>CALNXI010000388.1:150803-167007 GCA_942486025.1 Porites evermanni | reverse complement strand
AAAAAAAACCACTTCCGGTTGACTTGCGTCGCTCAAAAATGTCTATGCTTAAACTCCCGAATATTGGCAATTTTAAGGTATTTTAATCGAATTTAATTTCATCCAGGCTGAACCCTACTGTTGGAGCCCTCGCAAGGATATTAGACCAGGACGTTACCTTATCTGGATATACTGTTCCTGCAAATGTAAGTACTACACTAAGTACACCTTACTAGGCAGATGGGCGCTTTTTATATTTAAGGGTGGGGGGTTGTTTCTTTTATTTTATGTCGTTGTTGTTGTCGTCACACATGGCAAATTATACGCAAAGTCATACGATTTGTCAAAAACCCCTCACAGATCGCTGCTGTGGTTAATCGTCAATTCGTATTATTGGTGCAATCCTTCACACTGCTTAAGGGCCCTCTGACCTATCTTTTGGGACTGTTGCTAGAGAAAATTCTGGCCGTATAACTTAAACTCCTTTTACCATGCATTAGCCATTTTATAGCGCAGTGCTTATTGGCTATATACAAATGCAAATATGACGTCATCGGACCACACCCTTGATCACGTAACCTGAAGCGAAAACGTTTAAAATCTCGGACGTTCACCATCTTAATTGCTGTTTTTTCGTGGATATATGATATTTTTAATTCAATTCACTTTAAATTATGCTCAGATTATGTTTGTTTTCCTTCAAACTAAATTTCTAACCCAGAATAGAAGTGTTGAAATAGTGATAATTTGTTTGATGGAATAGACGTTTTGACCGTTGCTCAAAGCGTCACCCAGGAGCGAGAAACATATTTGCGTTCATTGGCCGGGGTGATGGGGATCAGGTATAAAATTCAAAAGTGTGAGGATTAAGTTGTTGTCCATTCTCTCGAGCTAATGAATTAAGGAAAGAATGCGCGGTGATATTCCTTATTTGTGCTGATTAATGGTTCACATTGGTTCTTCCAGACCATCGTAATAATGGAATTCTACTGCTGTGCATTGTCTGGAAAATATTATAAAGACTCTCTTGACTTTCAACCCGAGCGCTGGCTGAATAAAGACAAAGACGAAAATCACGCCTTTACCAATCTTCCATTCGGATTTGGAACCCGTATGTGCCTTGGTAAGAGACCTACGTTAGTTTAAATGGACTGCGTTCAGACTCTCTTTTAGCGCCACTCGACTCTCGCGCGCGCGTCATACCCCTCACTGACTAAATCTGAAGAAAAAAAAGGGACTGCTCGCAGTCTAGCTTTAAAAATTTGTTCGGACCTCCAACTGGTTTACACTACGTTTTGTCTGTGAACAGGCTAAGTTAGCTTAAGTTTCAAATTTTCCCAGGAATGCTCACTTTTACGGGTTTATATTAACCTAACCTTCACTCTTTACCTTGTCTTTACTCTTTGCATTGTCCCGCCTCGAATAGCCTTGCTAGCTGCGGGCAATACTTTTGTAATTTTATTTGTTTATTAATAAAGTTTTGTTGTTGTTGTTTGTTGTTACCTCGCTCCGATCCGTAGGCTCTGATTAGTTTGTTGTTGTTACTAAATTTGGCAAAACGTTTTGTTCAAAAGCATGGTTGATTGTCTTGTTCGGTTTTAGGACGTCGCGTGGCTGAGTTGGAGTTGTACATTCTTGTCTGCAAGGTATGCGTTGTAGGGGTTTTTATGCGCAATGTTTCTTTGTCCGATCCTCTTAAGTATTTTTCAAGGACACTGGACTTTGTATTTACGACGACCAGAACGCGAGGGAGGGAGCTCATCGCGTTCTTGTACGTCCGATTAGTTCATGCCTTCTTTTTTCCCACGTTTGGGTCGTAGGTTTGTAAAGGCTGTTTCTCTACATCGCTGTCAGTCAAGCAATAGTTTCAAATTTTATCAAGGAGAAAAGAAGTTTCCTTTCCATTTGCATACTACGAACAAAATTGAGGGAGAGAGGGGTAAGGTAGTTAGTCAAGGGGGGTGGGACACCTATTTGCTAGTTGCTTGGTTTCCATGGGAGGAGACATCTTAGGAATTATAGTTATTATTAATCCTTTTTCTATGATTTTTTTTCTTGCAGTTGCTTCAAAGATTCCGTTTAGAGTATCACCACGAACCATTAGAGATGTACCAAAAATTGTTTGCCGTTCCGGATAAACCGGTTAAAATCAAGTTTGTGGACCGGCTGTGATTAGCAGCATACATCTGTATGTGTACTATCATGCATGTTTTTGTGGTTAACGTTTTTATAGAAACAGTAACCATTATTCTGTGTTTTCACTCACGTGGCCAGCATCTATGCAAATTTATCGGAACAAAAGAAAGCGTTTACATAAGAAAAGAGTTCAACTCCCACAGGACTGGTTTGGGACACAAACATGGCCGCCGTTTCAGTGTTTTGGGACACAAATATGGCCGCCATGACGTCATGTCAAAACACACAATTCTGTAAAGTTTGTAAGTAAGTAAGTATTAATAGACGTCGAACTTTTCATGAGCTGCATCTACAATGTAGTAGTACACTCTGGCTTAATAAGGGGTGTGTTCGAATGATCGTATTCCGGAATAAGAATCCGCAAAAGTTTTGTTGCAAATCTCTAATACCGGCGTACTTTTTGTGCCACTTACAACGCTACAATCATCGGGATATCTAACTTATTTTAAGCAGATTTCTAGTTATTGCAAAGCAATGAACACCAAAATGAGTGATTTTTAGAGTAAATTCTTTTTATTCTTGTTCCGAAATACGGTCATCGAATACGCCCTAAGTACATGAAACTTGCGGCGTTTGAATCAATTAAGAACGCCTATTTCAATTTGGAACGGCTCAGCCGTTTTTTCCGGGGATTTTAGTGCTAGTAAGGCCCTCAAGTTTTGTCAATAACATCCTTTTGTAAGTAGCCTTAGATTACAATTTTATTTTTTTCAAAACAGCCGTTTTACAAAAAACACTGGACGTTAGATTCGCATACAAACACAGTATTTTTTCTCGCGGTTGCCTACCCGACAAGATGGCTTCCAAAACCGTGATAAGTCTATTGCAGCAGATATTCTTTATATAGCGGTTCTCATCAGTCGAGTGGTATTTTTGTCTATTCTTTCTCTTTTTTTTAGGCAGAAGAGCAGTTACTTTGTCTCGCATAACGTGTGAAATCTTCCGCGCCATTTTCTCCAGCTCTACCCTCCTAAATAGCTGCATCGCACGACTTCTTTGCGTTGCGTCTGCTTTCCTTGTCTTTGCCCATATCGATACCATTGATGTCAGTCGTATCGATATCAGCAAACGTCTTCCAAAATAGATTACTGCTTCCTAGCCATGGAGAATTAGCCGGGGCATTTTGAAAAACAAATATTTTAAATAAACAGTTTAGCTATGGATCATGATGGATTTTGCACCTCTCCTTCCCTGCGGCGGCTCGCCATTGTTCTTTCCTCCATATACTCTGGCATGCGACATTCAAAGGCGATCAAGCAACCTGATCTTAACAGGTTTGTCTGGAGCAGTAACTAACTTTTGGCGAGGCTCCACAGGCTCTTGGTGACACGATTCCACGCGAAAACGCTGAAGAAACTATGGGGGAGAGAAAGACAAAATCTTGTCATTTTCTAATTTTTTTGGATGCCGCCTTTATTTTTAAAGCTACAGAACACAGAACAGTTCGTTATGTCTTTCTTTTCAGTATTTGTTGGCTTTTAAATGTGTTGTTGAATACTACAAAACATCTAACCCGCTGCTTTCAATTGGTTATTTTCGCGGTCATTTCGTTATTTTCGAAGCAGGGTGCTTCAGGATTCAATAGCCTGCGTGGTAGACAGTCTAAATCCCTGATATAGACTATTTATTAAAAACTGAATCATTGGATAATACAATTCTAGAACTGTGATTGACTTAGCCATCATGGTATATGACATTATAGCATGCTCTCCAAATATGATAACTGTACGCGTCTGGTCAAATTAAAAACAAGCTGAAAATCGGTTGGTTTTACAAATAAAGTCGGGAAGAATTCTCGATATTTTGTGGGCGTTTTTAATAAAACAATTATTCCACTCGCGCTTGTTGGATGTGAGATGATTATAGCCAACGAGGCGCGTACGCCGAGTTGGCTATCTACCATCTCATATCCAACGCGCACTCGTGGAATAATTGTTAAATAGACTATTTTTTTATCGAGTTCTCTATCAGCGCCTCGAGTGACAAGTACGGCTGCTACGTACGCAGGCTAGGATTCAAGGGCTCATGTGGAAATTCTGACGAATGAAAAAGGTTATTTGACTCATTGAAGCCGGACTATGGAAATAGTTATGCCTTTAGTCGGTATCGTCATGATTCTAGTTGGCGACACCGAGGGACTGTGAAAGTTGCCCATGCAGCATTATGCGAAAATGAGAAATTGTCGAAAATAGATACTTACTTGACAAAGAAATACATAGATCTCCAACTCAGCTACACGACGACCTGCAAAAACGATCGGTAAATCATAATTCTAAAATAGATCTTCAATTCTGCAATGTACTGTCAAACATTATACAATGTAGTAAACGCTACGTGCGCTGCGATTGGTCCGTCTCAATTACAGTCGACTCTCTCTTAACGGACACCTCTATAAGACGGACACCTAGAGTTGGTCCCTGCCTTTCTTTACTCCCTTTATTTGACTCTCTAAAAGACGGACATCTCTCTAAGACGGACACTTACTGCCGGTCCCAAAGGTGTCCGTCTTAGAGGGAGTTGACTGTACACCAAACTCGACTCGACACAACTCTCGATTTTGTACCTCTATTGATTGTACTTCACTCGTTTCCCCTGTTCTTAACTCTGCCGTTACAATGCAATTCTATACTTGGACGCCAAGGTAAGATAATCCGGATTCTGGAATCGGGCAACTTTTGGCTTGTGGAATCCGGAATCTCGGGCTTTGGATTCCGGAATACAGCTCAAGGAATCCGGAATTCCGCTAACGAATGAAATCCGGAATCCCTATTCCACTGTCAAAGAATCTGGACTTCAATCCTGGAATCCGGAATCCACTGCCTCGAGTCCGCAATCCAAGATTGTCTTTAATTACCTGGCCTGAGAAAACAGCCCCCTTTTCAAGACGCCACCACTGGTTTCCCTGCGAAATGACGTCTGGGAAATGAGCGCAGAAATTCCATACTGACGACGCAACACTATCCAGATCTGGGTAGTGCTTCTGATTGGTCGTGCCGTGTGGAAAATTTGCTTCAACCAATCAGAAGCACGACCCAGATCCGGGTAGTGACGCTTCATCAGTATGGAATTTCTGCGCTCATTTCTCAGATGTCATTTCGCGGGGAAACCAGTGTTGGCGTCGTGAAATGTCGACTGTTTTCTCAAGCTACCTTGCCCAGGGCGAACTAGGGATATAACAAAGGTCGCACGTCTGCTTGGTCACGTTTCTAAGGGAACGTTCGATTGAGAAACATGGATTCAGATTTTCAAATCCGGATTATAGGTTGCAGTAAAACGCGAAATCCAAGGATTGGATCCGTTCGATTGGCAAATCTAATTTCGAAATCGTTCTGATATCTGCTTGATCGACTAGAAAAACCAATCTTCATTGCCGCAGATAGAAGGCTATTATAGTCGATTAAGTGAACAAAGTCATCACGTAATTAAATGATTGGACCTACACTTTTGATGATGTTAGTTCCTTACCTACACACATACGGGTTCCAAATCCAAATGGCTGATTAGAAAAGGAGTGAATCTCATCTTTGTTTTCTCTCAGCCATCGTTCTGGTTTAAACTCCAAGGGTTGTTTAAAATACTTTTCCGAACGCGCTGTGCAGTATTCTTGAAAGAAAATAAATGTCTACAAAAACACAAGGTACATTGTGGAAGCTATTAAACCAACAAGGCGCCAAACTTTTCATCGATTTCAGGCAAGTGGTTATTAAAAAGCTTCCCTTTAGGAGCCAATAAAGAGCCTGAGCCATACACGACGAGCATACCCCCTATGCGAGAACCCCACCCCTTCCCCTTGTCTAAATGATCAATCCTGTATATTCCAATTCATAAAAGGCAAAATCGTACACTCATTCACTAGTCAAACCATAACCTTAATATGTTTTAAAACCTTAAGATTATGATACTAGATTAGGCAATATCGACAGATGAACCGTTACCTTTATACCATATTACCCACCAGAAAGTCTAATATTATCTTTTCTTCATTACATTCCAACATATTAGCTTTTACAAGTTTTCAACATACTAATGTTTCGAGGAATACGTCTATAAACTTAATAGTTTACCAGTCATCTTTTTTGTGTGGGTAAATTTTGCTGGGTTTGTTGGACATAAAAACGGTTAAAGGTGCTACCGAAAGTTGCAATGGAGTCTTACTTGTGCTGGGACTTTGTATCCTGATAACTCGACATCCTGTTCCAGTATTCGCAGATTCACTCCAGTCACAGGAGTTAACCTGTGGTAAAATAGAGAAACTATGGAACGAATCAAGCATCATTATTTTATTTATTTATTTTGTTTATTAAATAAACTTACCCTCAAAGGTGTGATCACGTACAACGTTAACGATGTTCAAAACAGAAACAGACCACAAGCCACGAACACAGCCCTGTCTCCACGGTTCCCGAATGGATACCATTATCCTGTTTTCTTACTTAGGGTTTGCAGAGCAACTAAAGTATTTACTAAACGCCATAAAAACATGTCATAGTACGTATGAAAGGAAAAATACATAATTACGCTATTCACTGGATAAAGACTTTCGAAGTGGTTATTGCAGTAAAGAAAAATCAAGCTTCCATTGGGGTTAAACATAGGCAATACGGTGCGCACCTCATTGACTCCCTGGTGAAAACCTTAAGGTATGACACTTTAGCAAGATGTTTTGTTGTGACATCTCCATCCTTCCCAACAACACTCTTTACCTCTTGGTATATCTTATCTTGGATGTGAGGGTATTTTCCCAGGTTATAGATCATCCACAGTACTGAATTTGATGTCTGGTTAAAAAAAAGGAGAAGAAAATAACCCTGAAGAATCTTACTTCCCCTTAGTTGTTAGGACTCGCAAACTTAGCAAACTATGAAGCAAGCTGCTTTCGTCAATGAGTTGAGCCAGGCCCGAAAGATGGTCATCATGATTAGTCGACTTTGTCTTGTCCGGAGGAAACTATATTGGCCATTTTGGGAATTTTATGCCGATTTTGTCGAGTTTTACGTCATAAAACTCTAGTTGCCCCTGTAGCGCTTAGTTTACATCGCGATACAAGAGTTTCCTAAGCACTCGAGCTTCAGTAATTCCACACTCACACAAAAAAAAACTGTAAAAACGATATGAACTCGCGCTGTTGCTTACCTGTGTCGTCATCCAATATGTCGGCCATTTAGCCGTAATTGGGTAGAAGTCTAATCTTTTCCTAGAGGCTGTGTTACCCTTGTCCAGCGGGCGGTCAACGGCTAAGCTACACAAAGTACGCATCTGTTACACAAGGGTAATACGGCCTGGCTCTTGGAACAAAACTGTTAAAAGCCATAAAGCTCTCCTTTTAACCCATTAGAGCGATTTTCGTATGACCTTGAAATAAAAACGCGCGAACAAAACAGAAACAACAAACGAACGCAAATAGAGCGATTTGATTGGTTTATCAAACGGATACAAACGCGCGTGGCTTTTGGTTCGTTAAGCGAACGCTCGGGTGACAAAACTTCATGCCCGAGAACTTTCTAGAAATCAATCGATTCTTCGCTTTGACGTCATACTGCAACACGATTGGCCAATCGAACAATACCTTTTCCATATTAGGGTTTTCTTTGGCGGAAAAACGAAGAGCCAATGTTTTGATCTTTTCATTCATTGGCTGATAAAACAAATAACGAACACTTACAGAAACCATTTTTCAAGGCAATACGAAAATCGCTCTAAAGACATTTCAGTGATGCATTTCTACATGTATGTTAGTTGGAGCATTGCACTCACCGTGTCAACTCCATCCTTTATCATATCAAGCGCCATACCATTGATTTCTTCTGGCGAAAGTTCCCCCTTTGTTATCATATATGTTAACAACGAAACAACTAAAATCAATGGATAAATAAACGAATTAATAATTATCCTAGTTTCATAAAGACATGATTTTTTGGAAATCTCCAGTCAACGTATTTTTTCCATTTATGCTCTGATAAAGAGAAAAAAAAAACTGCGCCATTGTTTTCGAGTTTAGTTTTTGGGGCAAAGCACTACTCAGTATAAGCTTACTTTATACTATGATGTTGAATATGTTAGCGGTTCACATTTACATCTTATGTTGTAACTACCTAACATTAATCTTGGTTAAGGGTGCTTTCCATTTGTAAGAGCTGGCCGGCTGTACCAGTGACCGACCAGTCAGTTTGAAAATGAAACAGACTTTTTCCATGATTCTTGGTGAAAAACGTTATCCTTCGTGCATACTAGCTATTTAGGATTTGACTGATCTGGCTGGAGAGTTGGGAAATAATTATTGCGACGGGAATGGTCTGCCCGGTCAGTTCTGACAAATAGAAAAAGCCCTAAGAGTCTACATCTTTTAGTTGTGAAGGAGGGCGGACAACGCATAAACCCTACACTTTATGGCTAAATAAATTTCCCTTCTTTCTTTTCTTCTTCAGCAATTCCCCACTCCGGGGAACATCTTTCATGACAACTGCATTGTAGCCTTCCACACAGGCGTTTTTAGGGGAGCTCGTACTTAGGGACGAAATATGAGCTCCCCTAAAAACGCCTGCGTAAGAAGCTACAAAATTACCCAACTGGAAAAAATTCCCTGTAAATGCCCGAGGAGAGGGGAGACCGGGACCTCATTCGGCAACCTCAGCTCCTTTTCATCGAATCACGGCTTTTTCGGGGAATAAATTTTTACATTTCTCACTAAGAGAACGACTGCATTTATCTCGAATTACCTTGTGGCCCGTCTGAGGAATTAAGTCCCTTTTCCGTCTCGTCTTTTAGCTCCCTTAGCTTTTGCTTCACAAGATCCTGACCGATGTCGAAAAGATCGTCGGAGGCCTTAAGGAACTTCTTCAATGTTGGTGTCTCGAAATACTGAGAAGCAACTTTCCCAACTGGATTAAAAGTCAGCCGCTGAGACAGCTCGAAGCGCTTACGAACTGTGTTAATGAAATGAACGCCTTGTTTATTTGGCGGGTCCTCGTATAGCCCAAGACGAGTGTCGAATGCAAATGTTCCTATACCTGGAGATAAAAAAGCCTGTTTTTTATGTAAAGGTCACATAATAATTAACCCCGGTGAATAAAGGAAAATGAGACTTCTTCAGTTGAAAAGTCGATTCGGAAAAAAAATATCGCCCCATGTAAGGAATCCAGAAAAGTCTTGAATGCTGGATCCCAAGCCGTGGATTCCGGATTCCAGAAAATCGATTCCTGCCTTTGTCAGTGGAACTTGGATTTCAGATTCCAATCCTTAGTGGGATTCCGGATTCCTTGTGCTGTATTCCAGATTCCAAAGCCCAAGATCGCACGTTCCTTTTCCACAAGCAAAAATTTCCCGGATTACCTTGACGTGTCGGATCTGATTACCTGACAATCGCCAGGAACAAAGAGCTGATTGTCCATTGAGACTTGCTGCACTATCCAGCTGATCTCCTCATAGCCCGAACTTTGCATTAGTTTCCTGATCTGCGTTGAGAGTAGGGGCATAGACAGTGATGGCAGTTGCTTGTCCTGTAAGAGTTCTAAGCAGTCAGCTACGGGAGTGGTGATACAGTCAAGTGACTTGTTGTGGACTGCATAGCCAACTCCGTAAAGGCGGCCGTCTCTTCCTTTCTTTGACGTATTGAGATTTAGCCAGAAGTGTGTCCTGGAGAACGCGGTCGACACAGCTGCTGTCTTCCTATGGCTGGTATCCAGTTCAGTCAGTCAGTCAGTTAGTCAGTCAGTCAGTCTAACGGTGGAAAATTCAATATGGCTAACATTTGCTTAGTGCGCGGTATATATCCTAACCATTGTCATTGCGGCTAGCTGCGCCCTTCCCTTCCAGCCACAAGGCTGACAAGGAGGGTTGTGGTTGCCATTCTTTCAACGTGGGCCTTCCGTTCAAAGATCTAGACTTACATTAATCTAGATTAATATCTACTATTTTGGCAAACTTACATGGTTTATAGATAACCTGTAATTACGGCAAGGTGAAATGATCTCGATACTGAACGTAGTTTGTTTCTTGAAAGCGTAACAAGAAGCCAACTACTTACCCTCCATTGACCATTTGCCCAGTTCTCCTTCCAAATCAGGGATATGATCATTTGGACCACATTTTTCCTTCAGCTCAACGAACCTGGCGATAGCGTCCTTAGTCACGGCTTTGAAGTTTTCGATGTTTTCTTCCACTATTTTAGGACGCAAAATTTTTGGTGAGATACTGTGTCGCAGTCTGTACCACTCTTGACCATTTCTGAAATATATATGAGCAAATCGTGCTAAGACTTGAAACCTTCCTGGCTACTGATGATTTAAGCGCGTGGAATCGAAGTTGCATTCACCTTTTGAACTTGGCATGTTCTTTTTTGCACTCCTCTTCAAGGAATGTGCCTAAATTTGACAAAGTAAGCGAGTCGGAAAAATCGCGAAAAAGATTGAAAGAAGGCGATTTCACTTTTTTTTTTAGCCTAGGAATAGACTCCTCGTTGAGCGAAATAGGGCTAAATATTGCCAGCAGATGGGAATAGGAGTCCCCTCCAAGAAGTCTGGCCCCAGGCTACTCTAAACTCTCCCACCCCCACAAAGTTATTGTCGCGACCAATGATCACTGAAGCGTAGGCGAAAATTCAAAACTCGGGTTGAAAATATTACGAGGTCGAGGTCAAGTGAGTATCGAGTGCTAAGTTCTACTCTCAGCCTCCAACAAATGTAGAGCGCTGGTTCAGGTATCAAAACTACTTAAAAATAACAGCGTATGAAAATTAGTTCGGTGTTTAGTTTAATTCACAGCGTCGAGATGAAACTTGCATGGTTCTACCGTGACGTGGCGTTTTGCGTGATGGCAAACCCGTCGAGGACTACAAATTTTTGAATACAGGTAAAGGTGACGAAGAGAGTTGAAAATGTACAACGAGCAAGGTCAAATAAAAAGGTTGAGTTCAAAAGCCACAAGACGAGTTAAAACGTTTTAAAATCCAATGATGTGAAATCTAAAAGAAGAGTGTAAAATTTTGAATCAAACTATAAAATCCAAGTGTTGAAGTTGAAACTATTTAAATGATGAATTTAGAAATTAAACCATTGATTTCGGAGGGGATGCTACGCCATATTCCGTAAAGGAGTACAAGTCAGTTGAGTGTCACTAGCCTGTTCACTTTCCGTCTCAATTCTACTAGCCTGTTTACATTCCGTCTCAATTTTCCCCGCTTTAAGATCGTCATGATATCTGGCTGTATTGAGAGGAAGCTTGAACAAGTTGTTGTATTGAGAAGTAAGCGTTCGAACACCGGGTTCGAGCTCGACGATCTTTATGCGGAAAACAGGGAACTGCAAACAGTACAAATCCACCAAAAATAAAAACCGATAAAAAGGACCCTTTTTGTCTACTTACGAAAGGAATATGCCAGGGTTGCCAGTCCTCCGTCTACGGTGTTCAGTCATATGATCAAACAGGTTTGGCCGTTTAGGATATTTTCCCTCTGCGCGAAACACTTTCTCAAAGTCATTGGGATCCATTAAATGCACCGTTGGTCGACCCAACAATTCTTCTTTGTAAATGGGCCCATATTTGGCGAACATGACATCGTGCATTTTGTATGGCTTCGTAAAGCCTTTGGTTTTCCGATAAAATTCAACGATCGACCAGAAGCTTTTCCCGGGTCCTGGGATCTCTTCGAACGGACGTACAGTGGCAGTGTCTCCCACATCACGCTTTCTCGAGACGGTTTCATCTGTTTTCGGCAGTGCCGCCGCAGTGTTCTGTGATCTCAAAACGACAGCTGAAACAGTCTTAAAATACTGGGACGGCGGTCGAAGGGTTCTACGAAACATAGCAAAACTACTGCAGTGATCTCAGTATAAAACCTGCCACTTAAGAGCAAACAAAAATTTTGCGCATGATTATAAATGCACCTATCAATGGGTTGCCTAGGATGGGGGAGGGGGAGGGGGAGGGGGAGGGGGGGTTGCAACCCACGGGAATTAGACTCAGTGAAGCGCACATGGGTAGGGAATTTGACACCCTGAACGTCCCCAGGGTGGGAAATTTGACCACCTGCTATCCTGGAAAGTGAAGGACGGCAGAACGAAACTTGCTTTTTAAGTTTTATGATAAAAAGTATTTTGTCCCTCAGAGCTCCTCACCATTGAGAAGCAATACTTACACAAAGCCTCATTTTGAAAATATGCCTTCTACTTACTTGTTTCCACCAGATGCTACCTTGCCACAAGATTTTGATAAAACGAAAGATAAAAAAATCATACATAAAGACATAAAAGATTTCTGGAATTCTGTGTTAGATTTGCTAGTTCACTCAAAATGTCCAATTAAATGAAATTTAGTTCCACAGGTACAAAATATCAGCTGTTAGAAATTAACCTTTCTGGATGATGGCATGTCATGTTCGGGATGGCATTGCTCATTTTGCATTGCACTTTCAGGAGTATAGCATGTGTGTTAAATTGCCAGCCACACTAAATATCCAGCTAGAATGTGTCTTCTACACTTGGGGAAATGCACAAAGTTTGTGGGTACCATCATTTTGTCACCAAGCAATTATTTCTCTCTAGAGACGCTCAGTGCTGCAATAAAGACAGTTGCGAGTGCCAATTAGTTCGCTCCGGGGATGGGAATTTGACTCAAAATGGAGACTTAAGGGTGGGAAATTGACTTTTGAAAACTGAAAATGTCAAATTCCCCTTGCGTTGCCCGCCCCCCATCCTAGGGCAAACCATTGATAGGTGCATAACGCTGACGTCGTCACAAATAGCAACCGCAAGTTCGATGTCTCGCTTGATGGAAGACTTTTGCCTCACACAACGAATCTTAATGCCTCCGTTTTTAACTCCCGCTGTACGAATTTGTCGAGTCAGATCACTGAAAGAGGGAAAATATCAACTTCCGATTGCCATTTTTGACGTCCGGGACGTCACGTTTGCTTAAGGTCCCTATTTTGTGCGTGACTACACTTGTGGAAAATGTACTTACTGCAAGCCAATTCAATTTAATCCAGGGTTGGCAAACACCCCAAATTTGGCGTATTTTACGCCAACAACTTTTAAGATGACTTCACAGAGGTTACGCGGTGGATTACGGAGGGAGTCACTTTGACTCCAGAAATTTTCGGTTGTAAAATCGTTTTTTTCCTTACCTTTTTCAAAACAAATACAATCTACATTAACTGAAAACGTTGTAAACCTGATTTAAACCACTTAAATTGAAGTACTAATTCTTCATGTATGTACAGGTAGAGGCAATCATGGGTATTCGAGCCTTTCAAGGTCAGCGCACTCCCACATGAGAAAGTAGATACTTCATGTTAAATACAATCTACATTAACTGAAAACGTTGTAAACCTGATTTAAACCACTTAAATTGAAGTACTAATTATTCATGTATGTACAGGTAGAGGCAATCATGGGTATTCGAGCCTTTCAAGGTCAGCGCACTCCCACATGAGAAAGTAGATACTTCATGTTTCCGTCATGATAGCGTATACGCGCCAAAACCACGCGCTGATAGAAATGGCATCATCGTCAAAAGCGTTAAAGGAGAGTGACTTACTAAGGTTATCCAAAGCCGTCAAAAGATTTTTTAAAATTATTATTACTATTTTAACTCTTGTTTAAGGAATATTACATTGCTTTTTTCGTTGTGTTACTTGACTCCAAATTCTCCAAAATGGCACCAAAAGTCACACTAGGGTCGATTTCCGCTGCACACTCAGCCCGCGGGCTAACTTCCCGAGCAGCAGCTAGTACTCGAGCCTAAAGTCACACTGACTCTGCTGACCTCAGCCATCAATAAAATTTACAAACCCAGTGATCCAACTGTTTATGTTGCTCCATGTGTGGCCTGGTTGAGGCCACGTTTATGTGGAGAAAAGCGCTCGGTGGGTTTTTTTATATGGAGAAAAGCGCTCGGTGAGTTTTGTAAATGAGATTCATGACGTTGTATATATTTTAACAGTTTTACGTTTTTTTATATTTATAGGATGTTATTATTTATTTAGGACTTTATCATTTTCACTTTATTATACTCACTATTGTAAGATTCTAGCTGTTATATTATATTATATATTATATTTTAAATACACAATTCAGCTTAGTAGCTGCAAGCTTTTTACAAATAAACTATCCATCATCGTTGTCCCGGATACAAGGGCGACTCTGGAGCTACCCTGCCGGGCGAGCCTTACAAAGCCTGGCGAATGGTGATACAAGATTTACCTTGCTCAGCAACATCTTTGCATGACTTTATTTACCCGCACAGTCATTTCCCTCCTAGCTGGGCCAATCTTCCTCCATAATATAAACACTTTAGCTGGCCCAGCCGGTCTTACGTGAGAGTCAAACCTGAGTCACATGCTTGCTTGACAAAATGCTTGACGACTGCCCCACATCAAGAAATGAAGAATACAAAAAAAATATATTACATTTGAACATTTTACCTTGGAACTCCTGTTGGTAAATGCCGTTAAAGCTGGTGGAGCCTTTAAAAAGTGACGCATATTTGAAGATCAGGGGCGCTAATTCGAGCATTTAGAGTAATCGACTGCAGGGTTGTGTAATCAACTTGCAACGATTTCTCACGAAAGCAGTGCATTGTTACCTTGAACATTAAGTATATAAAAATTTACATTCTGAATAATCGTTTTCAGCCAACTTCATTGAGACCTTTTGCTTGAAGAAAATTTTCCATTTCTCAAAACAGGAATGAAAAGCAAAGCTAGAAACAAACAAAATCCAAAGAAGCATGGATATCCTACAATGTCCACCAGAAAACCTGATGAAGAGATCATGAACAACTTTCCAAGCACTTCAACTGTGGCCAGAAGGGCTGAGTGTGATGCCTTTGTTCCGGGGGATGAATTCTGAGAGCTCAGCATCATCAGAGTAAAAGTTGCCGTGGTGATAATTCCACCCGATAGTTGAAGAGAGCATTCAAGGAGTGAACTCAACCAAAGGTTGCTTAAAGGCATGCTGGAGTAGAGCCATATTAATGAAAGTGGGAGTAGTCTTGCATGTGAAGTCCATAGTAGAACTTTGAGCACCCAGGTCCTTAGAAAGTGAAGCAGAATTACAACTGTGTTACATGGACCAATGTACGTCAATGTACGCACCAATGTATGGTCAATGTACGCACCAATGTATGGTCAATGTACGCACAAAACAAAGATTGTAGTCTATAAGAATCAAATGCATATTGGGCTATTTCTTGCTGCATTCCTTTTCCATTCACACGAAACATGTCAAAAACATCATCATGGCTTGCAATTTTTCCAGTTTTGGCTCCTAAGCTATAATCACTCTAGCCATTGCATGGGTTTTCTGAATGCAAGTAAGCAACAAAGAAATACTATTGGGGCCAACAGGAACTCAAATTTTTCTTAGTTAAATTTCGGACCAGTCAAAACTAATTATAATCAACATCAAAGGCTCAAAAATGATTCACAAACCGTTTGAGTCATGGTTGGGTCCTAGAAGACAACCTATTCATCACTAAATTTAAGTAGTGTAAGACGTGTGTAAGACTCGAGACCCTGCAAACCATACCGTGTTGGGCGGTACATGCTTTGGTCAAATTAGCCTTAGACTGCGAGCAGTCCCTTAGGATGGTCACGCGAGCGAGGAAATCGAGCGAAGCGAGCGAAAGCCAGTCCTGCCGAGCTTAGACTTGACTGACTGAAGAGGGACTGCTCGCAGTCTAAATTAGCCTGCGTAGCAGGCGCCGGATTTTAAAGGGTAAAGGAAGAAATCTTAAGGACACGTGAGGGGGAGAAAAGGAGAGGAGGCCTCTTCTCCTCTAAGCGTGTTCCCCTCAACCAGCCTGTAAAAAATAACCAGCGCAGGCTAATGTCACATAAGGGGGTGCCCCCCCCCCCCCCCCCCCCCGGTTAAAACCCTACCCCTGTCTATAATGCGCCCCAACAATCCAACCCCCAAAACACAACCCCCCAATCGAGGAAGTTTGACCTAATATTCCAGAAAGTGCCCCTCCTTTATCATGGGGAACTCCCTGGTCCATCAAAAACAGAGGAACCCTGCCACAAACACCCTTT
>CALNXI010000388.1:116075-146783 GCA_942486025.1 Porites evermanni | reverse complement strand
GATATGTGTTCCCCCACCTGGGAAACGCATATCCCTAGTGATATGTGTTTTCTCACCTAGGAAATTGGAACCTCCACTAGTGGCCACCTCTTCACAACGGCCACTTTTTTTTGTCGTTGTGGACAGTCCATAGATTGACTCTTTTTTAAACCTTTCTACAACTGCCACCTCTGTACAACGGTAACGGCCACTAAAGGGTGCCCCAAACTGCCAAAATAACCTCTCCACAACGGTCACTTTTTTAGCGACAGTTGAAAAAGACAGGAATGGACAGGAAATGTGATCCATAAGGTGCAGTGATGATTAATCGCGGTATCGTATTTTGATTGTGTTCCATTTATACTGTTGCATCAAGCATATACATTTTGATTCAAAGTGTTATTCAATTTTTTGTTTTTTTTCTCTTTGTATATTATTTGTGATTAGTATAACATTATGGGATACAGTAAGCAAGAAGGAAGCACAATAAACAGGTTGTACTCCCTAAAAAGAATTTATTATATGACACCCTAACCTCCCCATAACAGCCACTTTCTTATGCCCCCAAGGTGGCTGTTGTGGAGAGGTTTGACTGTTTAACGTGTAACTTTGCCAAAATAAACCAACAATCATATTTTCTACTTTTGTCAACCATACAAACAATATATATATTCTTGGTTTTCAACCACGTGACAAGGCGGCCATGTTGGGGGTCAAAACAAAAGAATATTTCCTCAAAGAATTTACATGAAAATAGAGTTTAGTTCCCAGAGGAGAGAAATGCTTTTGTTCTTGACCACCAACATGGCCGCCGTGACGTCACGTGCAAACCAGCAAGACAAAACAAAAAACAAATAATATGAATTGAAATCCACTAAGATACAAACAACAAACCTGACCCTTTGTATCCAAAGAATAAAATCGTGAGGTCCGCTAGGGTGATTGATAGAAGCGAGGGTAATGGATATTAAGGGTATATACGATAGTGGCCTAAACAAACTCACCAAGATCAGATGGTTTAAGAAGGCTTATAGCGAAAGTATCAACAGCGACATCTTGAACAGCAGAAGTCAAATTCATCAAGAATACGCAGATAAGAAGAAAAATTATATTTCCAAATCCCACAATGGCCGATGTGAAGCATAGAATTGCCATAGCCATCGAGCCAAACAAAATCCATAAATCTAGAGACCAAAAATTGTCGACGAAAGGCGCTACGGTGAATTTGAAAATCCAAGGGAGACTTAAAAGCCGACTAAAACCTACTCTTGACAAGGAGAAACTTTGCTTTCGAAGAAGCAATGGCAGTAGTTTCACTTGAAAGCCATAAGGCAAACCTTGACCAAAATAAAGAAGAAACAGAAGCACGCTTGCTTCCGCCATCTTGGAGAATCCAGTAATCACGAGAATGCATTGTAACCAGGCCATGATGATTGCGTGAGGGAAACAAAATGGGTACAATTTGGTTAGGGACGTATTCCGGAAAAAGAAATTTCTTGTGCCGTGCTTTTTGATAAAAAGGAAATCAACAAGATATCTTATTTTAAGCAGACTTTTAGTTATTGCAAAGCAATGAACGCTATAATCAGTGATTTCAAGAGTTTATCCAATCCATTCTTATTCCTGAATACGGTAAATCGAACACGCCCTTAGCGTTTTAGCTTCGTTTTGTAAATTGTCTACAGTGACTCTGATAAATCGTTAGCACTCGGAGAGTCCAATCTTGTCTTGAAGAGGTACCCGGAAGGGGAGGGGCTCTCTGTAAAGTTTAATACCGGGAGCCTCCTTTCCGAGGTCCAACCCCTTACCCTGTTATTTGACAGAGAAGGTAGACCTTTCCCGTTCAGTTGACAAATGCGTTAAGTAGCACCCCTTTCGCATATCTTTAAAAGATTTAAGGTGCTACAACAACTCGCACGCTGGCCTGCGTTACGTGAAAGACCCTGAAACATTTGGGGACGCTTTTCATGTGATTTTCTCGGGTTGCAGAAAGTGTTTCACAAACATCCAAAAGTGTCCCGAATAGTCCCCTTCTAATATTTTCGGGAGACGTTTTGCGGGGTAAGGGTACGGGATTATTTAGATTTGGAGCTGTGAGTGTGCTAAACAAACGTCTTTTTCCTTCTTCTTATTTTAGTTTCGTTCTGTCATTAAGAGAAGATAAAAAAACTAAATCAGAAATTAAGAAGAAAACAATACATTTTTTTACGCTTTACGAGCAGGTGGGAAATATGAAC
Source organism: Porites evermanni (assembly GCA_942486025.1). NCBI lineage: Eukaryota > Metazoa > Cnidaria > Anthozoa > Scleractinia > Poritidae > Porites > Porites evermanni. The sequence continues at coordinate 144,567 of CALNXI010000388.1, read as the reverse complement.
ATATACCGCAAAACATCTTAAGACATAACTCTTGGACTACAGCAATGGCATATGCAGTTCATTTACAAACTGATCTTATAAGTTAATTCAGTATGCTCAAGCATTGTAGAAAATCTAATCACATACAAGGATTATAATTTATTTTAACTAAAGGTTTGAACATGGGTAATGAGCAGAAACATATTTAACCTTTATGCTTCTGCCGCTTTTCAATCTAACATTTGATTTGCTATCACTACGAGACTTTTCTATGATCTACAAGTCTAGTTATCATTATCGCAGGGTCCGAAATTAACTTTTTAATATGGGCGCCAACTGGTGAGCAAGTATAAATTTTTGGTCGCCAGGGGGCAAATTATGGTCGCCAAAAATTCCCCTTGGCGGCTTGGAAACATTCAACTCATATTGATGGTAGCTGTTGTGGAGGTATATTTACAGGAAGATTCATTTCACTTTTAAATTAAAAAAATATCCGCAGGACGAAAAGTAAGACACCTGTTGGCAAATAGCTTCGAGGTTTCAATTCTTAATCATTTTCTCCGAACGTGAAAGTCTACAATGACAACCAGCTTTACGAGGTCGCCAGCTGGCGACCAACTATGAAATTCTGGTCGCCAGAACTGAATTTTTGGTCGCATTGGCGACCAGGAAGGCGCAATTTCGGACCCTGTATCGCCAATAATCTGTTCTGGTCATAACACCGGGCGAGTTTTCACTCTTCTATTTTATGGTACATAAGTGTTACAAAGCGAAATAAATAAATAGAAATATTAAAAAAAACTTTACAATAACTCTTTCATTAATTGTTGTGGAATATATTATTAATTTAATTACTGCACTCAAAAAGGGTCAAAGCCAAAGTACCTAGCCATAATGTAAATTTTTGATACCTCCAGAAAATTATGCATCTGAGCTTATAAACGAGTCATGGAAATAATTATTATTATACATCAACTTAAACAGCCACTTGCACCAGATTATGCAAAAAGGCTTGAAGGCCAGATAATGTTTTCTAGTGCCGGTGGTATTCTTTTTGGTGCCCGTTTGAGAACACATCTGAAGCTTTATGTATATACAGATTTAGTTGCTGGGTTATTCTCAAGAAAATGTATATCAAGTCCTTTCTAAAGTGATTGATGCAGGATGTTTTTTGAGAAAACTCCTGTTATAGGTTGTGCCTTCTTCCCAATTCAAAAGTTTGAAAAAGATCAAATTTTGTCACAATTTAAGTAGAGACAGAGAAATCTTGTTAATCATGTCCAGGGGTTTGTGTCATCACCCGGCACTACGCTCCTCCCAACAAAGGAAAGTGGGGAGGAGCATTGCATGCCCATACAAACAACAGCCAGGAGGGAGGCAAGTCAGGAGCGACCTACATGTACTAAGGTCTCTGCTATCCGTTGCCAGTGAGTGAAGAGAAAAATGGAAAAGAAATAATTACCAGCAATAATTATAATAATTAATAATTTAATGTATATATTGCGCAAAATGCATGTAAATATGATCAAATGCGCAAACAGCTAACCTGGGACCAGGCTCTGTATTGTGGGAAAAGGAAAGAAAAATGGCGTCGAAGCCCTTTCCCCTCCCCAGAACACCAGTGGGCTGGCTTCGCTTGCCGATGTTTTTCCTTTTTGACCTTGCTTTTTGCCTTTTTCCACCACTGTGGAGCCTGGTCCAAAGCTAGCAAACAGCTAAATAGTATGTCGCCCTAGTTTGTAGGGCTTCAGGGCCATTCTGTTCAGCCACTATAGTGCACTGGCAAGAAATGTCTCAAGACTTGTTTTACTGCAGGTGTTATTTGCAGAAGCAACATTTTTGTTCAGACATGTCCTCAATGCCACTTCCAAATACAGTGACGATTTGTCTATGAACCCTGAAAACAAATGAAAATAAAATATCTTCAGCATCAAATGTATGGCATGTAATTAATGTCATTAAGTAAACAAACAATGAGGCTTATCATTAAAATGCATATTCTCAGTACCTCGTCAAAGTTCAAAATCTTAATTTATATATCTTATGCAACTTCATGAAAAATTGGATGAAAAAAAATTAACCTGGAAAAGCAGTGCAAGACAGTTGGTATTTCAGGGACGGAATGGGACTATCTATCAAGAGTAAGTACATGTAAGACACAACAACTATAGTTGTTAGTTAAGCTTGTATAAACATAGCACACCACAGAATAACCTAAGTAGCTCGCAATGAATGCAACTGTTCAACGTAGTTCCCAGGGTTCTCTCCTACAAGTAGGAGAGAACCCTGGGAACGAGGTTGGCACATATTTTCACCTAGCCTCCCACGCAGGCGTTTTTGGGGGAGCTTGTTTGTCATCCCTCCCCACAAATGCCTGCTCAACCAAAAACAACATTCCTTTCCCAAGCTTAGCCAATCTCATTGTACTTTCCAAATTCTGGAAGGTTGACCTTGACCGCGAGGTAATCTGATAATTACTCGATCTGCATGAAACACTGGGAAAGCTTTCTGACATCTAACAAATGTTAAATATTTTAGTCAAATTTTAGAACACTCCATGCACTGCATAACCTTAGCAAAGGAAAGAAAAGAAGGAAAATGGTAACTCTAGGGTCACGCTTTAGTCGCGTTCAGCCTGTCAACACTTTATTGCACAACTGTTGATAAATCACTTACCACACAAATAAAACAATGGGAAAAGGAACGTTGTTTTAGGTTGAGCAGGTGTTTGTGGGGAGGGATGAAAAACACACTCCCCGAAAAGCACCTGCGTGGGAGGCTAGTTTTCAACCTGTACTGACCTGAGTGATAAAGACGGCTGCCTAAGCAGTTCTCCATCCACATTCCATATACCAACTGATCTGTCCTTAGGATTGCGACTTACTCTGTAACTATCCAACAAAGGGCCATCCGCACCTTGCACAGGGACACCAGACTTGTCTTGTGCTTGCACATAACACTCCTTAACGCGATGGCATTCAACAAAGTCAAATGCAAACTGAGGATAGACAACACATGAAGGTATAAAAACTTGGATTATACAAAATCACTAGCTGTAGCTGCACAGATTGAACACATCACACCTTTCCTCGTATTTTTTCCCCTCAGTGCTAAGTGCTGAATTGCAGAAATGTATAGCTACTCTATGCACCTGTGACTATGAAGGGAAGGAGGGAGGGAGGAAGAGACAAACTGGCATATTTCATTCTGACCTGATCTTTAGAGTTAAAGTTGCGCTGTATGTGAGAATTCATCTGAAGTCTTGAGCAGCGTTTAATAATGACAAGGTCAGAGAAGCCATCACCCAGATGACAGCTTGGAGAGGTGCCTTCAGGTGCTATCTCACACAAATTAGGAAGAGTATAGAAACTGACTCCAATGACAGGTCCCTGAAATGTTATCCCATCTACAAAGAAAAAGTCAAAAAAAAAAAAAGAAGTAAAGTGAATTAATTTTCTTTCCTTGCTAACATCATCGTCATCATCATCATCATCATCATAATAGTAATAGTAATAACAATAATAGTGATAAAATAATAATAATAATACTAAATCTGGGGAAAAGACTATTGGTGGATTCTTTGGTGGATTCTTTGGATCTTATCTTTGACTAAAACCAGCAATTTTTTTAATTCAACGATCGAGTTTGCAGGTTTTGCTCCATCTGTAAAGCCACAACGCAAACAGGATATACATAGTTCTAGATGACTTTGAGATTGAGAGCCACTCATACCTTGGTACTGGCTACTTTCACAGTTGTCCTCTTTACTACAAACACCACACCTTGTTAAAAAAACAAACAAACAAACAGACAAACCTGTTAGACTTAGTACTGACTAGGATACACTGTAATAAGAAATGGAAGAGACTGATTTGCCTTTTGAAGGCAAGAAAACAATACCCTGCGTCTTAGCTGGCGGAATGGTTTAGCATGAGGTACTTTCTTTATTCACGGGTTCTTTCTTGGCGGCAGAGCTTCAAGGGATTTGCTCCCAAACTTCTCACGGCTCCACCACCAAAAAACAAGCGACATAACTTGCCGCTTATCCTGCCAGCTATGCAGGCTAGAAAAAGGCCTAAAAGTGACTCTCTGATAAACAAAACTAATTATTTCCCTTGGAACCTGATATTAAGTGTTTATTATTTATTTATACAACTCACCCTATTCTGCATCTAGTGTGATCTCTGGGGTGATGTTCAGGATGCGGACTTGGTAGAAAACTCAAATCAACATTGTATGATCTACATGACGAAAACAAGTACAATAAAACACACTTCACGCATATAAGTAACCAGTACCCATTCACCAACTAAACAGGGCACCCAATGACCTGTGGTAATCCTGTGATGGACCAATATCTCATTTAGGCGGGGCAAATGGCAACATCCTATTTAGCAATATTCCTTCTCCTAGGTACCTTATGTTACAGAAAGCAGAGATGAACCCTCTTTCATTAATCTACATGAAGCGTGTAAAGAAAGTCGTGTCTGATAGCCCGGGGCTAGTGGATTTTGCTATCAGGCTAGTGATTTTTGTTCTTAACTTGCACGATGGGCAAGTGCTGTTTTTTGGGGGAAATTCAATTTACAGAAGGATTGTAATCAATCCCGCTAATCAAAAAGGGTTTTGGGGCTGGTTGAAATGACTTGTGGGCTAGTACATGTTCGCTACAGCTTGCCTGAGGGCAAAACTGACTTTCTTTGCACCCTACTGGGCTATAACTTTTTATTTATAAGGTTGTACATTTTGTTTTTTTTGTTATTGTACCTTAATCTCCAGAGTCTTCGGGCTGCACCCCACTTGTAACGCTTGGGGCCCATCCAGCGATGTTGCTCACTAGTTTTGAGAACATCTCCCAAGAATCCGTAGGAAAGGGAAAATGCAAATCGGATGTGTTTGTCGTCATTCCACAAAGAGCAGATATCGAGTGGAATAGTGCAGCCTTAAACAAAAATGAGTAAGAATTGAATACTGAAGTTGCAGTACTAGAACACTTCCTCTATCTAGGTCATTTGGGGGCTTCTTGAGTGATTCTGAATTGGGGGCTTTATTTTCTAAAAGGAGAGTCTTATTTAATCAGGGGAAGGGGGGAGAATGAATGGATTGTCACATCACTGTTCCATTTTACTTAGCCATACTTTAGGTACCATATTCCATCTGTTCAGGTAGAGAGTATGGCACCAAGAAAAGTGAGCAAGAAAAAACAGAGAGGGAATATCTGAATGCCTGAAACAGGCCACCCATCAAGTATCTCAACATCTCTATATCAAAATCATTTACACTTGGGTGGAGGCTAAATAGACACTGGACATTTTTTACATTTGGTGGATAAAACAAGAGACTAATGAGAAGAGGGGAGAGAGGTTTTTGCAAGGCTAGGAGCTTAAAATTGGACATCATTTTTAAAATTAAAGGCTAAATCGCAAAATAATGGCCAAGGGTCCATTCTCTAAGGATCGCTGATCTAAATATGGAAGTCATAACTGAACACTCACCAAAAATAATGTGCATAGCAGAGGTTACAGGGTCATTGATTCCTTGAGCAGAATAAACTATCACCTCTGTTGAGCCTTGGAAATAAACAAAATATTCATGGCTCCGCTTGTCTGGCTAATAAAGCATTATTCTACCTGCCGTTGGATATGATGACCAGATAGATCAAATATCTAAGGTCATACTTAATATTTTGTTGCTGAAAATTTCATAGTTATTAATGATTTCATTAGCTAAAAGATATTAAAATTCAACCATGTATGTCCAACAACATTTGTGGTTTGGCTGATCTAGAATCACGACCTGATCAGACATACACCACATACGGTACATATGAAAGTCCTTTCTAAAAGGAAAAAATTAATTTGTAAAACCAGTTTTGTTACTTGAAAATCTTTTAATGAGCTAACGGTGAAAGGCAAAAGAAGTTTAATGACATACCAGCAGGAATGATGCCAATGGGTACATTAAGAGGAAGAACTGTGAATTTCTCAGGTAAAATGCCATCCACCAGATCTATTCCAACATTCATGTGGGACTTCTCTAATAACCCATTCACTACTTCATGGACAATGCCATCACCTCCAACAACCACAACCCTAAAAACATAACAACCTGCATGTGAAAACGATGCTTAGCTACTGTCAACTACTGCCTTTAAGTCCTGGACTTATGTTAATCTTTTCAAGGAGTTTAAGGAGGGCTTTTAAACATCTATAAATCAGGGATGTCACTAAGATTTCAAGTTGCCAGGAAAATACAAAAAGTACACAGGGAATCAGACAGCTAGGGATTTCTTTTGGTTCTATTTTTCCTCTGTCTTCCTATGAAAGAAGCTGGGGCCACATTATAGTAGCCAGGGAAATGGGGTGGGGGTTATATCTGAGGGGGATTGTAACCAGAATAGGAAAGCTCTTCCAAACAAGCTATTAATAGCAGCCGTGCTGAACAAAATACCTTTTAAACCTGATCAAAATAAGTAATACAGAAATTATAATTATTGCATTATCCACTGGATGGTGCTCTTTCCAGTCAATAGCACTATCCACCTTCTAAACAAGATTACAAGGGCCTGAAGGAATTTTCACAGCGTCCTTTGAGTATTACCAGGGCAAAGCAAGGACAAAGGAAATTCTGAATCAAACTCTAGTAAGTTGTATACTGGGTTAACCAGAGGGATCAATTTAGGCTTCTGAGAAACTGCCCACCTACCCCTTCCCGAAGCCAACAGCAACACTTACTTCTCACTTAGGGCAAAATGTCAGCTTAGGGGAGGGGTAGGTAGGCAGTTACCCCAGATCCAACTAGTAAAGAGATTTACCTAACACATGAAATAATTATGCTCAGAGCCTTTTTAATTGCACCTTGTGAATGTTGCTTTCTCTAATGTTTATGTTTTTGATTCAATGAATTAGCAGCAACTGAGTGAGGTTTTTAGTTTAAAATTTGAAGGGTTTCAAATTGAAAAAGAACTTTAGATTTTGCTAGATTATCTACCACTCTAATTTTAAGAGACCGAACACTTTTTTTAAATAAGATGCACAGAATGGTTCAACGTTATCAAATCTGATTATCCTTACCCATCATATGTGGAAATATCAGCTGTTCTAAAGTACTCCCAAGCATGGCCTGCTCTTTGTGTCACTATAGAGTTTATAGTCAAGTACATGCATCATAAGTTAAAAGTTTAAAGATTTTTCATAAATTCAATCACTTGTACAGCTACATTTTCAGTTGTCAGTAATTGAACCTGTAAACAGTTGTTATATTTTAATAGATATTGAAGGGATTAAAGTGTTAAGATTTAAGTAGAACTATGGTACAATAAATTATTAATTTTCTTTGTGGAGCTAATTTAAAATTACCATCATGAACAGTTTTTTTTTTCTTAATGCATGATGTGAAATCATGGATGACACAAAGCAGTGTTTAAAACATTGAAATTACTCTCTCTTAATAAGAGCGCATTAATGAGCAGACAAACCGTTTACATTTAACTTAAGAAGGTACATTAACTTTATTTATACACAACAATGTTATTTATTTATTCATTTATTTTATAATAAATATTTTATCTTATTTGCAATCTCAGTACCACAGACAAGGAAGTAATATTATCAACAGTTTGGAACAAAAGCAGTGGAATATTGTATTGAGCTAGCTTTAAACAATGTTATATCTGGGTGTGAGGGGGAGGGGGGACTCCACATACATTCATTATGTAGCTACCGGACTAATTAAAGTTCAGGGATTTTCCAATCAAGCTCTAGCCTACAGCGCAATGCAGGTAGTCACATTTTAGGTATGAGAAACACTCACGATCAATCTTTCCTGTTTGGGGTCACCAAAAAGTAAAGACCTTGAGAAGACTGGTGAAAGCAGAAAAGACGGTTGATAGGGAGAGCATCAGGTGAAATGACAAAGTAGGGGGTTAGGGAGGGTTAGGGAAGAAAAAATGGTTTTCTCGCCTGCCTCCCCTGCCCCCTTCCCTGACTCCTGTGACTGGTGCATGACATTCTGAGGAAATTGCAAGTGCATTCCCCCAGAAAAAAAAAACCCTTTCATGGTAGACTACGCCTGCTCTTGAAGGTTTCTAAATGATCAACGCCTCTCTGCTTTTAACTTACTCATAATGTCTGCCTTGATGCCAGCTCTTTCAAATAAAGGTGCAACTTGTTTTAAGTACACCAGACGGGCTTTGCCTTTTCTACTTCTTGGGTTGATCACNTGTTATTTATTTATTCATTTATTTTATAATAAATATTTTATCTTATCTGCAATCTCAGTACCACAGACAAGGAAGTAATATTATCAACAGTTTGGAACAAAAGCAGTGGAATATTGTATTGAGCTAGCTTTAAACAATGTTATATCTGGGTGTGAGGGGGAGGGGGGACTCCACATACATTCATTATGTAGCTACCGGACTAATTAAAGTTCAGGGATTTTCCAATCAAGCTCTAGCCTACAGCGCAATGCAGGTAGTCACATTTTAGGTATGAGAAACACTCACGATCAATCTTTCCTGTTTGGGGTCACCAAAAAGTAAAGACCTTGAGAAGACTGGTGAAAGCAGAAAAGACGGTTGATAGGGAGAGCATCAGGTGAAATGACAAAGTAGGGGGGTAGGGAGGGTTAGGGAAGAAAAAATGGTTTTCTCGCCTGCCTCCCCTGCCCCCTTCCCTGACTCCTGTGACTGGTGCATGACATTCTGAGGAAATTGCAAGTGCATTCCCCAAGAAAAAAAAAACCCTTTCATGGTAGACTACGCCTGCTCTTGAAGGTTTCTAAAATAATGATCAACGCCTCTCTGCTTTTAACTTACTCATAATGTCTGCCTTGATGCCAGCTCTTTCAAATAAAGGTGCAACTTGTTTTAAGTACACCAGACGGGCTTTGCCTTTTCTACTTCTTGGGTTGATCACAACTTTCAATTTACGAGGTCTGGTGCGAAAACCTGATGAGAACAGTCATATGAGAATAACAAGGTTAACATTGATTGATACTAGGTTTCTCGTTCCACCCCAGGAGATACGCAGTCAAATAGTATTAAGGCTTGGGTGGACATAAATAATGATGAATTTTGAACGGGATCTGCACTATGCACTCCAGGGTTCCAAGTGGTTTATGAATCAATTACTTATAACTTCTTTAGAACAGCTGTACTGCAGCTCATTCTGGCCAACCAAATTTTAGCAAAAGGTCAACAATTGTGTACTAACTTCGTATAATATCATTAATTCTCCCAATCCAAGCCTCGCAAACACTTTCATCTTCACACTCAAAAGTTACTCTTTCTTCTTTCAGCTTCCTGCCTCCAGCTTTGTCAAAAGTAAAGAGAGTGAAACCAACAAGCTGTCCAGTATTAGATTGGTTCTTGGGTAAGCGCCGTTTTGCTATCCATGCTCCAATTACATGATCTGCAAACCTCAACGATCTTGTGGAGATGTTGCAGACTTGGGTTTCTATTATTGGAGAGAGGCAGGAAAGAAAAAAATGCTCATAAAAGGTAGCCTGTGCCAGGCTTTTAGTCGGTGCAGGTGAGAGAAAAATGCAAGTGAGCAGTGAAATAACCAACAAGTGAAACACGACAGGGAGTCAGCCTGTAAGCATCTTTTTAAATACCTCAATCCGCCTACTATCCTGCCCACTTCCTCAAAAACTGTTTCTTGTGTCACATGCATATGAGGCACATACTCGAAATGTTTGTTACACTCCGCTGGGCAAAGCCAAATGATTGGCATATGTGTTGAAGAAAACTGTCACAACTGACCAATCATGGGGCTTACCAGGAGCTGGTATACTTCAATGAGGTATTGAAAACAATGCTTGCAGGCTCCACTACACCGTTTCTCCCCAGCTTCCTCACGGTTTTGTACAACGGTTACCTTTCTTTATCTACTTTCTCCACTATCTTGGAGCCTGAAAAAGGCTGGATGGAGAATACAAAAGCATTTTGAATTCTTGACAGAAAAATTATGATGCACTCCATCTGTTTCAGCTGTTGTGCATGACCAAGGAAAAGTGTACATCAAAATATTGACAATGCCACAATACATTTTTATTGAACGAAACAAGATTTTACGATTAAACTGAGGTATTAATTTGCTGTTTCATGAACCATGTGAAGATCAATAGGTCTGAAATGGTCTAGTTGATCAACTGTTAGTTGACAGTTTCAATATCAAATTTTTCCCTTCACCATCTTCTTCCTCATATTTTGCATTTAAGATCATGCAATGTTAATTCAAAGAATTGCTTCACAACCACAATATGAAAATATCAACAGTGCCTAACAAGACAAATTTGTCCCTTTAAATTCTTCAGGTGGGGACGAACAAAGACAAGTAAATTTTCCTCTTTTGACATCAGGGTCACGTCACGTTCCAGTACACATCCTCCTTAACTTGCGTAATTCTTTATATCATACTCAGCCTCATCCAATAATACTTGGCCCTTGCATATTTACAAAAAATAAACGGCCTGAATTAGGGCTGAAATATTATTCGTGTACTGAGCAGAATTCAGTGGCCCAAGCATATTTTTCAAGCAAAATACGCGACCTGTACCAGCATTGCTGCAAGGCAGAACAAGTCACTATATATTCAAGCAGAATTTATCTATATGTAAGCCTAGTCTGAGGGAAAATGTTCCAATAAAATTTATTATTTGGTGTCATATAAACTTAAGATGGCTTTTAGGCAAGTACAGTGTAGACTGATTTTAGTTTTTTTGGAAGAACTGAATCTCAAGAATTTCAGTCTTATTTTAGTGCATGGTTTCAGCTGAGTTTCGCCCTAGCTAGAAGTACACCGTGTGTTCTTCATGGAAATAAACAGAGTAGATAAAATGAACTTACTATACAGAAAGCAAATGAAATTTAAGCTTACAAGTATAACGTGTTTACGTTGAATAATTGAACCAACCTGATGTAAATAAATTTTGTGTTTTCGAACGCACAATGATGTAAAAATAGAGTTGCATGTAAATATCCCTGTCCATTAAACAGTATTGTAAATGTACGAATATTTATTCTAATAAATTGCACTAAAGCTTATAACAAACCGGTACTAGTGACTCTTAAGCTAAATTAAGCTTTCGATTTCGTTAAGTTAAAGTTTAGTTTGTCCATCAGAATTATAGCTAGCGTTCTAATCTTTCTGCTGATACATAAGCCAGTCTGTTTACATTGATGAAACAGTACCTGTATTCAATGCGCCTTGTAAAGTCCACACAATTTCTTCTCCGTCAAGAAATACATCATAAAATTTGCCCCGCACTTTGAAAACAGCTTTCAGCGTTGTACTTTCGACGTTATCGTCCGTCATTTTCGAAGAGAGTGAAGCATTTCTCGTTGTTTGAAAACGTCAATTTTTTTCTAATTTGCATGTGCGGCTTTCCGTTGGACATCTGCTCATCGTATAGCGAACGGTAATGAAATCATTTGCAAATCAGATGTTTGATCGTACTGGTCAAAACAACTTCAACTTGACCTTGTTGCAGTATGGGATGTTTTCATACAGATATGGGTGGGAGGGGTGGGTAACGAGCAACGATAAAGGACAAGTTTACGACTCTACTGTGGCCTCTGGAAACGTGTTGAATTGTTTACTCAATGGTTGATGTTATCATTTCGCAGTAAATCACTGAGTGGCCCACATCATCGTTGTTATGCTTCGTTCAGCTTTCCGTGGAAAGCAACCAGCTGATTCAACGGTAAAGGAGGAAAAACACGCGTCTAGCGAGCATGGAAAATCTCATTTCTTCTTTCACCACGATCATCATCATGAAGAACAAGATCGCAAAGATCAGATAACAAATATAAACGATGATGCGATTCGTTATAATGCAAGTGATGGTGAATTATACATAGATTGCAATCAGGAATTCTTATCCCTGGAGGAAAGTAGTAGTTCGGAGAGGGAGAGCAGAAATGAAGCAAATGGGAGCAGGGGAAAAACTACTTCAGACGAAAGCTTCCCAGCTAGTAGTGGACCCATTCCCAAGAACGTCGGAGGAGCTGGCACTAACGATCGCCGTGAGGGAAGCTTTTCTAACTCTGAGAGGCAGATTTATGAAATGCAGTTAGCTCAGCTTCAGGAGCAGCTAGTTAACACCATGATTGATCATCAGGAATTGAGTAAGTAACAGCAATCTTATGAAGCAATCACAATGCTAAAGCTCCATTTCAATATCCGGAATTTTGGATTTAATAGGGAACTTTTAACGAGAAGAAGGGAAACAGATCATGGGAAACTGAGCTTTAATTAAAGTTTTCAGTTTCTGGTTTAGTTTGTTTACGAATATGAAAGATGTGAGTTAATATTTTTCCTTGCTGATATTGATGTAAAATGGATTCGGCAGGACCCCCAGGTGGGGCTATGGAAAGGGGCAGGGGGTGGGGGTTAGGGACACTGAGCAGTTTGTTGAGGCTTTCAAACCCTGACGCTGTTCAAAACAAACCTGGTACATTTTGTTACCCCATTTTTAAAAGACATCAAAGGACAATTTTCATAACACCATTTCATTTTACTTTAAGAATTTATTAAGTAAACTAGCATGACAGAATAAGATTTTTTGGAAAAGAAACTCTTCTTAGTACCACAAATGAAGATTGTGCAACATACTACCAAGATTCATCACTCGTTCAGGAAGCTAAAGAATGAAATTATGTACCCTGTTTAGACTCAAGACTGTAAAAACCATACCTTGTTCATTGGCACACACCCATTAAGGTTCAATAAGAGAGTGTGCTAATTTTCCCACCCACTCACCCACCCACCCACCTCTCTGAGTATGGCTTCTCCAATAGCATTTGTAAGAACCTTTCCCCCCTCCCCTTAGGGGCCTTTTAACAGTATTCTTTAAGCAGGTGATGTCATTAAGAAGCTATCTTGAATAGTCCTGCCATTCACCATGGTCATTTAGTTTAATGTGATAATTTTAAAACTTGTTTTATTAGGCACCCAGCTTGAGAAATTAAAAGCTATAAATGTTGAAAAGCTTCAAAAACAACTGCAAGAGGAAAGAGAGAAAAATTTTGAGCTGAAAGAAAAACTCAGACAGAAGCAGAAGTCAGTGAGTTCAAAACTTCAAAGGTATACCTTCATGTGTAAGAGGCCCTGCCAGGGGCGGCCCCATGTCGCCCATCTGAATTTTAAAACGTCTCGTGTCGGTGTTTATAAATGCTTGTTGCTTATTGTCGGCTTTGCCGTCACTGTCGCAATTTGGCCGAGGGAGGTTGTCTCTTGTTGAGATTTCATTTTACGCGCTGTCGCTACTTTTTGGGCCATGTCGCTTGTCGGAATTTTCCCTGGCAGGGCCTCGTGTAATAATTTACATTAATTTTTCATTGGCTATTTCCAATCCAATAATTCAGATCTGATGTTTTTATAATCTAGAGGCCTCACAGTTATGATGATGCTTCATTTTTACTTATATCATAGCTATTGAAGGTGATCCAAATAACAAAGGTTCCTTTTTTTCACTATAGAGTGCTAAAGACTGTGACGTCATAAAAATGAAATTTCTGAAATTATGGGATTTGTTAGGATATTCTGAAAGAACAATATCCAAGAGGCCTACTTGCCAAAAATGAGCATTTCGGGGCAAATTGTCTTTGAGATCGTAGCGTTATGGTTAGAAAACTCCATACAAACCCTTCTAAATTTTTTGGGGTTGACCCAATTATTATTATTATTATCATCATCACCATCATCATCATCATCATCATCCATTATCATCATACTCACCATCAGTATCGTCATTATTATTGTAGGAAAAATGCAAGCCGAGTACATCACAGGCATAGTCATGGGACAGCAATACCCGTCTCAGAAAAATATGGAGATGAGTGGGTAGATCTTGGTAAAGAGGAAGAGTTGCCTCATTCGTCTTCCTTACCACATGATGCAAGTGAAACTACTGTCATGGGAGATCACTCTTATGAGCAGGAGCAAACTGATAATGTGCATGATGGAGTGCAAAGTGATACAGCAGGGCAATCAGAACAACAGACATCCTCCGTCTCAGGTAACAACACAGGCTACCCAGGTATGAACCCAAAGAAAAGTAACTAAGCACAAGCACTTGCTCTGAGTGCTGTCAATAAGCACTGATGTCGCATGAAAAGCTATATTGCTTATGGAAGTTAGCCTTGTATTTTCAGTTTCCCAAGGAGATACAGGTTTCCTGAAAAGGCTGGGGCAGGTATTTCGAAGTAGGTATACAGCGCATCACTGGTAGCCCACGTTGTTACAGACAGGTTAGGCAGGGATTAAAATGTTTAAGCAAGGCCCCCCCTCTCCCAACAGCCTCTTAACTTAGGTACAACTGGTGCTGATTTTTGAAGAAGTAAAGACTAAGGTACAACTGTGCAGTGTATCTTAAACAGAGGGAAAAGATACAGTCAAACGCCATTAACTCTTTAAGCCCCAGTATCCACATACAAATTCTCCAAACTGATATCCATACATTTCCTTTAAGAATTAGTTGAGATAATTTAATAAAACATTAAGGCATTTTCTTTTTCGTGATCATTGTTTATATTCTCACAACCTTATCTCTTGACAATGTATGGACATTGTTAGGAGAAAATTGCTGTTGGTCACTATTGAGACTTAAAGGGTTGATAAAGACACCATGTCTATGGCCCCCTCAGGCTGAGGGGGCCATAGAAAGTGTCCGTATAAAGCTGGTTGAATTTAGAGAAGATGTAAGAGCTAGGGACAAGGGCAACTGTCCGTAATAATGAGCTGCCAGTATCAAGTGGGTGTCCGTAAAGCAGGGTTCCGGTAATTTGACTTTATTTGCAAGTAGGTCCAAGAAGCTACAGACAGGCCAGTTAGGCAGAGGTTTTGCCAGTTGGAAGAGACTGTCATGCTAGCCTGAAATAAAGGCACCTGGCTGTTCTGTCCCAGTCTCCCCTCTCAATAAGTTAAGATGTGACATCTTGTCTTTTGAAGGAAATCAGATTGAAGAACCTCACAGAGTACAAAGGGTTAAAACAAAGCTAGAAATTTGGAAAATGAAAGTGATGGATCTGGTGAGTTGAAAATTTCTCCTTCACTTCTTGTGTTTTTTTTTCTTTCGTTTTCTCATCTGTTTTAATTTGAGAAGTGAACCTTGAGGCTTTTATTTTTAAATTGCTCGTTATGGTGACTTCACCCCCCTCCTCCCAACCCCCAAATAGTTTTCTCGGATGACAGCAAGTGATTATTTTTATTTATTTCTACTGAGATCGTGGATAGGTTGTGGGACTTTGTTAATGATGAACCAGAAGGGAATGACGAAGAAGATGGAGAAGGAGAACCTTTAGCTGTAAAAAGGTAAGTTAAAGAAATGTTCCTTACGCGTGTTACCATCCTCGCAAGTGACGATTTTCACGCGCGCCCGCGTGTGTTACACGCTCTGTGCCTCTTCTCACCCTGAGGAAATTAGAAAAACTACGTCACTGAAAGAGTGTACTTTGCCTGATAATTGAACGGGTATGTTTATTTGAATGTTAAACTAGTTGACCACTATCTTCTGTCTAAATTTCAATTCGTTTCTTTTTTCTTCTTTCCACAGATTGAAAGAGAATATCAACCGATTTAGTAAGTGATTACAGCATTTGTCATATTTAATTCTCCCGTGTTTTCTTTGTTTCGTTTTGTTTTGTTTTGTTTTGTTTTTTTCTCCTTCAAATTTGAACACGCTACCCTTTCAACCGGGTAAGATGTAAATTGAAAAGGTATTTTTCCATAATAAAAAAGAGAACTCAGTTTTTGAAGTGTATCTAACCTTCATTAAGAACTTTTTTCTTTGTTCTTTTAGCCGCAGGTATTAAGCCTATAACTGGTTTCATCAAATCTGTTGGCAGAGTTTTTTCCTGGTCTAATCCCACGGCATCGCTGTTAATATTCGTGGTTAGTGTCCGTGGCTTATTAAAGGAGCTTTGTTATGGGAGGTCCAGTCCATTCTGTTTAATTTTTCCAATTTAATATTGGTACTAGCTCGCTTGAAAATTAATTTAAGTGATCAAATTCAGTCAAGTTGTCGCTTACTGGAGCAATCAATCCAAATCACCATGCTCTCCAACCACAACGTATAGTGGTGTATATTTGTGGTGTATCAAATTGTTGTATTGTTTTTAAAGTTTATAAGACAACTGTTCTACACAAGCGAGTGTTGAAACCAGGCCTTAATTTGCCTTCTCTGTCGGTTTTTTTTTTCTGTGAAACAGTTAATTTTGCTTAAAATGGAAAATACGGATTAGTCAATTTACTGCTATTTACTGTTTCAGGTCTACATGTATTCTGTCTGGAATGGCTATCTTTTATCCTTGATTCTTTTTGTCGTGCTTTGGAAGCTTTTTATGAATTACCTTCACGCTAAGTAAGTCTTTATGATATTAAAATTACACCACGAGTATAGGTTGATAGTTTAAACAAAGTGGTTGTGGTATAGTAAAGTATGCGATGTAGTTTTCACAGAAATACACTGAGAGGAATGTAAGAAAAATTGTAGAATACTGAAAGCTAAGTAACGACACGTTAATATTCACTGACGAAGAGATGTAAAACTAGCCAAATGAGCGGTCGACAGAACGTATAACTTTCAACAAACCTGAAGACGATGATATTTTAAGCTAGTCCTGCGACTTTATTTGCAATTCTTTGACAACTAAAAAAAAATTGTCATTTTTACTTCATCTCAATTATATAGCACTTTGTGTAGTTTGCCTTAATTTTGTCGATCTACTTTAACGAAAAAATTGGCGAACAAAGTGAAGGGCCTATGGAAATCGAAGTCGCCGACTTCTTTAGCTATGATGATCATGGCTAAATATGTTCTAACTGCTGTGCTTTTCTTTCTTCGTGACCAGAGGTATTGCTAAACAGTTGGGATTCGTAGACAAAACAAAGGATGAGGTATGTTTGTAGACTAAAAACGCATCAAAGCCATTGATCATTACGTCGATGAATTGTCTGAAGGCGTTACCCGTCAAACACGGCTGATCCACTTTGTCTTGTCCCCTTCCCTCACCCCCACAGTACTCGCCGGCTCTTTAATCGCTCCCCACCCCTCCATTTTTGTCAACTTTTCTCCAAACAATTCACGATGAAGTAAAGACCACTTTGTGTCCGTATTTCTATCCTCGAGCAAAAACGATCTGTTGTGTAAATTTGCCTTTTCCGTCAGGGCAACTCTTCAGAAGATCACAGCTGGTCCGACAAATTTCAGCTTGTTCTGCAGGTTGCAAGAAAAGTTCAGGTGGGGATTCCTCCATTTTATTATCATCATCATCATCATCATCATCATTGTCATCGTCATCGTCATCATCGTCATCATCATCGTCATCGTCATCATCATCATCATCATTGTCATCGTCATCATCGTCATCGTCATCATCGTCATCATCGTCATCGTCATCGTCATCATTGTCATCGTCATCATCGTCATCGTCATCATCGTCATCATCATCATCATTATCATCATCATCGTCATCATCATCATCGTCATCGTCATCGTCATCGTTATCGCCATCGTCATCATTATCATTTTGCTTATTCTCTTTGTTTACTACTTTTCTTTTACTTTTCTTCGTTTACTTTTTTCATTATTTTGAATATTAAATACGCCTATATATGCACGCTACAAGAAACATCGCCACTGAGTAGATACAGGTGCCAAACCGTGGTATGGACAGCCGCGCATTTTGCTGGATTTGGCTTACGCATGTAATTTTTTTTCTTAGAACACCCTTGGAAAAATGGCAGATTCTCTCGAAAAACTGAAGAAGTAAGAAGACGTTCGTTGAGTTTTGTTTGTTGTTTTGTTTCTGAGTATAACATTTGCTAAATTAAATACTTATCTTTACTACCAAACGAAGTCCTGTCCAACTGTTGAACTGTCTGCCTGTCACTTTTCAACATTTCTCAATCATGTCGTTATTAACTGAAGCTCCGCTTTTTGGTTTACCTTAATGCCTGTATTATCTATCCTGATTGTTTCAGTTTACTAATGTGGCAACACCATGAAGCCACAAGAAAGCTTTTCACTGCACTTTGTGTTGGTCTGTTGGCGTCGCTGCTATTAAAGGGACCAACTCTATTTTTGCTACTAGGTAATGCATCAATCTCATCATGATTTTAAACTAATTACTGTAGGTCATTTAGCTAACACAGTCAAATCAGTTTTATTTCACTCTGTGACTACGTAATACGACCACCCTGCTAATTGCTAATATGGCCTCGGTATTTCGAGCACCTCCTAATTTATGTGGGTCAAAATTGAGAAGGCGGCCATTTTATATCGCGCAAATTTACCTCGATTTCACGTAAGCTGAGGGGAGAAATTGAAAAGAACTAAAGCAAGTGTGGTCGATGTTTTGCAGTTCTTCTCAGTTAGATTTTTTTTCTTCTTATGTGACAGGGCTTTTTGGAGGCATAAAGTTCTTTATTATTAATCCGATTCAGAATCGCTTTCCAAAGGTAACCTGGTTTTATTCTTTTCTTTAATTTCTCGGCAACAAATAATTAGTCATGACGAATAAGTGTATAAAAGAACCTTAATTTACTGGGAAAAATAGTGGGAGTTCACAAATCATGAATTTGTCAGATCATGCGTTCGTTTTTTCTCAACTTTGCGAGGGGTCTGGTAAGTAGTAGTCTGCTGCGCAGCCGTTGTTGCGTTGTCACGCAACGCTGAATCGTTGTTTGCGCATGACACGTAATTGTTTGTTGGGTCGAATTGCATTATGTGAATGTTTTTATTATTAGTGGCTGTTACGAGGTAGCGCAGGGTACTGGGTTAAAACTCATCCCCCAAAACAGTCCCATAGTGCAGTTCGAGTTAACACGGACCAAGACTCACGTGCAATACCTCGTTCGTCAAATAGATTAGAAGTAACGATATTACAAGGAGTTTGAAATATCGTTCATTTTGAGAAGGATCCTCTTTTATGCATTTACTGTAAATAAGGTGAAAAGTGCTCATGGCTTTATCGGAGTTAAAACGCAAGGGCTTGTTATATTGAGCTTTCACCGTAGTACTCCGTTCCGCGTCATATTTTCAATTGTCAAGCTCTGTGTAGATAAACCTCCAGTTTTCAGTTCATTGACACTTCTCTTGTAAATAATTTTGCTTGTGCTATTTTTGAAAAAGGTCAAGAGGCGGTATGATAGAACATCTAAATTGTGGAGAGAACTTCCAACGGACGCTGAACTCGCTGCGAGGCCGATTGAACTACTGTGCAATGAAGAGGTATACTTACTGACGACATTGTTTCCAAGTCGTGTTGAGATTTATTTTGTGTTCATGTAAAGCGGAAGGTCATTTTTCAGTATTACCTCGGGCACCCTGGAATAAAAGCACATCTCCTTCTCTCTAACTGTTTAAAAACTCCATTGCAGGGTTTGTGTCTAGAAATGTCTTGTTAGAAGCACCACCAAAATATGGGTAGTTACACGTCATCAGTACGAAGATTTTGCGCTCGTTTCCAAGGAGTCATTTCCCGGAAGAATAAGTGGTGACGTCATGAAATGTCGGCTGCTTTGTCAGGCTACATGATAGTCAGTGTTTAAATTAATCATGTGAAAGTCTTGGTTTGACAGTGGATTTGTATTCGAGCCAAGAAAGGAGAACGAAACATTTGAGCGAAGCGAGTGAAAAAGACTTTGACAGGCGAAAATTACAGATGCATTATACCCACATCACTTTTGTCATTTTTGTTTTTTTCATTAGGCGCTTTCACACACATCTTCTTCTAGTTCCTCGTCGTCGCCTAGCAACAGCCATTCATCTGAAACATCAGGCTCTTCATCAAACCCCTTCGCAGAGAGATTTAGATTACCATCAAGTGAAACTCCTTTACCAGGTAAAAAGCAGAATTAATGCGTATGTCATACATGAAGTTCTGTCAAGCAGTAGGAAGCTTAAGCAAAGGCATTTTTGAGCGACGGGCGTCAACCGGAAGTACGGCCTTTTCCCTTTTTGATATGCCTTGACCAACAATGCGAAATGTCCACTTCCGGTTGGCGTGCGTCGCTCAAAAACGTCTGTCCTTAAACTCCCTAGTGTCGAAAAATTAACGTCATTTTCGTCCTCTTTAAGGCTGGGAAGATGGCAAAAGATGCGTGCTATTAGATAAAGACAAATCTTTTTCCCACGTTAAACACGGCAGATTGTTTCTAACTCATAGGTAAGATTTTGTTGAGATTGGGATTTGTTTCTCTCTCCCTTTTTTTTTGGCTTTCATTAAATTTCCTGCCTCGTATGCTAGACTGTGAAGACTGTGAACTCTCCAGAATAACCTTTGAGGTCTTAGTTGAACGTCCCAAATTCATAATTTATTTACTTTTCACTACCCACAGCTATTTATGTTTTGAGAAGTCCAGATCGTTGAGCGGAAAACATATTGTCATTAAACTTGATGCAGTCACAAGTCTCTTTAAGGTAAAGTTTGGGTGCCATGGTTATGAAGATCATTTTCTTCTTTGTTTTCTTCCTGTTGCTTTGCTTTGAAGGGGGATTATCAAGAGCTTCAAATCGAATCATAATTTTCTTATAATGGTTTTAACAAAGCCATTTGAATGTCAGTACTGCTTCCCAAGTTTCATTTTAATGGCCATACTATCAAGATTTCGTTCACAGACTTAAGAATAAGAACCACCTTTTACAGCATCATAAATAGTACCATGAGAAAGTTCTGCTAAAGAGGTCTTATTTGAATGGTCATGCCATAGGATTTCGTTCACGGATTCAAGGTAGAACTAGTATATAAAGGTAATACCAAGTGAAAGTACTGCTGAAGAGGCTTCATTTCAATGGTCACACCACATGCAGGATTTGGTTTAGAGATGTAAAGTGAAAAGCGCATTACGTTATTTCGTAATTGACTGTAACAGCGTAAATGAACACCAAAGTGGTGTGGGGGTATAAGATTAGACATCATTCAATTCGCAGTAGGCTTATTACACATTTACTTTGTTTCTACAGGCCAAGCCGATAGGAATAATGCCCGGGACGGGAATGGCGATAGAAGTTCAACTGCGAGGAATAGACAAGGTATAGAAAACTTGACGCTTTGTCTCTCTTCCAGAGTTAATCAGAATATATGAGAAATGTCATAGTTTGCCGCATACCGAAAAGTGTTTAATAAAAGTAGATATTCATTTGTCATTAAGCCATGAAGTAGTTTGTATAAGTTTGGAGAATGCAGTTACTAATCTGGCTGTTGTGACCTTTTTCTAGCCCTACATATTTGGAGCAATCATTGGCAGGGATGACGTATTTGACAATATCAAAGCCACAGCAAGAGCAGCTAATATCCCATGGGCTCTAGACTGATAACGTGTTGTGTGCAGTAGCCTGTGTAGCAAGCGTTTCCATGATATACAATTCACGCATCTGATGATAGTAATCTTTCAGTGTAGCCTAGCGTTTAAATTATTCAATGTCTTTGTTCGATCACTATCGCCGAGATGTTAGCATGGGTAGTTTTGTTTTTAGCCAGTATTTGACCTCAGGATGGTGTGGGCGTACATGCATTGTCGGTTTTGTGGAAAAGAACTGACTACCCTGCGAGATTTGTAAATTTTGTGCATCTCAAAAGTATGTAAATAACGTTAAACGAGTGTTAGATACTTTGGACTGCAAAACCGGCCGGCCTTCGTTGGTAATGACTATGTAAAAGATTTTGTGGATGAATGAATAACACGTTATTGTGTAGATATATAAATATAGAGTGTGTAAAGAAGTAGTACACTGATATATTGATATATTGAAAAATATGCGACTGGCTACGTACAGAAATCGTTTCCTTACATGGGATATCTTAGCCTAGTCCCTCCGCGTACTCGACTCGGTCAAACCAAGGTCAAACCTGGACTCTATCGTGAGCTGTGACGTCACCCGAGAGAGACTCGCCCACCCTTTCCCAGACTTTGCACGGACAGTGGGTCAAGAGAGAGCGCCTAGAGACTAGGTTGAGGATATCTGACACAAGGCTGATCTCTTTGAGGTTGGTGTTTTGACGAATTGCACCATGGGGGTGTTTAATGGGAGCTATCGCTTTTCTGGGTTGCCTGTGGTACATGAAATCGCCAGAAAGACTGTATGACAAAAGGCCACTTCCGAGTTCCAGGAACCCTCACTTTCAAACTGAGGCCAAGTGCACGGCGTTTTATGTGAAAATGAGTTTTGTTTGATTGAGAATGAAAAATCATTTCCATATTAAAGGCCGAGTACTTAACCTCGTTTGGATACAGAGGCCCGGAGAACTCAGAAATGGCCTGGTATAGATCGACAAATGAGGATCGAGTTGACTATATTATATTCGACTGAAAAGTAGTGAAAATACATGAAATAGTTCCAGATAATTATAAAAAGTCCCTTTTTCTTTTTTTTCTCTTTTGATGAATGAAATGAGTGCACAGGCTCGTCAAAATTTTATCAAGATTGTTTTAGTCTGAGACTGCTAATTTGCCTGAAGAAGGCATGAAGCCCTTTATAAATTCAAACTAAGCAGCGTGAATCCTCTCTGACCGGTTAACTGCACATCTAAAAGGCGTCAAGCAAGGTTCAAAAACAACAGGTTTGTCACCGGTAAACAATGAAGTACCAGTCGATCGCAAACTAACACTGATTTCGGAGTCAACTTAAAGAAAACAGATCGCAGAATTTGCTGGTATGAATTGTTAATGCGAAAGTCCATAAGTTTCTGATTTTGTTAAGCTGAATATTCGTTTGAGATCTATACGTTTCTGTTGGATTTGAAGTTGGAATTAAGCGATCTATAATTCATCTTGGAGATCTGCCAAGGAAAGGTAAGAAAAAAATAACGATTCGCCTGCGAAGATCATCATCCCGTCAGTAAAATGAACAAAGGCCAATAATTTTAATCTGAGTAAAAGTTTAAAACGCACCACATTTTCCCTTAGACGTGCTCTATTCCCTATTTGTTCAATTCATGCAAACTATTTTATTCTACTGTTAAAAAGTGGTCGAGGGGCATTTTATTTCCTCATGAGTAGATCAGGTTCTCTTTTGTTATTTATGATAAACCGTAATGACACCATGTGATTCGGTGCTGTCGCAAGCTGAGTAGTTCTCTTGAAAAGTAAAAATAGCTAGAGCCGTTTCTCGCTGATCCAGAAAGGATATCGGTCTGAAAAGACTAGACGCTTATGTACACCATAACTCCGCTTATAACAGGCCAGTGTATGGGTCACTGATTCATGATCAGGTCCATAGAGTAAGAGGTTAGTTCTTAGGTTTGTGAATGTTGATATCGATCCCAGCGTGAGTGCATGGACATTTGCATTAAAAAGCTTAATAGCTGCTGTGAGTTATGATAATTTTGTAGAAAAAAATGGAGAAACAATCCTAGAGAAAACGGATTCTCATGAAATTAGTTACTTTATTTTGCATATAGATTTTCAGTTGTCGTTTTACTGAGGTTACTGGGCCGCGACATCGTGTGGAGCCGTTAATCTTGTATTTTTTGCAAGCAAGATCTCAAAAGCTGCAATTATAAAACAAATCTCTTGGGAAGGAACAGGACCGAACCGAAGAGGTCGAGCGGGCGGAAATTGTGCCTAGCTGTTGGTGTACGAGGGTATTTGGGAGGTGGGGCGGCGGTATTCCGGAATTAAGCACTAAGAATCCGGAATCCCACTAACGATTGGAATCCGGAATCCAATTTCCACTTACAAGCAATCAAGGATCCAGTACTGGAATGCGGAATCTACACTGTGGAATCCAGAATCCAAGACTGTCTCGGGTTCCCTTACAAGGGGCGATTAGTTGACTTTGGAAATGGGTGAGAATATTTAGAAAACAAAAAATGGGAAAATCGGATGGTGTCTTTGGCTGAGTATGTGATTCCCGGCTATGATCTTTCAATGGGAATTTAAGTGATTTGTTTCGGGAAAAAATGCACGAACTTGGGCTACATCTGATTTAAGGCAGCGACTATCGCTTGCTCGAGTTTTACATGGTCTCTACACTGTAGTTAAAAGTTAATGATATTTTTGCAAAAATATAGACTTTCACCTGCAGAGAAGAATATACGATATGTTAAGGTGTATACCTTAACAGTAAACATTAAACCATCCGTGTGCTGGGACCAATGTCTTTCATTATATTGTATCAAGCATTAAATAATCGCTTTAAACACTTGTTTAGGTAATGCAGCGAGACGAAAACATAAACTTACGTCATACGACGTGAATAATAAAGTTTATTCGGGCGGTTGATTAAAGCTGGAAGACGAGGTGAACACTACTTCTAAACGTCGTTAAAAAAAATTTCAAAGGCCAGGGTGGGAGTTCGCTGTTCCAGGTAGGCGCGCAATATATACGAAACACTACGACAATTCTCATCTTTTAGGCATGTTAATTTTTACAGAGATAGCGGATAGCACACTCGTGTGATCAACAAGTTAATTATACTCTTTCCAATGAAGACTATTTTAGCTTGAGGGTTTAAAAGCCAATGTAGATCATCGACAAGATTTCCTGTTTCGTGTTGGACAGCTTTTTTCCCTTCTGCACCGTTGAAGAATACTTTTTGTACTCTCATACTAGATTATCTAGCGTATACTGAAGACTTTCAGGATTTCCGTGTATAGGAAATATTTAATTTTGTAAAAATAATAACTTTTTGTTATTTCATTTTTAATCTTGACCATTTTAGACCAGCGACTGAACTCGATTAAACCCAAGGAGACTCATCTCTAAGGAATTTTTTTTCCTCTGGTAAACGAACCGACTTTGCAAGTCAAGAGTTGACTACAACCACAACCCAACAGGTGTAACAAACAGGTCTTTTAAAATGAGATCAGCTTTAAGCAGACAAGAGGCTCTAACTGTAACAATCAATTGATAAATTAAAGTCGTCTTCACTATTAGTAAAAACTATGCCCACACAATATTTACCGGGTAACTACCCGGTATAGTTTGAACACCTATTCCATAGGTGACCCTCCACTCGGCGCGGCGAAGCTTCGCTCCTTTACAGCCATCGCGTCTTAATTATTATCACCGTTCTTATGCTTCCTCGTACCCAGACGTCTCTCTCACGATGAAAATGTGCGCGCAAACTGTACCTTTCCCATGGTCCCTTGCGGTTCATCATCAGTCGTTCGCCTCAACCTTGCGAAAAACGAAGCGCCTGAGGAGAAGGCTGGTTCTTATGTTTAAATTTAAAAAAAGACGTCCTATCCGATATAGTTCTTGTGCCGGGGAAAAATCTATCCGGTATATAGTATGAACATAAGAGCCTAAGTTTAGCCATAATTTCTGAGCGGGTTTAGTTCCTTTTAGGCAGGGAAGTAAATTTCAATATTGAGGTGAAAGAGATTGCGGAGGCTAAGACGCGACATGCTTCTAAATTCTCCTTGATGTCCTTAATTAACCCATCAGTGTTTTTTTTTTTTTTTTTTCACACAAATAGCGGGTCTTTAAAAAACGCGATATACTTCTGAATTTACTATAATGACCTGCAGCCTCTCAGTCTGACGTCTATAAAGGAATAACAGAAAAAATAACGACGTCACACAATAACGATAACCGATTTTCCAGGGTCCGTTGTAGGCTTTCCAAAAGTCCTTCGTCGGATTTCATATGGCTCGCGGTGGGATGCTTCGCGGCCAAACAAGGCTCGCTCCGCTCGCCAAGAGGTCGATTTGCAGCAAGTCTAGGTCCGTTGTGACCCTGCATAGTATTACAGCACTTTTATAATACAGCACATACACTGAATGGAGTATCCTTTTTCTGTTTTAAAGCACTAGAAATATCTTGAATGGATAATAACTGTTGAATTCGGCTTTCTTACGATTCATATGAACAATTGGATCTCCTAGGAGTTGTTCATAGCGCCTTCTCGATCTGCATAAATCTTCATATGTTAGTCAGCCGCATCCAACCTCTTTCCCAGGGCTCACTCCTACTCGTCCTTGGGAACGAGGCTGGGCCTCAACCAGTGGGTGACCTGGTAGCCCTCGGAAGACCACCCGGGATTGGTTGGGAAAACAATGAACAAACAAAGTCAATAATGAAACCGAGCCCCAAAACAAAAAAGTTGCGACTCGTCGGGGTCCAATTGAATTAGAGGTTCTGAAGAGCTGCTAGGCTATCGGGGGAACATTCAACTCTTAACAAAAATGGCCGAAGTATTACCACTTGATATAGTCTGCCATATCTTTTTAGTCAACCGTAAAAATTTGCTTCAACAATGGAATGATAAAGATTTCACTTTTGCAGGCATGGTCGTCCTCCATCATCCGCTTTCTCTTCTTTTGGTTGGATTTATTTGCTTTATTCCGTGCACTTTTGGAGAAAAAGTGGAGGCTGATAATGGTAAACAGGTTTTGTTCGTTCAGATTTCGAGGATCGTTTGGGTGGAAAAGTGTTAATTATGATTGGTGGATGGTATACATGGCAACCATTAGCCAATCATAAGTAGCCCTTTTCAACTGAAAGGAACCCAGAAATCCTTGCGCCGAAAGCTAGTACCCATTCAGCTTATAGTTTCTGAAATGGAGAATTGTTACCAATCGCCACTATAGTGAAGGGCCTTCCCTGGGGAGACATACACAGAGTGAAAAGTTATCGACTGTGAAAAACAAGGTTTGACATGCTGCTTGTTGACTTTCTACAATTAGTGGGAAGTTAATTGACCTCCTGGTTTGCTCGATGGTTCTCTATGGTGCCTGGGTACCGGCAGAAAATTGTGTCGTGTTCACACCTTGAGAACCCGTCTACATCCTCCGTTTCGCCCTGTTAAACGCCACTTTGAAACTTGAGCTTAGCAGCGAGTACAAAGCAGTGGATTACCCCAGAACTAACAAAACTGTGTGCACACAGGAACCCGGCGCCCACTTTTGTGCCCGAGGACAAGATCTTCGGGCACCGGCACCTTACCCGAGTTCTAGCGCGGGCACTTGAAAAAAGGGTGTGTTCACATTAGTGCCCAGCGAGTGCCGTACTCTCGCACCTTACCGGGGCACCAAATGTGAACGCTGCCTTTTTTAGCTGTTTCTATGTTAATTAATAGGTTGCTTTGAACCACTTGGAATACAGAGTGGAGAGTTTGAAGACGGCCTGATAACAGCATCAAATGTGCAAAAAAATTTTACAGCAACTGACCCTTGGTGTCCTCCAAAAACCGACGAAAATCAGTATTTACAGGTTGATTTATCCAGAAAGACCGAACTGACAAAACTTGCTACGCAAGGATATAGTGGAGACAAAGAGAAATTTGTGAAGACGTTCGCATTATTGTACAGCGATGATGGAGAGAAATGGGAACAGTATGGAAGCAAAGGGAAGGAAAAGGTATGGCATGTTTTACAAGAGATTATTTATTATTTTGGGACTAATTATTCTCCCTTGATGTCTTAAAAATGTGTAGAGTAACGTTACGAATGAAGAAAATGGTATATCCCCATTATCACGATTGCGGATCAATTAAGGAACAGATCTGAGCAATCGACAAGTTGTTCGAGCCTTTTTCCTCATTACGGAAACCAATCGGATGTTAAACTTGGATGAAACAGGCCTTAAGAGACTTAAGCCGAGCAGGGTCCTGGGTACGAATATTTTAAAATCCACTTCTCTCGCGACGTGATGGTCCACAATGGCTTCTTATTTCACTGCCAGCCTCAAAATTGTCATATTCCTATCTGTCGACATTCATTCTGTCTTTGCAGATCTTTCAGGCCAATAATAATTCATTTGCGGTTCACCATAACATATTTGAGAAGCCACTCGTGACACGCTACATTCGTGTAAATCCCAGGACTTGGGAAAACGCCATTTGTTTGAGACTCGAAGTATTTGGATGCGATGGTAAGTCAATTAAAATAATATAAAAAGTTTGTTTTCAAGCAAGTGGATTGCGGACTCTTCGTTCATTAGCCTGTCCATAAAGTAAAAGATCACACCTCGTAGACATAAAAGTATTTGAAGGTAACTCATTTATCAGGAATTCATCATCCCCCCGCCTTGGCACAAGATCGGTTTTGGGTGGTGGGGAATAGTGGTTGGTTGCTAGCCGGCCGTCTAGGGTTACTACCTGAGTGTGCATCGCTACTTCACCAAAGTTGAGAGGGTAGACAAATATCCTACTTAAGTTTTCTCAAAAACTTGTTCCTAATCCTCCCAGTTGTTTTTCCAATAGATATTTAGAGAGATTCATATGTTAAATTCAATTAATGTTTTCTAACTGGGCATACATTGTTAAGACATGTACCTCAACTTTTCTTTGCAGTCTAGCTTATATTTTACCCCGTCACAGAGGGACATTGTATATATTGAAGGATACAGGAACATAGCAAGAAGAAGTTAAGAAGAGTATGGGCCGAGCGCTTATATTATAAACTTCGTTGAAGGGTTTTTTTGTATACTCGTTCCCCGAGGGACGAGTAGCAGTCAGAATTCTGGGAACGAGGTTGTTCTATTTTACGGTCGACTCAAAACTGGCCAGCGACAAACTATGAGATTTAGAATATAAGAACGCAAGCACGGATCAAGGA
>CALNXI010000388.1:110737-112409 GCA_942486025.1 Porites evermanni | reverse complement strand
GAACTAGGAGTGGGGAATGCGGGACGCTCGTGAAAAAGGAGTGGGAATGCGGGACTCTCGTGAAAAAGGAGTGGAAATGCGGGACTCTCGTGAACTAGGAGTGGGGAATGCGGGACGCTCGTGAAAAAGGAGTGGGAATGCGGGACTCTCGTGAAAAAGGAGTGGAAATGCTGGACTCTCGTGAACTAGGAGTGGGGAATGCGGGACGCTCGTGAAAAAGGAGTGGGAATGCGGGACTCTCGTGAATAACGAGCGGGAATGCGAGCACAGGGCTCTCTTTCTAGACCTCATGCTAATGATTCCCTGAAACCTACACTTTGCTGCCACCAATCAGAATCTTGAATCTTGAGTAGTCGGTTATTAGGAGTTCATTGTCTTGATCTTCGGTGGCGTAACTAAACAAAGTCCCGTCATCCGACTGATCGCCAACTTTTATCCACATACAGACGGTAAAAGCAGTGACATCTGAAGCCGAAGAGGACACATCGAGCCTGACGTAGTCGTCGACAACTTTGTTGGGAAAGTTGAACTGAAAGTTATCTTCGTGAGGAACTGTAGAGTTAAAGAAAGCTCATTAGAGTTCCTATAGAAGGTGTGTTTTGGGAGATGGGCAAATGGTAAAAAGTCTTCTAAACAGCAGTTCTTTGTATTATTATATGTAACTTTCCCTTCCCCCTTACCTACCTCCACATCTTGCGCCCGTCCAGTCTGGTCTGCATTGACAACTGTATTTGTCACGTGGTAGGTTCCTACACGTACCTCCATTTAAGCATGGACTCGAGTCACAGGGTCTCGCTGTTAACAGACCAATTACTTTTATTATTGAGTACCAATACGTACGGGTCATTTTATAAATAGATTTAGCCAAAGCCAAAAGCGAAGCTCTCGTGTGAACTTTTAAGGTGGCAAATATACGCAAAAATGAAGTGAAAAATTGAGTGAAATATCTACACGAACAAAAATTTTGTAAACAGTAATAGTCTGCTGTTGTTTGGTATCAAATGAATTCTTCATCCACGTACTTTATGATATGTCTTTCTGAAGTAAATTTTTCTGAGCCTACGATCACTTCAATACCATAAATGGTCAGTAGAAAACTTTAAAAAAACTCGTCACGTCAATGAGTTCTATACCTAAGCCTGCGATACAGTCATGTGACACTGATCAGCGGATAACCTATTTTGACAGCTGTCAATTGACCATAACAAGGTATCTCTTTTTACAGATCAATTACTCCCCAGGGAATTAAACAGAAGGAGCAATAATGCTTTTTTATAACGGTTATCAATGAAAGAAGAAAAAAACTACACATAAAAAACAAAAATTTAAATCATAAGTGCGCTCAAACCGTTTATAGACAAAATGCGAGCTTAGATAGGTGCTTAAATATGAGTGCTCGGCCTGAATGCTATTGAAATCAGGGGTCCATCAGCCAGGCCAGTCCCTCAGTATCTCTTTCAATAGGCCTGTGTCAAAGCAAATACGTCTTCGCGGCAAGCTTCAGGGTTAATAAGCAAAACAAAAACTCTGAACTTCTTAAGTTCGACGTCTGACCCAACAGACGATTTTAACTCAATTTAGGTTGACCTAAATTAGAGGTTGCATGGTCTCGTCCCATGAAAAGTTCAACGTTTTGCCTAGGCCTAACAAACTGTTGCACTTTTGCAGATGG
>CALNXI010000388.1:80737-100737 GCA_942486025.1 Porites evermanni | reverse complement strand
TCGCGGACGTGGCCAATTTTGTTCCCAAGCTTTAAGGGTAACAAAACAGTTTGTGGTAGAGATTGTGTGCGAGGCTTCTAAGTTGCCTTTCCATTCCGCATATTCTGTTCAAGCCAGATTTCTGTATTGAAATTATTTTGAAATCGTTTGCGTTTTCTGATGTAAATATTCACTCGCAAATTTTGTTACTACATTTGGACCTAAATAGACTGTCTTTCGAAAGCAGGCCACATGCCATCTCGTACCCAGAGTCGCTGGATACGAGATTGTATACAAACTTGAAAAGCGTTTGGACGAGGTTTGATGTCGATTTTCCTGAAGGATTAAGGAGTTAAAAAGAGAAAAGATCAGTTTTTAATGCATTTTAAAACAAATTGAACCACTTAAAGGACATATATACTTGCATTACTTTTAATACACCTCCGATAGCAATCTACAATTACTCTAGTCCTCTTATAGCCTAAATTTAAGTAGCTGATTCATCAGTGGATGCTTATTGCAAGGGAAGACATGTTGTCGGTGCTTCAATTTCCACATCCCCTTCTTCACCGCCCTTGAAATCGCTCCATTTTAGATAATTGCCGTCTGGACCAAAGCAACTTGAAGACAACTGCGCAATTTCGTCCCCCAACATTTCATAATCCCACATGTTCACGCCAAACATTTTGCCGTTAAAACTCTGGTCACGGTCGAATCCACCTCCGTATTTGTCTTGATCTTGGCCGAGGATGACAATCCCACCACTGCTGATCACATGACCCGTTTGGAAATCGCTTCCACTTCCCTTCAGTTCAGCATCAATGTAAAAGTGCCACGAACCCTCGCCATTCTCCCAGGTTGTACAAATGTGGTGCCATTCGTCATCATTGGCAGTTACCCCATCTAGTGTCCTGTGAAGAATATTTTCAAGAGTTTTAATAGTCCGTTTTTTTCGGCTGAATGAAAAACCCACTGGAGTCTGCGTAGTGCGTAAAGCTACGGGCGCGGTTTTCCCTTTTCTCGCCAACTTCTCCTAGATATTTAGTAAAAGAAAATGGTTATACAGAAACACCTATCATTCTACGAAAAAACTGGACTAGCTAAATAATTAATTAGGTCTTTAAAGTTTCAACTGATTTTTCTCTCAAACTTCTAAAGTTATTGTTTCCTTAACTCTGTGTTCAACATCATAATATTTATTTAAAACAGTTAACCCTCGCATTCAAATCCAAGAAAATTTGACGTAATCTGAGTGATGCATTTGGCAAAGCAAGGATTTTGGAATATTTTTGATAACAGCAGAACGTCAATGACTTTTTCACTGTCGCCGCCCCTCTTCTGCGCATGACTATTACACTCGTTTACTTTTGTGTTTCCAATCTCGTCACCAGAGCCTTCGCGCTGACAAAACAGATTGCAGCCTCTGGAAGCGAGTTTGTTATGTTGCCCACGAACAGGACCAAAATACAGTGCAGGATTCAGAAAACGTCAACAGGATACGGGATTTGATTGCTACCCGGAAGCGGGATTCGCCAAAATTTGGGCACAGATGCTGAATCGGGCGGAAAGAAAATGATATTCGGGATTGTAGCGATGAGAGAAGTCGGGAATGCGGGACTCTCGTGAAAAAGGAGTGGAAAGGTGGGACGCTCGTGAAAAAGGAGTGGGGAAGGCGGGACACTCGTGAAAAAGGAGTGGGAATGCGGGACTCTCGTGAAAAAGGAGTGGGAATGCGGGACTCTCGTGAACTAGGAGTGGGGAATGCGGGACACTCGTGAAAAAGAAGTGGGAATGCGGGACTCTCGTGAATAACGAGCGGGAATGCGAGCACAGGGCTCTCTTTCTAGACCTCATGCTAATGATTCCCTGAAACCTACACTTTTCTGCCACCAATCAAAATCTTGAATCTTGAGTAGTCGGTTATTAGGAGTTCATTGTCTTGATCTTCGGTGGCGTAACTAAACAAAGTCCCGTCATCCGACTGATCGCCAACTTTTATCCACATACAGACAGTAAAAGCAGTGACATCTGAAGCCGAAGACGACACATCGAGCCTGACGTAGTCGTCGATGACTTTGTTGGGATAGTTGAACTGGAAATTATTTTTGTCAGGAACTGTAGAGTTAAATAAAGCTCATTAGAGTTCCCGTAGGCCAGAAGCATTTGAAAAAAGACGCTCTTTGAGTGTAAACTTGGGCCATTATGGTAGGGATTAATGGAGAAAACAAATTTAAAACTAATCCCGAGTAATGACGTAAAGCTTAAAGTCCGTTTACACGACATAAAATTGGGTACGGTCCCGTCAAGAGAGAAGGACGGACATCACATTTTTTCCCTCGTAAACTTTGGCGATCTTCCCTCTTGGGATGTTATAGAGTCCCCTTTTGAGCTATTTTGAAAAAATAGCTCTTATGTCCGTGGTTTGAGCGTATGTATCTTTGTGGCTTTGTGGCTTTGTATGTTCGGATGTTTGTTACAGGGGCCAATAACGTTCAAGGTACTATGAGTTGATGCATAAGAACCAATAAGATTTTGGCATCTAATCGTTAATGGCATTACTTAAGGTCAAACAAGGGCACTTAGAGACCGCTATAATTCACAATTTTTATGTCTTTTATTACGACTAAAGGTGTTTAAAAGCATAACATTTATATATCTTCATGGTTCAAACGCTGAGTAAAGTGACGTAGCTGTTGATGGATCCATATTTTAGTGTGGGTGCTGCTTCAAGACATTTGACCTAATTTGGCTATCGAGAACGGTACTACAACGCACGTATTTCATGATTTATGAGTTCTGTTTCACCTGCCTCAAAGTAGAGTATAAAAGATTATATAGTTTTCAAAGTTCTTCCAAATTAAATTTAGATATGGACTTTAATTGGGAAGTTTGCGGCCTATAAATTGTTGTTTTAGAAGCTTCAAAGGGAAGACAAATATTGTTAATCCTGTAAACAAGCTTTATTCTGTCGCTTACAAAGTTCAACGATCGATTTTGGTTATTTTAGTTATCTTGGTTCTTTACTTGGAGATATTTTACAAAAAATTAATGGATTTGACCCCTTTACTCACCGAATCCTGCATTTCCACAGTACCGTAACCAGCATACAGGTGTTTTAACCAGTTTGTAAACGTAAAATCCATTACATCTCTTTATCTGGATGTTTGCATTCCAGCTACAACACTTATCACCCCAGTTAAAGCACACTGTGCCATTAACGATCTGTCCAACCATTGTTGGATGAGGAGTGCTTAACCATCCAGGTGCATGTGCTCCACAGTAATGTACTGGAACACAGGAGGTTGGCATCTGAAAACCAGCGTTTCCAATAAACCTGTACCACTCGGGGGTGGTCAGGTCTTTCTGGTCACATTTCAGAGTATTTCCTCTGTGCACACCTGCAGCACGCTGACTGTCGTCGAGTTGTTCGTAGTCTTTACATTCGTCAAATTCTAAAGTAAAGATATGAAAACTGAAATTTTTTTGCTAAGTTTGACGTAATGCATGCTTTTTATATATTTTCAATACAGTCGACTCCCGATAACTCGAACCTCCAAGGGAAATCGAAAACAGTTCGAGTTATCGGGAGCTCGAAGAAAATAGCCCCGGGAGTAAGGAAAGGAACAGTTTTTACAGCACAGTGAACATTTTAATCACATTCAATTGTAAAAGTGTCAAGCTAAAATTAAAAGATACTTCTAGATTATCAAGCAGAAAGAAACGTAACAACACGTAGCCTAATATTAAGAGTATGCGTTT
Organism: Porites evermanni; assembly: GCA_942486025.1. Classification (NCBI taxonomy): domain Eukaryota; kingdom Metazoa; phylum Cnidaria; class Anthozoa; order Scleractinia; family Poritidae; genus Porites; species Porites evermanni. The sequence continues at coordinate 96,999 of CALNXI010000388.1, read as the reverse complement.
TACTGTTTTGAGACTGGTAAAGCTGTTTCACGTTAGATTAGTGACAAACAACATCTTCAGCCTCCACTAGTTAGGGGCACCCAACGAGAATATAGTTCAAAACCACTTAAAAATAGCATTGTTAAACGTATTTTAGTATTTAAACGGTAAATATAGCCATATTTTTATCCCCTAAAAATTGTTCATCTCTTCGAATTTCCTACCTGAAAGTCTAGTGATCAGAAAATTATAGGGAACAAAAATTACCTTTTCGAAAATTTCAGCCGCAAAAAGGCTCCCGAAAATTCTAGGTGAGCTTTTTAGGGTAAAATTCGTTAAAAATGGGCAATTATACCATTTTTAGTTGTTCGAAAATCTTAGGAGAGGAAGGCAAGCAAGAAATTGTACAACAAATGTTCCGAAAATTTCTAGATCTCAAATCGTCTTTCGAACAGATATTTTCCGAAAATTGACATTGGATGCCCCTGACTGGTAAACTATATGCCTACAACACGTCAATGGCAAGTAATTAAATAAAAATTCAATGTTTCGGACACCACCACACTGTTTTTTTTTTCTCGTCTTTGTAAAGGCTCAAAACACAGTTCGAGTTATCGAGGGTAAAATTATATAGAAATGATCTGAGAGGAAACGAAAACTACTTCGCCGGTTAGTGGCGGGTTCGAGTTATCCGGAGAGTCAACTGTAGCTGTACACTGGCTTCATAAGTATTTTTTTTCTTTGGCCTTTTTAGGATGAAGCAATGAACCATCCTACGTAATCAACGTTTTTTCGGATAAAAACAATCACAGATAGAACTTGATGTAACGTAACAAATCAAAATTCATTAAGAATGCAAAATATGTACCGATTTCACAGTCATTGCCCAAGAATCCAGGCTTGCATTCACACTTGTAGCTTCCTGGAAGGTTTTCACATGTTCCTCCATTGCGACAAGGTGTAGAGGTACACTCATCGACGTCTGCAAGTAAAGCAGTGTTATCAACGTTTAGTAAAATCTAACTAGTGGTCTATTATCAATGCTGCGTTCTGATTGGTTGAGCTACTACTAGGCTATATGTTATAGCCCACTAGTAGCGAAAAGCGCCGGCTTTTCGGCGGCAAAAAAGGATTAAAGTCCAGCTTTAAGTAGCTAAAACTTTTTTATTCTCGATATTTTTTACCATCTAGTTGGATGTTACTAAAACAATTATTCCTCTTGCCCTTATAGCCTCTGAGTCAATTGCCCCATTCGGCCTTCGTCCGTCATGGGCTATTGACTCAGAGCCCATTCGGGCTCGAGGAATAATTGTTAAATATTCTTATTTTTCTTCATCAGGCAAAATTTCCAAAAAACAAATTACGCTCGTTAAAAACAGATTCCTAGAAATAGTTTTCTCTGTACGACTTTTCTAAAAACAAGCCTCCTAAATATTACTTTAAACGGCACAATATAAATTTTTTGTTCTACTTTCATAAATGGAAAAAAACAATGTTGGTTACTTACCTTGTTCGCAGTTCCTCCCTTGGTAACCCGGCTTGCAGTTACAGATGTAATCATTGTTGTTATTAACACATGTTGCGCCGTTTTGACAAGGCTTGCTTGCTTCACATGGGTCTGAGGAGTTTTTGGGAGATGTAAAATGAATAAATAAGTTAGTTAATTAATTATATTTGTTAAATCTACAATTTCCCAATGACATACATGCTTACACTTTAAGGCGGATTTCCACTGTCACTTAAGTTTTATGTGCGTACACATACACGTAGATTTTATACGCGTAAATAAAATAGAGGCAATGTAGGAAGGTCACGCTTAAACGTAAAAGTTGAACCTCGCTCAACTTTTAAGTTTACGCGCGGCCCAGTCATACATCGCCTCAATTTTATTTAAGCGCCTAAAAAAGTGCGTACTCATGTGAAAATTACGCGATAGTGGAAATCCACCCTTAGTTATCTTCGTTCTTAATACGTAGAGATATTTTACAACTGAATTAATGGTTCGACCCCTTCACTCACCGAATCCTGCATTTCCACAGTACCGTAACCAGCATACAGGTGTTTTAACCAGTTTGTAAACGTAAAATCCATTACATCTCTTTATCTGGATGTTTGCATGCCAGTTACAACACTTATCACCCCAGTTAAAGCACACTGTGCCATTAACAATCTGTCCGACATTTGTTGGATGCGGAGTGCTTAACCATCCAGGTGCATGTGCTCCACAGTAATGTACTGGAACACAGGAGGTTGGCATCTGAATACCAGCGTTTCCAATAAACCTGTACCAGTTAGGGGTGGTCAGGTCTTTCTGGTCACATTTCAGAGTATTTCCTCTGTGCACACCTGCAGCACGCTGACTGTCGTCGAGTTGTTCGTAGTCTTTACATTCGTCAAATTCTAAAGTAAAGATATGAAAACTGAAAATTTTTTTGGCTAAGTTTGACGTAATGCATGCTTTTTATATATTTTCAATACAGTCGACTCCCGATAACTCGAACCTTTAAGGGAAATTGAAAACAGTTCGAGTTATCGGGAGCTCGAAGAAAATAGGCACGGGAGTAAGGAAAAGAACAGTTTTTACAGCACAGTGAACATTTTAATCACATTCAGTTGTAGAATATGCCAAGCTAAAATTAAAAGATACTTCTAGATTATCAAGCAGAAAGAAACGTAACAACACATAGCCTAATATTAAGAGCATGCGTTTTACTGTTTGAGACTGGTAAAGCTGTTTCACGTTAGATTTGTGACAAACAACATCACCCTCCACTAGTAAACTATATGCCTACAACAGGTCAAGGGGAAGTGATTCCAAATCCAATGTTTTGGACGCCAGCACACTGTTTTTTTCCCGTATTTTTAAAGGCTCAAAACACAGTTCAAGTTATTGAGGGTAAAATTATAGAGAAATGATCTGAGGGGAAACAAAACCTACATCGAGTTAGCGGTAGGTTCGAGTTACCGAGGGTAAAATTACAGTAAACGTTTGAGGGAAATCCAGGGGAAATCGACCTTGGTTCGAGTTAGCGCGAGGTTCGAGTTAGCGAGGGCTCGAGTTATCGCGAGTTAACTGTATAGCCATTAGAGCAACATATTTCATCTTTTGTTTTAGAAAAAGGAATTGGGATAGCCCAGACTTAATGCAATTTTGATGTCTTTTCTGTTCTTTCTTTTCTTTTTTTGATTAATCCAATCTCAAGCAGCATTTGTAAATTGCCTATACGTAGCGAGATTTGGAATTGTACATTCAAAAACACATACAATGTTTCCATTATTATCATAAGAGGTTTTAAATGTGGCGGATGGAGTCTCTGGGGTTATAGAATTCCTGTCTAACTTAAATGGATTTTTACCTGATGCTCCGATCTGTGCCAGATCCACTGTAAATAGGCCAATTAGGAAAATGAGAACTATTTTCTTTACAACCATGTTTCTTTCTGTCTTGAAGGCAAAAAAAAGTTATGATGAGATCAATAACGTAAATCCTCGAATTAGCTTCCAGGCGCGAAAGGGGAAGATCGCTAATGTGAAAAGACAACTTCATTCTCCGTTCTCACGCACAAGGGGAGGGGTCGGGATGGAAATTGCGGTTTGTTGTTGCGGTTATAACAAAGTGCACTTCAACAATGAGTTTCCAAATTTCATTTGGTTAAATGTCGAAAAGTTAGTAGTGCCATGCAAAAGTATCGCTGAACAGGTTTCATTTGAAAAGTTAAAAAAAAGGATTTCGTTTAAAACCACCTTACATGGAAGAGCCCTTCGTTCAACATCGCGCAGTTCAAAGGATTACTGACTACGCCCTTGTTTGTCTTGCTAAACAGTGTACGACACTTATAATTCCCAAAATGAAACTTAAGCATAGATGCAGCGAATATGTGAGACCATCATTAATATGTTTTTGGCATTTTACCCGCACATAATTTGAGATAAAAAAAATGCATGGGCTTTGCAGGACAGTTATAGCAAATTAATCATTCCCACTGAGTTTATACGTACCCTAAATGATGCAATCTTGCTGGAAAAAAATAATCGTAAGCACTTTGGTTGGAAAGCAGCTATAAAATATAAACCAGTGTTTGTTGACAACCAAATTAACCTTATTTACAACACTGAACAACAATAAGCAGTAACCGATATTACCCTATCAGACCCACGGCCACAGATAGTTTATGCTTTCCGACTGCAAAATCTTCTTGTTGAAGAGAGAAATTGGCTGTAAAAATGACGACAATGGAAACTCGGCTATTGGTTGCAGTTAGTAATGAATATTCATCCTGAGGTTGATCGCCTTTTTGTTGTCGGTGCTGGAAGAAAGGGAGGGGTTGGAAGATGCTGTGTCCTCTATTTATTATCGAAGAAGAAAAACGCGAAGAGCCCGCTTTCAAATGAAATATTTTGTGACGTGCTACGAAGAGATATTAGTTTTACTTTCAAATTCTGACCAAGTATTGAGGTCGTTCGTATGATAGCGTTTTAGTTTCGACTGAATGAATTTCATAATCACTATTAGGGCAGCTGTTTTTTGACATTGGCATCAACACTCAAATGGCCTTAGGCTACAAAGAATCTGTTGCACTTCAGGTAAGAGAGGTTGAGTACCAAAACATAATTTACAGAGTACATGCACTTCACTGCGTGTCAAATAAAGCCTTTTGCTTGAGAAAAGAACAATCACGAAGAAAAACAAAGCAACTGAAAACAATGCTTATGGAATCATAGTGGAAAGAAGAAGTTCTACCATAGAAAGTTTTCGATCGTCATGTTTCCGTCAAAAAGCCGACAATCGTACCAGTTGTTATTGCAACATTTTCGAAAATGTCGTTCTCCTCTGTGAAAACAGTAATGCCCTGGCTCATTTTAGATTTTTCTCTCCACTTATTCGAATTGGTTCTGACTTCTTTTGAGCAAGTAATGAAAATATTAACGTTAACTGGAAAAGAAACTGAAGAAAGTTTTTTGAGGCAACATTCCTTTTCCTTATCCTTTTCACAGAGGTATTGGCCAATAACAAGCCCCACGATAAAGCGACTGAAGAGGTGAAAATCCATTTACTCACTATAACAAGTTTAAACACAGGAAACTGCAGAACTGTTAAACGAGAACTGAAAGACTTTGCCAAAAAAGGAAACATTGGTGCCGACAAAAAAAATCGAGTAATGATACAAGCAAAAATGCAGGACAAACTATACTTACGAGTGTTCGGCAATTCCGGATACAACCGACGACTGATTTAAATGGGCGAAATGACGATCACATAACGCAACGCCGAGAATTGAAGTTACAGAAAAAAATATGTATATTTGAGAAAACTAACAAGAAAGTAAACCGAGTGATAACATAAAGGCAACTAAACTAAATTCAGGCAACAATAAAAATACGAAAAAGAATAACAAGTTCTCAGAAAAATCAATTGCTCGAGCTTGTGTGGCTACTTGAGAGTGTTTTCCACAGTATTATAAACCAATACAACAAAGTTTAAACAGCTTTTTTACTCAGTGTTTGAACAAGAACAATTAAACCAATCTCATTTACTTGTTAAGACAGTTAGACAAGATCGTACCGTTTCACGACATAACTGTATTTTGGGGGTAATCTACAGATTGCGATTTCTTTTCTTCAATACGCAAAGTGTAATCAATCTCAGTTCGTATTCTCACCGGTGCACGTAGTTCAAAATTTACAGTCAACTTAAAGATTGTGTAAACATTTATTACTGAATTTCATTCTATTCGAATTAATTAACACATCACTTCTGCATCCTTCCATTCTGATGTTTTTTGAGCCTTTTTTCTATCGTATCAATTTGTTCACTATATTTCATTATAAAACATCACTCCATGTCAAGAGAGAATCTTTTAACAAACATAGATATGATATCGTACTTCTATAGCGCTGTACGTCCAAAAGCTCTAAGGCTCTTCACAAAAAAATTAAAAACAGAAATAAGAATAATCAATTACTTTATCAATGTGTAGTGGTCAAAAAGTAATTAGAGGACACTATATATGAATAATAAATAAGCTCTTTAAAAAGCCGCGGACTGCTCTTAAAAGAATTCACTTTTAACTTCTGTTTAAATTTATATTAACTGTTGTGTTGTATAAAAGGTTGTCTTGGCCTTTCAAAATAATTTCAGACAAAAGCAGTTTTTCAGGTCTTGTATTGTCTAGAGAGAACGTTTTTGAGAACACGGGAACTGGCTTTTCCAGTTCGTATATTCTTCAGGCGCCAGAGTTCCGTGAAGATCAGCTGGAATAGCGAGATTTGAAATAATACTAATTTAAGCACTGAAGCACACGTACCAACTCCGCGTAATGGCCAGTACCTTAGGCATGCGCACAACCATGTCCATGGATGCCACTATAGTTTTCTGGTTGTGCGCATGCTTAAGATACTGGCCATTACATCCCATGGTACGTGTGCTTCAGTGCTGAAATTAGATTTGAAATACCTTGACACTTTTTGACAGTTAATATTAATCTGCATTTTGGACGCTTGGAGGTAAAAAATTACCTTTTTTGACGGTCAAATAAGTTTCGGCTGTTTGACGGCTGACTCTCAAAGCTCTATCAAGTAACCGTCTAAGGTGACAAGATGCAAACCCTAGTAATCAGGGACATGCAGGCCCAACAGAGAGTAATCCCCTATAGTTCTATATTGTAATTATGTTTACACGATCCTACAAGCATTAAGCTTTCAATCTTATCGTGTTTAAATAAAGGATATGATGATAATGAGGATGATGACGATGAAGATGATGATGATGATGATGATGATGATGATGATGATGATGATGATGATGATGATGATGATGATGATGATGATGATGATGATGATGATGATGATGATGATGATGATGATGATGATGACGATGATGATGATGACGATGATGATGATGATGATGATGACGATGATGATGATGACCCGGATGAGGAGGAGGATGAGAAGGTTCACAGCTCTGAATATTTTGCAACCTCGTTCCTAGGGTAAAACCCTTCAAATTCGAACGAGTTTGTTACTTCGGATTTGAAGCGACAGAGATGATCGAATGGGGGCAAAAGTCAAAACCCCAAAAAATCCCTAGGGCTTCAAACAAAATCCAAAAAATCCCTGAACCAAAATTTTATGCCGAATTTCCAAGCAATAAAAATTCCCAGAAAGCATTAAATGATAAACTATCACGAATCTTCAGATCGTTTTGATTACCCAAAAAAATCCCTACTTAAATCAAGCTACCAAAAAAATACTTGCAAAAATTTTCCGACCCCCCAAAAATCCTGAAATCGCAAATTTCGAACCCCAAAGAAGCCTTCGGTCATCCCTGTCACTTGAAATCCGGAGTACCCCCACCCCTGGGATGTTAGAAACCTGGGGGAATTTACGGTTGAGGGTAGGCATGCAGTTAGCTGAACTTATTCACTGAATAGTTTCAGCTGTAGTTTGCCTTGGGTCTCTAATTGCCGTCCTCAGTGACTCTCTGCCGAAGAGGAGGAAACTAAAACTAATATACTTCAACACAAGGTGCGTCGAAGTGAGTATATACAAAACTGCTGTTATTCGACGATGAGGAAGCGATCGTTTATAGGGCTAATCGTTGGTAAGTTGTTTTACAGTCCCGCCATTCTCGCCATGCAGACAGTTCGATGTTAAGGCACCCCGTTTGGTTATACGGGCAGCAGATAAATCCCTGTCAAAATTTACAGACGTTGAAATTGACAGGAACAACTCCCGTCGGACACTTTTCTAGGTCACGAGAGCACTATTTTTTCAGTGTTCTGACTCTTTCAACATTCAGACATCAATAGAAGTATATTATGGTCTCACCGGAATTTCTATCATTATTTTAATTTCTCGTCAGTTTGCCGGATTGGATCGATTTTCGATTTTTCTGTTGAAAGCGCGTTAAATCGAAATTATTGTAAATGTAAATAAATTTTACCCCTCCAATGAAAATGTTTTCTGAGAAAAGTTTTCCCGTATCGTCCCGCTGTTACGCGCACTCTCGCCATTAATAAGGACGCTTAAGGTCCAAGTCAGTTTCGAGGATGTCCATAAAAACAGGCGTTGACTGAATAAAGCTACCGTTGCGACTATCTTAACTTATATCAGTAATCTGACCGAACATGTCGAAACCATGAGAGTGATCTAGTTTACATTAAGTGGCCCAAAACACAGAAGAGAAAAAAGAAAATAATAAAAGACCTTTGTGACTGCTAACACTGGCCAAAGGAATTAAAGGTTGCTTACATATGGTCACCAAATTGATATTAAAAGCTAGTAAACTGGCTTTAAATGTAGTGGCGAAATCAAGAAGCTCTCAAATCGCAAAAATTACAACTTTGAAATGCAATGTATAAACAAAGGGACAGTGTAAACAAAATACGCAAACGAAGCGCCCTTGTCCCTTCTTGTCATTCTAGGGTCACCTGATTGGTAATGGCCTCGATCGTAGCGTGACGAGACAAAAACGCAGGGGCACCCAACGACAATTTTCGGAAAATATCTGTTCGGAAGACGATTTGAGATCTAGAATTTTCGGAACAGTTGTTGCAAAATTTCTTGCTTGCCTGCCTCTCCTAGGATTTTCGAACATCTAAAAAATGGTCTAACTGCCTATTTTTAACGGATTTTTACCCTAAAAAGGTCACCTAGAATTTTCGGGAGCCTTTTTTCTGGCTGGAATTTTCGAAAAGGTAAGTTTTGATCCCTCAAATTTTCGGATCACTAGACTTTGAGCTAGGAAATCCGAACAGATGAAGAATTTTTAGGGGATAAAAATATGCCTATATCTATCGTTTAAATACTAAAATACGTTTAACAATGTTATGTTTAAGTGGTGTTGAACTATATTCTCGTTGGGTGCCCCTGAAAACGGGCGATGCATGTTGTCTTGTGCTTTTGTTACATTTATCTAATGTAGACACGGAAAACATGAAATTCGCATTCTTGTAAACGTTTCAGTAGTTGGTCTTTACAAAGAGCAGAGAAACAATGACGATAAAAACGAGCAGATAAAATCATGCTTAATTTACATTTTTTGATCTATACTTTCTATAGCCGTTGATCCATGCACTGAACAGGGCTGAAGCCCAAAACTTTACGACTTTGTTATTTTTTTCAGATGGCGAGGAGAAATCACATGAGCGACAAGGACGATCATCAAAATGGACTCGCAGTTCCTAAACAAACAAGAGACAAGGAAGAAGAAAGCGTTACAGATTCTCAAAGCATCGTCAATCCGTTTCTTGACAAATACGCATATATAATACAACGATACGAGCAGTGCCTTAAGTCTGCAAAAGACGTTGGAGACAGGAAAGGAGAAGGAGAGGCGTTTCGTAATCTTGGAAATATCTTTTACAGCCTTGCAGAATTCCAGAAAGCCATAGACTATCATGAACAATATCTTACGATCACCAAAGAAGTCGGAGACAAAGCAGGAGAAGGAAAAGCGTATGGTAACCTTGGCATCAACTATGACAGTCTTGGAGATTTCCGTAAAGCCGCAGACTACCATGAACGACATCTGGGGATTGCAAAAGAAGTCGGAGACAGGGCAATAGAGGGAAAAGTTTATTGTAATCTTGCCAATGTCTATCGCAGTCTGGGAGAATTCCAAAAAGCCATAGACTACAATGAACAACATCTCATGATCGCCAAAGAAACTGGAGATAGGGCAGAAGAAGGAATAGCCTATGGCAATCTTGGTACAGTCTATCTCAATCTTGGACAGTTCCAAAAAGCCATAGAGTACATTGAATGTCATATTAAAAGTTCCAAAGAAGTTGGTGACAGGACAGGAGAGGGAACAGCGTATGGTAATCTTGGCATCGCCTATCGCAGTCTTGGAGAATTTCCAAAAGCCATACACTTCATTAAGCAACAACTAAAGATTGCCAAAGAAGTTGGAGACAGACCAGGAGAAGGAAACGCTTATGGTAATCTTGGAAACGTTTATACTGGTCTCGGTGATTTCAGGGGCGCAGCTGAGTGCCATGAACGACATCTTAAGATTGCCAAAGAAGTCGGGGACAGGTTAGGGGAAGGAAAAGCGTATGGTAATCTTAGCATCGCCTATCGTAGTCTCGGAGAAATCCAGAAAGCTATCGACTATAGTGTACAAGATCTAAAGATCGCTAAACAAGTAGGAGCCAGAGCAGGAGAAGCTATAGCATGCAGTATTCTTGGCAACGCCTATCGCACCATTGGGGAATTTCAAAAAGCTATAGAATACCATGAACAAGATCTTATGATTGCCATAGAAGTCGGCGACAGAGCAGGAGAAGGAAAAGCGTGTAGTAACCTTGGCAACTGCTATACCAGTCTTGGAGAATACCAAAAAGCCATAGAATACCATGAACGTGGTGTTAAGATTGAGAAAGAAGTCGGAGACAGGGCAGGAGAAGGAATTAGTTATGGAAATCTTGGCAACGCCTACAAAGGTACTGGAAACCTCCAAAAAGCAATAAACCATTATGAAATGTATCTTAAGATTGCCAAAGAAATCGGAGATAGGTCAGGAGAAGGAACAGCGTACGGTTGTCTTGGCAACGCCTATGATGATATTGGAGACTTTCAGAAAGCCATCGACTTCTACGAACAACATCTCAAGATTGCAAAAGCGGTCGGAGACAGGATACAAGAAGGAAAAGTGTATAGTAATATTGGCAGCGTCTATGACAGTCTTGACGAGTTGGAAGAAGCCATTCATTACTATGAAAACAGTGTCAAAACGTTCAACCACATCAGGAGTAACCTTATATCTAATGATGAGTGGAAGATAAGCCTACGCAATACGTACGATGAAGCTCATTCGAAGCTATGGCGGCTGCTGTTAAAGCAAGGCAAAGTTGTCGAGGCACTTTTAACCGCTGATCAGGGCCGCGCACAAGCCTTGAATGATCTTCTTGAAATCAAGTACGGACTTAAAGGATCACGTCGAGAAATAGGAACACTGACTGCAACTACCCCTGACGTCCTTAATTATCTGCCATCAAATACAATTTTCATCGGAATCAACGAGGAAGGAATAATTTTTTGGGTGAACGAAAGAGGAAAAGAAGTCAGGTCTAGAAGAAGGCAGATTGATGCTCCCGTCACGAATTATCTTCTTTCTCTGTTGGAGACAACACAAGAGAAAATTGGTGTGAATGATGATGTTTATTGTGAAGATGTTTATTGTGCTCCCGTCACGAGTTATCTTCTTTCTCTGTTGGAGACAACACAAGAGAAAATTGGTGTGAATGTTGATGTTTATTGTGAAGATCGCTCATTAAGGAACCCGAGAGATGAACAGCGAGCAGAAGAAAGAGTTACCAGACCAAGATCTCATCCCTCGAGTCTTGAGACAAATCCGTTACAAACATTATACAATATTTTTATAGACCCTATCAGAGACCTACTACAGGGAGATGAAGTTGTGCTCGTTCCTGAAGGCCCTATGTTTTTGGCACCTTTTGCTGCTTTTATGGACCGAGATTCAAAGTACCTTTGCGAATCATTCAGAATCCGACTGCTTCCCTCCCTTTCTAGTCTGCAATTAATCTCAAATTGCCCAGACGACTGGCACAGTGCGACTGATGCTCTTCTCGTCGGCGATCCGTGGGTAGAGGAAGTAGGTCGAGATCAGTTGGAGTGGGCTGAGAAGGAAGTGAAGATGATTGGGGAAATTCTTCAAACTGAGCCTCTTATCGGAAAACAGGCAACAAAAGATGAAGTTTTAAGACGCATCTCCTCGGTTGAATTGGTGCACATTGCCGCTCACGGTCAAATGGACACAGGAGAAATTGCCTTGGCCCCCAACTTGGCACGATCATCCTCGATTCCCGTCAGAGAGGACTATGTCTTAACTATGAAGGATGTTTTAAAGGCGCAGATTAGCGCAAGACTTGTTGTGCTTAGTTGCTGTCATAGTGCTCATGGAGAGGTCAAGGCTGAGGGCGTGGTTGGAATCGCGAGGGCGTTTTTGGGTGCTGGTGCTCGTTCTGTTCTGGTATCCCTGTGGGCGATTGACGACGAGGCTACTATGGAGTTCATGAAACATTTCTACCGACAACTTGTCAATGGAAGGAGGGCTGGTGAGGCCTTGAATGAAGCCATGAAATCCTTGAGAGAATCTAACCGCTTTAGCAGAGTGAAGTATTGGGCGCCGTTTGTTCTTATTGGCGATGACGTAACGCTCGAGTTTTAGGGGTTAAATAACTGGCAAGGTATGCAGGGTTTTATTTCAGTTAAGATCTTTGAGAAATTATTTATTTATTATTTCTATCAGGAGTTTTGAAAACGGACCGCGGAAGATTGCACCTATTTGACTGAAAAGAAGCCTGACAGAAGAAGTCTTTTTTGGCAATAACGTTTTCAAATTAAAAATCCAGCGAGATTTTTTTATTTATTTACCAAGATGATTTCATGTACAAAAATAAAACAATATAAAAGTGGACAAGAATATAGGATGGACATGGATTCAAACTTGACAAAATGGACCAATTTTCGCGTTTTCATGATATGCCTGCAAAAACCACCAGAAAATGTTCTATGGTTAGTGCTCCTTGATGAAATTTTTTTGGATATCATAAGTTTTTAGAAGTCAGCAGGAGCATTTTACGTATAGGTTAAGGTACTAAGTAATACTTTTAGCACATAATTTAGCTAAAATAGCAACATCTTCGCGACACAATGAGCCCCTTTAAATGATACGATGAAGTGCCAAGTTTTTAATTTCTGTTTATAAAGATCTAACAGGCTTAAAAGATTTTTTTCACTGGTTACAGTTCACTACCTTTATCAGTTCTCCTACCTTGTTAACATTGCTTCCTACTGTTTGTGTTGTGTAGGTACCACAGTTACAAAAGCAAATACAGAGAAGCAAGACCTGGATTTTCTTTTAAAGATGAAGTTAGTTTCCGGCTGCTGAGTGGAGACTTCCTCTCAAAGATAGGATTTCTTTATCCCTGAGGAGAGATTGATTGTTGTTGTTAGTGGCGGATCCAGACCTTTCGATAAGGGGGGGGGGGGGGGGGGGGGGGCCACCCCGCCCCGGAAAAAAGTGGGGGGGGGGGTCTCCAAAACCATTTTTTTCCCCCCTCGGGGCCCTCTTTTTGTACAAAAATAACACGGGGGCCCTGGGTTTTTAAAACAAAGTTTGTGTTTTGCCATATAAACTTCGTAATCTTGGAAATATCTTTTACAGCCTTGCAGAATTCCAGAAAGCCATAGACTATCATGAACAATATCTTACGATCACCAAAGAAGTCGGAGACAAAGCAGGAGAAGGAAAAGCGTATGGTAACCTTGGCATCAACTATGACAGTCTTGGAGATTTCCGTAAAGCCGCAGACTACCATGAACGACATCTGGGGATTGCAAAAGAAGTCGGAGACAGGGCAATAGAGGGAAAAGTTTATTGTAATCTTGCCAATGTCTATCGCAGTCTGGGAGAATTCCAAAAAGCCATAGACTACAATGAACAACATCTCATGATCGCCAAAGAAACTGGAGATAGGGCAGGAGAAGGAATAGCCTATGGCAATCTTGGTACAGTCTATCTCAATCTTGGACAGTTCCAAAAAGCCATTGAGTACATTGAATGTCATATTAAAAGTTCCAAAGAAGTTGGTGACAGGACAGGAGAGGGAACAGCGTATGGTAATCTTGGCATCGCCTATCGCAGTCTTGGAGAATTTCCAAAAGCCATACACTTCATTAAGCAACAACTAAAGATTGCCAAAGAAGTTGGAGACAGACCAGGAGAAGGAAACGCTTATGGTAATCTTGGAAACGTTTATACTGGTCTCGGTGATTTCAGGGGAGCGGCTGAGTGCCATGAACGACATCTTAAGATTGCCAAAGAAGTCGGGGACAGGTTAGGGGAAGGAAAAGCGTATGGTAATCTTAGCATCGCCTATCGTAGTCTCGGAGAAATCCAGAAAGCTATCGACTATAGTGTACAAGATCTAAAGATCGCTAAACAAGTAGGAGCCAGAGCAGGAGAAGCTATAGCATGCAGTATTCTTGGCAACGCCTATCGCACCATTGGGGAATTTCAAAAAGCTATAGAATACCATGAACAAGATCTTATGATTGCCATAGAAGTCGGCGACAGAGCAGGAGAAGGAAAAGCGTGTAGTAACCTTGGCAACTGCTATACCAGTCTTGGAGAATACCAAAAAGCCATAGAATACCATGAACGTGGTGTTAAGATTGAGAAAGAAGTCGGAGACAGGGCAGGAGAAGGAATTAGTTATGGAAATCTTGGCAACGCCTACAAAGGTACTGGAAACCTCCAAAAAGCAATAAACCATTATGAAATGTATCTTAAGATTGCCAAAGAAATCGGAGATAGGTCAGGAGAAGGAACAGCGTACGGTTGTCTTGGCAACGCCTATGATGATATTGGAGACTTCCAGAAAGCCATCGACTTCTACGAACAACATCTCAAGATTGCAAAAGCGGTCGGAGACAGGATACAAGAAGGAAAAGTGTATAGTAATATTGGCAGCGTCTATGACAGTCTTGACGAGTTGGAAGAAGCCATTCATTACTATGAAAACAGTGTCAAAACGTTCAACCACATCAGGAGTAACCTTATATCTAATGATGAGTGGAAGATAAGCCTACGCAATACGTACGATGAAGCTCATTCGAAGCTATGGCGGCTGCTGTTAAAGCAAGGCAAAGTTGTCGAGGCACTTTTAACCGCTGATCAGGGCCGCGCACAAGCCTTGAATGATCTTCTTGAAATCAAGTACGGACTTAAAGGATCACGTCGAGAAATAGGAACACTGACTGCAACTACCCCTGACGTCCTTAATTATCTGCCATCAAATACAATTTTCATCGGAATCAACGAGGAAGGAATAATTTTTTGGGTGAACGAAAGAGGAAAAGAAGTCAGGTCTAGAAGAAGGCAGATTGATGCTCCCGTCACGAATTATCTTCTTTCTCTGTTGGAGACAACACAAGAGAAAATTGGTGTGAATGATGATGTTTATTGTGAAGATGTTTATTGTGCTCCCGTCACGAGTTATCTTCTTTCTCTGTTGGAGACAACACAAGAGAAAATTGGTGTGAATGTTGATGTTTATTGTGAAGATCGCTCATTAAGGAACCCGAGAGATGAACAGCGAGCAGAAGAAAGAGTTACCAGACCAAGATCTCATCCCTCGAGTCTTGAGACAAATCCGTTACAAACATTATACAATATTTTTATAGACCCTATCAGAGACCTACTACAGGGAGATGAAGTTGTGCTCGTTCCTGAAGGCCCTATGTTTTTGGCACCTTTTGCTGCTTTTATGGACCGAGATTCAAAGTACCTTTGCGAATCATTCAGAATCCGACTGCTTCCCTCCCTTTCTAGTCTGCAATTAATCTCAAATTGCCCAGACGACTGGCACAGTGCGACTGATGCTCTTCTCGTCGGCGATCCGTGGGTAGAGGAAGTAGGTCGAGATCAGTTGGAGTGGGCTGAGAAGGAAGTGAAGATGATTGGGGAAATTCTTCAAACTGAGCCTCTTATCGGAAAACAGGCAACAAAAGATGAAGTTTTAAGACGCATCTCCTCGGTTGAATTGGTGCACATTGCCGCTCACGGTCAAATGGACACAGGAGAAATTGCCTTGGCCCCCAACTTGGCACGATCATCCTCGATTCCCGTCAGAGAGGACTATGTCTTAACTATGAAGGATGTTTTAAAGGCGCAGATTAGCGCAAGACTTGTTGTGCTTAGTTGCTGTCATAGTGCTCATGGAGAGGTCAAGGCTGAGGGCGTGGTTGGAATCGCGAGGGCGTTTTTGGGTGCTGGTGCTCGTTCTGTTCTGGTATCCCTGTGGGCGATTGACGACGAGGCTACTATGGAGTTCATGAAACATTTCTACCGACAACTTGTCAATGGAAGGAGGGCTGGTGAGGCCTTGAATGAAGCCATGAAATCCTTGAGAGAATCTAACCGCTTTAGCAGAGTGAAGTATTGGGCGCCGTTTGTTCTTATTGGCGATGACGTAACGCTCGAGTTTTAGGGGTTAAATAACTGGCAAGGTATGCAGGGTTTTATTTCAGTTAAGATCTTTGAGAAATTATTTATTTATTATTTCTATCAGGAGTTTTGAAAACGGACCGCGGAAGATTGCACCTATTTGACTGAAAAGAAGCCTGACAGAAGAAGTCTTTTTTGGCAATAACGTTTTCAAATTAAAAATCCAGCGAGATTTTTTTATTTATTTACCAAGATGATTTCATGTACAAAAATAAAACAATATAAAAGTGGACAAGAATATAGGATG
>CALNXI010000388.1:29870-78202 GCA_942486025.1 Porites evermanni | reverse complement strand
TTTTTTACTGTCTACAAATACGCCAAAAAAGAGGAAAGAAAATTAAGTCTTGCACTCAGTTATGTTATTTGATCTACTGTTGTGACGAAACATGTTAATAAGAAAAGTAAAAGAATCATAGAGGGCCACAGTCGGTAGGGACAGGCACGCTGTCTGCTTCCCTCTATACTATTGATCGCGTCCCTAGAGGCGTGTCACCCGCTTCAGGAATTAACATTTTTTAGGGTGTTGTCTGTCAGGATTCACAACCGGAGAAAAAAACAATTCACTGGCCATGGGACAACATACGAAAAAGTCATTTCGATACTTAACGTGACGGCAAGCTACCAAGGGTCTAATGTGGGTTATGGCTAGAAACGAAAGTTATAAGGACTAACGGTTGAATTTGTTTTTATTTGTTCTCCTAAAAGCTAGCATTTGTGGCCACATTCAACCACACAAGCAATAGTTCCATGGGGTTTTCAACTTCTGATGAGGACCAGTGAGAAGGCATAAATAAACTGCCACAAAGATCGCATTAAAACTAGTAGTAAACTTGCCGAGTTTGAGAGTGGTATGTCAGAGACGCGCAAAAGATCAGGAGATTTTAAAGACGTTTACTTGGACTTGTTCCCCACCAAACAAACCACGCGACGTAGGGGAGATATCAAAAAAAAAAAAAAAAGAAAAGAAGAAAAAATGAGAGAAAGAAAAAAATCGCGACTTAGAGGATACATATCTTCGTTAGTTTTTACACCAGTTTCCATCAGGATTGATTTTTCTTAGCTGTTTCATATCAAAAATTGTAAAAACCATGGGACTGTGGGGACAAGCGCAGAGTTAATGCGAGAAGGAAAAACCTCCGTATTTTTCCCGCCCTCTGACATTCTAACTTCGCACTACACTCCACTATATGAACGACTGAAACAGGTTAATACCAGCATTGTTTCAGTTATGTCTTCTATTAATGAACTCGAATGGTCGATTACTTGCTCTGGCAAGATGCCGTTATCACCTTTTTTTTCGTATATGCGACTTAGGGAGCCGAGAAGTGAAGTCACTCTTAGTCTCGAGACTATGGGTTACATCCCACAATATGACCATGCACTCAAGTAAAACCCCATCAGAAGCACTTTTGCAGGATACTAGATGTTCCTTGGCAAATTTCCTTGAACTTTATCTCTGTCAACAATCCTAGGAATGAAATTAGGCTTATTTGCATCAGCAGATGATCTTGTTGCGACACGAACTGAATTTTTTCCCAGCGTAAAAGCAACCTTCAATGGAATTGTCTATTTCTCCTTTTTTTAAAGTCCTTTGAATTTTAACAACAACGTTCTTTAGCTTGTTATGTCGCTATTCGGTATTCCCAGGACTTGAAGCGTATTTCGGCAGTTGTACTTTATTCTAATGAGGTCTGCTGTAAACAATTTTTCCATTCTTTATAACAAACTTGATGATCTCATCATGGCCACCGAGTTGATAGACAAGGTGCTCCCACCTGAAAAGAAAAATAGCAGATTCAAGACACGAACACACATGAATTCCTGGCAACACAAAGATGGACAAGTTTGGGTCCGAATAAGTGATTGACCCCCCCCCCCAACCCCCCACCCCCCACCTCTGGGGGACTAGCCCCATATACCTTGGTGCATCAATAACTAGCATGTCTGCCACTTTTCCAGGTTCCAGTGAGCCGTGGCTGTGTGCCCTTCCCAGGGACGCTGCGGCATTAATTGTTGCAGCTACCAGACTCTCCTCCATTGTCATGCGCAGATTAACACAGGCAAGGTGCATTGTTAAAGGCTGGAAGAGACAAAAATATCCCTTGGATGTAAAACTACACAGAACGCACTTGAGTTTCTCACATGCATTTGCCTACATTTTTAATGAAATCACTCAGGCTTAGACAATGTAATTTGGGTGTGATGATTTTTCCGTGACTATACTGGTTACTGGCTAGGAGACCAGAAATGACTCAGGTTTGATTTTCATTGATTATGAAGATTATCATGACTAATTGTCCTTACCATTGAAAGACAGAATGCATTGGGGTTAAAATCAGTACCAAGAGCAACTGGAACACCTGTGTGAAGTTGAAAATTGTCAGTCAATCAGGGTTGTCCGAAGGTTTTGGAGTAGACGGCTAAGTTGTCAAAGTAAGCGGCCAGTCCAGGGATATTTAACCCATTCGCTCCTAGAGATTTTGCCGAAAAACGCGTTTTGAAGCTAGTCGAGTGGTTTTCTGGTCACTGTCGTGCTATAAAGAGCTAAAACTTACCACAAACTGGTTTACAGGTCGAACACTTCGCGGTCTTCCGATCCAGATGCAAAATATCAGCTTGCGAAGTTCGGGCATGCGCAGAAAGCAAAATTTCGACATAGTTTTTGGGTTTAAAAGTGACACAGCAGTCTTGACTTTTACTTTTCGCTTTCTCTCCTCCCTTCTTTTTTTGCTTTTCTTGCCTCATTTTTTTTTTCTCTTGCTGGGCATTTAGTAGGCTTGATTTTGGTGGGAAGAGTTTTTAGGAAAGCTTTTAGGATCTTAGGATTAGGCGAAAGGAAAGGTAGGTGGGTAATGGGACAAGATTTTCATGGAGATTTTCAGGTCAATGTCACGTGGTTTTTTGCTTGTTTCTCCGGTGTCCTTGACTGAATTGTGCTCATTCTGGTATGGTTTGAAAGATCTCTTCACTCTGCACAAGTTAGTGAAGAAAGTTGTCCTTGACCGTTAAAACTGATGACGTCACAATGGGTAGAAAGGACCTGGATCCGCACGGGCGGTTACGGGCGGTTCAGGGGCGAATGGGTTAATTTAAAAAATGCCATCTGTAAAGAAATGCCAAGCAGAGTAGCCGGCCGATACTAACTAAGTAGGTGGAGATTTTCCCCAGCAGCCGGCTACTTTGACAACCCTGGCCAATGCATTAATAAATTATCCTGGGATTTTAAAGTCGACATCTAAAGTGTTAAATAAATAAATAATAAATAATTATTATTATTATCGTCATTATCAATATAAAATAAAATATCTCACTTTATTGTTTCTTTGATTCTAAATTGCCAGCATCATACATACAAAACGTCTAGGTATCCTAAGCATGCTGAAAATGCAATCAAAGATCGCCAAATACTTTAATATTTATTTCTCAACAATTTACCTGCATTAATCATTTTCCTAGCAGGAGGACATTTCAGTCGTAAAATATACGCAGTGGTAGGAAGAAGTACAGCGACAACAGAAGCAGCAGCCATGGCTTGTATTCCCTTATCACTCACTTCTTCAAGGTGGCTTATTGCTCTGGCACCAACCTCTGCACCTAACTTAAGACAATTTTCAAAATATAATTTAGCAAAAACAAACGCAAAACTGTTTATAATTCAGGCATTGCTACATTCAAACACCCACTGGTATATTAACAGCTCAGCTTTGAAAGACAACAAGGAATACAATCAGATGTCATGTATTTAATCCAGACAGACAGAGAGATAGTGTCAACATTCTATCAAATCTTTGTGGAAAGCTGTGTGGTGTGTTGCTGATAATACTATCAGCCCTGCATGGTGTTGATTCATAGAATACATGTTCAGGGCTCATAATAAAAAAAATCTAGTTGCTTTTTGGAGACCAGGTACAAAAATTTAGTAGCAAGTTCACAAACTTTAGTCACAAAAGTAACCAAACTTAATAAATAAATAAATAACTTGACTTTCAAATGATTGACAAACAGTTGCACCACTTTTAAACTATGTATCAAAACTCCACCATAACATTAATGAGGCTGAACTCTAAGTTTACCTCGGCAGCTTTCATTGGATGCAATTCATCGCCATGAAAATTGATGGCCAACCCAGCAGATTTCCCTGCTTCAAGGATCTTTCTCGTGTGTTCTACACCAAATACACCCTTCTCACAGAACACATCAATATTATCAACAGTTAATTCATTGTTTTTCATTAGTTCTTGAAGCTTTGGAATTTGACAGTTGATGACATTGTTTGTAGCTTCTTCAGGAGAACTTCCTCTATAGAAAAGAGCAATAATAAAATAACAATATTTCACCAATCTGCCATTATTTACAAAACCTTAGCTAAAACAAATCGAAAGCGTTTTTAAAAAGCTGTCAAAGGCTGCGTATACTGTCATGTAACTAGAAAGTTAGTATCCTTGTGAAATGTTAAGCCACTGTGGTAAAAAAAGAGCTCAGTGTTTATAAATATCTTTTTTCCAAGGTCAACACAATAAAATTGAACTTTTATGACGTACATGTGTAAAGTAACTATAATTAAATATTCCTAATATGATTAAGGCTTTTCTTTCCAGGCACCAATTTTATAATTGCATCTTCCAAAAAGAGAAACAAAAACAAAAAAATGTAGACAGGGCATAAAAATAATGGTCAGCTAAAATGTCTGGTACCTAGTACATACTTTGGCACAGAATGTGCACCACAGAATGTACTGGAAATTTCAATTGGAAGCTCTTTTTTGGCTCTCTCAATCACTCTCAGCATCTTCATTTCAGACTCTACTTCCAAGCCATATCCACTCTTAGCTTCTACTAATGTTGTCCCTGATCGCAGCATTCTAAGCAGGCGTTTCCTGAGGGATGTGTAAAGTTCCTGTTCAGAAGCTTTTCGTACACGTTCCACAGTGAATCCTATTCCTCCACCTGCCTTGTGAATGTCCATGTAAGTTGCCCCTGCAAGCTGCAGAATTTTGCAGCAAAGAAGAAACAAGTTTGTCAAGTGCAGTTCATGAGTCATAAAGTAAGCTTTCAGTGCCTTCAGTGAGGTTTCATAGTTAGTATAACAATTTAACTTCTTGTAAAGCAAGTTACATTACCTTCATGGCAAATTCATGGACTCTATCGCCCTCCCACACGGGATGTGTATGGCCATCGACCAGACCTGGATTGTTTTAAAAGCATTTGTTAATTTGCATTTGTTAGTAAAAACGGGAGAAAACATACTAAAGTACCATTTGTCACTGACCAGTTTTAACATTAGGTATGATAGAGTAGGTAAAATACAAAAGAGTGTGTGAAAATTATCACCTAGAGGCTGGTTTTCACTAGTGACGGAGTTGGAGTCTAAATCATAAGCAGAGTCGTAAGAGCACTTATAACCTTGTNTGCCTTCAGTGAGGTTTCATAGTTAGTATAACAATTTAACTTCTTGTAAAGCAAGTTACATTACCTTCATGGCAAATTCATGGACTCTATCGCCCTCCCACACGGGATGTGTATGGCCATCGACCAGACCTGGATTGTTTTAAAAGCATTTGTTAATTTGCATTTGTTAGTAAAAACGGGAGAAAACATACTAAAGTACCATTTGTCACTGACCAGTTTTAACATTAGGTATGATAGAGTAGGTAAAATACAAAAGAGTGTGTGAAAATTATCACCTAGAGGCTGGTTTTCACTAGTGACGGAGTTGGAGTCTAAATCATAAGCAGAGTCGTAAGAGCACTTATAACCTTGTGAAAAATAAGTGCGATGGAGTCGGAAGAATCAGAATGTTTCCAATTTCTTCTTACTCTGCTTATGACTCCGTTGTTAACGATCTAGTGAAAACCAGATTGTCGGAGTCAGAAGCATGAGGGGCAGAAGGATTAACCAATAACAATGCATGTTGCCGCATTTTGTGCCTGGTTTGGTTGTTCTGCTTCTGCTTGCAACTCTGAAAACCTAGTTTTCATTTGATCGTAAACGATAAAGCCAAAGTGACAAGACAAAGTGGAATCAGAACGTTGTTTTCACTAGATTGTTAACTCCTATGCTTTTGATAATGACTCTGACTCCATCGCTCTACTGTAATTGGCCACAGCTGTTGTGGAGTCCCTGCCAACATTCTTTCTGTTTGTTTGTTTGTTTGTTTTTTGGTGAAGCTAATAAAAAATAAAACCAGCATTAAGGGGAAGGCGTCAAGTGCAGAGATGAGACAAAATACATGTAAGGGTCTCTCCCCCCATTAACCCCGGTGTTAATCCTTCCCTGCAGAGGGGAGGGGGGCGGAGGGTTTTCCTCATTTAATATTTAGGGGGATCCTCTTCATTATTTGTAAATAATCTAACCAACGCACCAACATACTCACCCGGTAGCACACACATCCCAGAAGCATCTATTTCTTCTACAAAAGTACAGTTTTCATACTTCTGATCAATGATTCGATCCAAAGCAATGCATTCAATTTTTCCCGCCTTAACGACAATAGACACGCCTCCATCCTCTCCTCCTTCGACGATGGCCAATTTTTTCATCGAATCTCCTGTCAAAATTCGCTCTTTGTTGTTGCAAACCAAGACTACTTGTCTTGCGTGTCGAATTCGAAGGCTGTACATTGTTAAAGGATAAAACTGGAGTTTCTTCAAGAACACGCGAAGATTTATTTCACTACACGTCGAAAAATAAATAACAGTCAGCTGTTTCCTTCATAAAAGCATGCGTGTTATTTTCAGCTGTGTTTCTAAGCAACAGTAACCTCGTTATCATTCTAAACAAAATGGCTTCTTTCTAAACTGTAGAAGTTGTATCAGAAGGAATTTGCTTCGTTGTAAAACCGTTTAGTATTCGATCCAATACATTTATTTTGCAAGTTTCAACAAGGAGAAATATAGCTTAACTTCAAATAATTTTTAATCTCACTTAATCTGCTCTTTGGAACGCGTTGATGTCATCGGAAATTTTGGCTTGACTGAAGATTTTGAAGACTTGATACGATCTGTTTCTTATACCTAACGATGTCCATTCAATCACCTTCACAAGGTTCTAATAAGCCACCACGCTCAGGTATGTACTAAAAAATTGACTTTGAGCTCTTTCGATTGGATTTACCAGCCTTGTGTATTTATATAAAAAATATATTAAATTTAATCCTTGGCATACAAGTTTTCACTGCTGCTTTTATGTTTTGCTGTACAGGAGGGCAATCTGCCTCACGCCAGTCAGAAAAAGCTGCATTTCAGTCGGTAAAGTCAAGCTCTCCTGGAAATCAATCCGCTTTGTCAGGTAAACTGGACTAATTTTAGTTAAACAGACTTAGTATATACCTATCTAGCTATGTAATATTTAAAGCACATGGCATTGAAAACGGTAATATTCTCCCAGTGCCAAACAGTGCTTTGAAACAGGAGGAGGGGTTGTACTAAACCCACATACCTATATATAGAAGTATATATCTAGAATAGAACATCGTTATTTAAGATGTTCCCAAGGATATGATGCTTCAAGCACAGACACAAAAAAACACAGGATGGACAAGACTGTACATTGTATCCAAGGCTGTGCTCTACAGCAGTGCATTGTGGCCCCTGGTGGCTAACTTTTGCTCTCGGGCAACTAGAAAATCTTAGCTTTTTCACAGAAATCATATGCTGGGCACCCTGGATAATTTTTTCACATGTTGAAGCACTGGGTTCCCTTCAATTTTTCAGCACAGCCTTGGTATCTTGAGATCAGGGCACAGGTAGGCAGGGCAGATACAGATACTTTGCAATATTTGAGTTCATGCAGCATTAGGAATAATTGTTATTTTTACAGTCAAAGCTTTCTCAACAGACACTCAGGTTTGCAGACAGTTTTAGACAGCTTGAAAAAAAAACTAATAATAAACTATCCAATTTCAAAGACCATTCCCATAAACTGAGCTAGTTGCAGACACCTTTTACGGTCTCGAAGGATGTCCACTTAAAGGAGCTTTGACTGTATTATTGTTGTTGTCTTTTTCCCAGTAAGTTGATAAGAACTTGTGGTTTAGCATCATTATTTCAAAATAGTATTAAGGGCATTATTGATTCTAGCCTGATTGAAGTGACTGTCTGTTGTTCTTGTTCCCAGTGATAGAGTCTGTGGTGAATCCAAACCGCAATCCTTTTACCATCCCAAAAGACAATGATGTATTCATGTTGAGGGACAGGGAAAGACAGAAAAAGAAACAGGTTTGATTATTTACTTCCTTATTTTTGTACTCTGTACAGTTGCAGTGTTTAATGTTGAGCTAGAATATGTGCAGTTGGATAAAGAGTGCATTATTTTTTGTTTTCTCAAAACTTTTGTGGAAAGTTAGCAAAAATTTAGTCCAGGTAGCAATGCTAGTGTACATTAATATGGCCTTAGTTGGAAATATAGTTATCAGTGATTTTCTGTTTTGATACTGTAGGAAAGGATTAATCAGCGTAAGTTAAAAGTGCATGAAAAAACTACCTATGCATCACGTGTCAACACAAAAACAGCAGCAATGAGAAAAATAGCAGATGATAGTGAAGATGAATTTGTTGAGGAAGAGAAGAAAAAGGAAAAAGATGGAGTCATTGCTGTAAAAGATGATCCACAGTTTACTCTGGCAATCACAAGAGGTAGGCAATAAAAATAGAATAATAGAATGCAGAAATATACATGTAATACAAGTCATATATATATAACTTCATACTTAGTTTGCTATAGCTAACATAATTCAGACTTTTCAGTAGTTTTGTGGAGTAGGTCTGCAATACAGCTTTTCGGTTGCTTATCGTTTCTTCTGTTTTAGATCGCCACGTAGAAAAAGAAAATTTAGCAGACTTTATTTCCAAGAAAAGAGAAATGTTTCTGGTTCAGGTACGTTTTTGTTCGAAAATCTTGTGAAAAAGTCAGTGAAGGATAAATAGAGAATAATACATGGTCCCGCGGAGATATGGAATTTATCTTCGAGTGTTCACATCGATATCGAACGAGTGAGCGCAGCGACTGAGTGAGATATTGAATGTGAACACGAGAAGATAAATTCCATATCTCCAAGCGTCCATGTATTATTCTGTTTATTATATAAACATACTGATGACGGCGTTTTTGATGATTTTCCGAAGATTTCCGAAGATTTTTCAAATTGTCCCGAAGACCAGACGAATGTTCCCGAACATTTTCCGAGAATTTCCGAAAATTTCCGAAGATTTCCGAAGATTGCCGAGCACTTTCGAGGAAGACCCAAAGATGTTTCGATGATACACCAACGAATTTAAGTACAATTTAAGAGACAAACCTGATGTCAGTGAAATTATTGATATCTTCACATGTAAAAATATCGTATTTTTACGTGTGTTCAGATACCACATTTCTCGGTGGTAGAAATCCTTGTAAAACACTGCAGTTTATATAATAAAATAATGTAATCAACAAAGCAATCCTTGGATTAATTTATGTCTCATTTTTTCACTTCAGTATTCGTTAGGGGTGAAACGTGATGAAATGAGAAAACTGGAAGAAATTGCACAGGTACGAAACTGCATAGGAGGAATTATGACGCAGGGTGGCTGAGTGGTTAGAACGCTGAATTTGTAATCTTAAGGCTGTGAGTGCGATAGTCTCGCCCTGACTGCTTGCTAGATTTGTTCTCGGTAGTCCTGAGTTCAAATCCTCAGCCACGCTTGTAAATAGCCAACTGGTTCAACTCCTATAAGCTACCAGTTGGGATTCTTAACCATGTTATGTTCCATTTGAATAATTGGCTCATTATCCCTGAAAAGCCTCATAAGGGGAGATTTTAATTAAGTATTAATTATTATTATTAATTATTATATGATCATTTAAGTACTAGGTTTCAGCTTGTTCATTCTCTAATTTGAGTAAAAGCAATAAAGTGTTATAGTCTTTCACTCTGTTAGACTTGCATTTATTTATATGATTACTGTTATTACATGTACCTTAGACTTAGACTTTACCTTGGACTTAGGTAGCCAGTGTACAGACGTCCCCCATCCCTCAGAAAAAAATCGGGAGGGAGGGGGGAGGTCTGTACACAGGCTAAAACTTAGGATGAAAACTGCATAATGATTGATTACACAGATAAAATGTAAAAGAACTCAACGGTTTTCATATTCTGTCCCTCATTTAGGCAGAGGAAAAGAAACTTGAGCTTGCAGAGCAGTACCTTGAAGAAGATGCTGCAATGTTTGATGAATTCTTAAAAGAAAATGACAAGAATTCTGTGGAGGCTATTAAAATGTAATTGTCAGCAAATTATAGTTCTTAACCTGAGATCAAAACCAGAGAACACTGTCTATCTTTTTCTTTCACTTTTTCATGCTGTTTTTTATAATTTTTGATCTTCTTGATTTCCATAGTGCTGAAGCTGAAACTAAACTGAAACTTGAAAAAGTAGCTGAGATAAAGAAAATCAATGCACAAATGATGGCAATTAAAAGGTGAACTGCTGCATGCAATAAGCATTTATTTTTTGTTTAATATATTTTCAGTATACATTATGTACAGCAGTGCAGCCAACTGTGTCTTTAAGAGACATCTCCATTGAATAAAATGAACTTTAAAGTTTACACTTGTAATCCTAAAAATCATGTACAGGTGTCCAGAGTTGATTGATACAATACAATACAATGTTCTTTATTTTGAGAGGGTAGATACATGATTAACCCAGTAAATAGTTTTCTAACACATGGCCCCTGCTGTTTGGCAGTCATCTGTTATGACCTTGAACAAAGTAGCTAGATTCCTCTCTAAAGGACCACCGCGGTCAAACGTCTTAATCGTTATTTTTGTTTTTTATTGCTGGGATTTCATTTACCAGTTAGAGAAAAATGGGCAAAGATGTATAAATCAGTTAGTCAACATAACTATCTTTCCATTTTTCTCAAAATTTGGACTTTTTTCGCTGAGAACGCTTCGCGCTAAAAGAGAATCAAGGTGGAAAATGGCGCCGATAATAACGTCAGCATCGGTTTTCAATCACCTAGAACTTTTTTAGTAAACTTTTAAAAAGTTTAGTAAACTAACAGGATGTTGGTAATACCCTAAACTTTCAATAGTGAAAGTAGCAACCTTAACTTTGAAGTATTTCGCTTAACTTTTGCAAATTTCACTCGTTTGACCGCTGTGAACTCTAAAGGTCAATAAGTTCAAGACTAGGCTCCCTATTGGGGCAAAAAACTGAATAATGGGATGCAAAGAATTGGTGAGCAAAGCAAGCCAGGGGACTGGGGAGGGGGAAAGAGCTTGTTAGGATGTTTGTTAAATCACATCTGATCATGCGGACTGCAAGAGAGCGTACTATTCAATTGTTACTAGTTAGTAAAAAAATAAATCGAATTCTTAATATAAAGGGGCTTTTCTGACATTATAATCGATGATTGATGGGATGGGTCAATCCAGTTACTTCTGATGATTGATTTTGACATCTCAGCCGTTTAACTCTACTTGCTGTGAGGTATTTCAATGTTTAACCCCTAAATTCCTGCTCATTTTTTTTAGTGAAATCTCTAAGAATGAAGACACGCTAAAGGAATACATGTTATACAAACAGTTTCTGGACTCCCTCACGCCCCAGGTAATGCCGCTAAAACCTTGATTTTCATTTTGTTAGTCGGCCAGGTCCTCATTATTTTGTGTTCTGTTCTCACCAACAGGAATGGAAAGATGAAAAAAGAAAAGTTAAAGAAGAGAAAAAGGTAAATGCTCATTTTCTAATAACTCATTCGCTCTTGGGAATTTTGTATATCGTCAGCCAAAACTGCCCAAAACGCGTCTTATAGGTCGAGCACTCTTTGGTCGACCTTCTTTGAGCTTCTGAAGTTCGGGAATGCTTCACTCTTCTTGCGCTTTTCTTGCCACATTTTTTCTCTTGTGTTGGGTCTTTGAGTTCTCTGTTTAATTTCGGTGGGAAACGTTTTTGGGAAAGCTTTAAGGATCTTATGATATGGAAGGAAGTACAGGTAGGTAGTCACCAGTGGAACAATTTTCTTTGGAATTATCTGGTCAACTTTACTTGTTGATTTTTTCCGCCCCCCTCGACTGAATCGCGCTTATTCCAGCATGGTTTTAAAGATTTTTTTTTTGAAGACAAAGTTGTCCTTGACCGTGAGAACTGATGACTTCGTGGTGAGTACAAGGAACGTGGATCAGCATGGGCATACGGTTACTTCAGGGTCGAGTGGGTTACTATGCTACTACTTCCAACTATTTTGTATGATAAAACGTAACTCTGGATATTCATTTGTCCTTCTTTCTCAGAAAGCAAAGCAAAAGGAGAGAGGTTCAGTGAACAAAAAGAAAAGTGAGTCTGTTTTTCCGAAATATCTACACACCTATTTTGATTTCCAACCCCACATGTCATCAAACTTAACCTTCTAACCTCTTGTAACTCTACCTCTCTCCCAAACTATTCTAGTAACCATACACAGTTCTGGCAGAACATCTAGTCGTACAAGCCACAAGGACAGCAGAACAAGCTCTGTAAGTAGACTTGATCAGATAGGTTATGTTTCCTACCTTTTAGCTAATTTAAATTTGTGAACCTAGCTTATGCGGGGCTTTTCTTCCTTGCCAAAAGTCTGGTAGCTACTCTCATTGGATTTTCCTAGTTTTTCTTAGTTTTGGAAACTAGCCCTTTAAACTGCGAAAATTCGCTTTTGATCTTGAAAAAGGAGCATGTGGGTACTTAAAGTGGCGGTTTTAGTGAGTACATGTAATTTCCACCCGTCTCGCGCCATCAGTCACGCGCGTGGCCATTTGCGTGTCTCGCGTTTTGCTTGACGGACTACAGAAAAAAGAGAGACTGCTCGTAGTCTACCAGTTCTATATGATGGTGGAAGTAAAAAAACAAACAAATAAAAAACAAAAACAACAATTTTTGACAATTATAATTTACCCTCAGAAGCTATCTGCTCATCTTAATACAGTGGAGGCCATTACTAAAAGGAATGTGTAGTGGACAAGTAGCGAAGTTGGATATCTCTAGTTCCACAAGCGAGACAAACCGGATTAGGGTTATCGCACTTCTAATGCATGAACTTGGAGTTACATGTGGCTTGACGCAGGGTTAACTCTTTAGTAACAAAATAGATGAGTACTCATTTCAACTGTGTTACATAATCGTACACTGACAAATTGTGAGGTATAGTTGCACATAAAGATTTTACAAACAAATGTAATGTTTTGACACACAAATGCATGAAAAAGTCTATTTTCATTAATTCTGTCCGCAGAAACTCGCAGGCAGTCCTCAAGGAAAACAGTAAGTGTTCATTATTTTGTGTTTTATCGCAAGAAATTACACGAGCCGGTCGCTTAGGTCCCGTTTAGTTCTAGAGAGCTATCTTTCGTTGTCGTGGTTGTTGCTGTATTGTTTTGCATTATACAAAAGAGCTGGGACCAGCATTTTTCATCGTAACTAACTTGCTTCAATTTCGTTAAATCTCAAGTCAAAGGAGCGATGCTGAAGATAGTTCAGCTTCCTTGTACGACACGGATGAAGAAGAGAGCGATAATGTAAGCTCAGTTCTTATTATATTATGATAATTATTAGTACTACATTATCAGTTTCACGGCATTTTTTGTAAATTTCTTTATGCAGAGCCCTAAGCGATACCTGAATGGGTAATAATAGTGACTTTATGTCCCAAACACCCTGAGTGAGATCAAACTCTGCAATTTACACCGCTAAGCAAGATGACGAGCATCTTCGTCGTCATCCCCGGTCCTAGTAACCCTCCGTGGATTTGTCGTGTAACTTTTTTCTCGATGTAACTTTAGGATTCATTTTGTCTATTTCTCACAGGAGCCCGAGTTATTTTTCGCTGACCCCCAGCAACTTCTCGACATATTTGCTGAACTCGAAGAACAGAATTTGTCTCTTATCCAAAACAGCCAGGAAACCGAAGAAGCACTCGAGGAACTGCGGCAGACAATTAAGCAAACGCAAGATAGAATGTAAGAACTCCATCACTGTCAATTTGGTTTTTATTGTTTTTTAGACCCTGTCCACACTAGTGCGTTTTCAAAAATGTTGTCATCGAAAACGCATCGATCGATTCGTGTCCACTCAGACCAACGTTTTGATGCGTTTTCGAATGTCCACACTGAAACGTTTAAAAATGATAGAATTGCACATTGTAAGTTCAACTCTGTGTACTTGCTTCAAACACATACGCCTGCGATATATTCGGTGCTCGTTTTCATTTTCATTCGTTTTCGAACGTCCGTACTGATCGGTTATGTTTTTGTTCTGGCTTTGATCCACTTTCAAGAGCGTTTTCAAATCCATGCAGTTTTGATGAAAACGCTGAGCGTATTGGTGGGGACGGAAGGCCTAAACGCATTAGTGCATTAGTGTGAACGGGCTGTTTTGAGAACATTATAACACGAGTTTGCGCCAGAAAAGAATATAAAATAATTGTTATAAAGGACAGACACGTCTTGTCTCAAAATGGAAGTTACAAAGTATATTATTTCCACAGGAACCGTGAAACTGAAATTCTCAAAGGCCAGATTGACTTCTTAAATGATGCCATTAACAGAGAAGAGGAAAGAGCGAAAGAACTGGAAATGAAATCAAAGTAAGCTAATCATGATCAGTACGATTATTTTGTGCAGAGAACCGAGTTTATAAATTATGAACATTTTTATTTCTGTTCTTGTTTTTCTTCAGTTTGTCAACCAGATAAAAATATTTCTTTATTGCTTTTTGTTTTCATGTAGAATGTTTTCATATGGCGAATTTAAAGCTGAAGATCAGGTAAACAAGCTACTGTCGTATGTCCCCATTTTAAAGCACTAATTTCGAAAGAACAAGTGATGCATGGCGCTGCGCCAATTGGGAGTGCTAAGTTTCTTGTAAAACTTGTAAATTGAAAGCTTTGATTTGCAATCTTTGACAGGCGTTGCTCAATTTCTGAAAGTCTTTGAAACTGAAACTATTCAAACGCGAGAGAGATGTCCCCCAAAAATTCACCAAAATGTCACCCATTTTTATAAGGGAAGACTGTCTTGTTCACCCTCTTGAACTTTGCCTAATTTTGATTTCTTTTGCTGCTCTGCAGGAAAAAATGCTACAGACGCTCAACAAAAAAGTGGAAGAAGTTTATCGAAATTGTATTGGTGATAACGAAGCAAATATAAGGTGATTAAAACAGATTATTCGATGAAACAAATTAGCGTGCACGTTTTACGGTGTAAAGTTGTCGTATGACAACCCGAAATTTTGTCTAAAGGGTGGATTAATTTTCCGTTAATTTTATCGCGACTATTCCAACTCACTGACCTTGTTCAATGTAGGCGAACTCCCGTCTGTTGTTGTTCTATGTTGTCCTCCATAAAACGTAAAATTAGGCATCTTCTCGTCGTAGCCGTAGTCGGCAAATAAATGTTGAAAAAAGTGTGCTGCACGTGCATACAGTTGTTGTTTTTGCCTATCAAGGCCCCGAGGGACACCATTAATGAATAAATTCATAAGGCAAAATTTTGCTTGTTACATCTTTAGCAACGCTTACGTCTCGGCTGTTCTTCTTTTCTTTTCTTTCTTTCTCTTTTTTTAGAAGGTAGGTGGGTCCTCACTGTCTGTCTGTCCTCTTGGTTCGTTAGTTTGTTGGTTAACAACGTGGCATTGAGTTTGCGGTTCAAAAGGATTCGATAAAACACCTGTATCCAAGCGGATAATAATACGGGTCCGTTACGGACGGGGGAGACGTACCCAGGTTGCCAGTAGCCTGTACACAGACGTTGTTTTTTTCCTTTTCGTTTCTCCCTACCCCTTGCGCTGGCGGTCAATAAATCCCCCGCGGTTTATATTTTTTATCACGCGCGCTCAACGGACTTTGAAGAAAAAATAGAGAATCTGTGAACAGGATAGGGTGCCAGAGACTCTTCACGCGCAGTCTCCGGCCTCGGTTTCGGTAAAGTTTTGTGACCCGAAAAGCGCGATCTGCCAAGTAAAGACAAGCCTGCTTAACGTCCATTGTTCTTCAATGACTGTGTCTGGAAAATTTTATCTACACCTCTGAAACAGTGATTTGTGATAGCAAGTACGATCACGACACCAAGCAAAACCAGGTTGATCGTTGAGTGCTCTAGATATTTAAACAACTTTTTTGGAGACAAAAAGAGTAGAATATGTGAAATGTTATAGCGGCTCAAAGTATTAATGTTTATTGATTGTATTCGCAGCACTCTACAAATGCTAACAAACATTGAGAATCGCCTGGAGGAACTTTTTGAACAGATAGAAGTCATGCCCCCAGACAGAGTAGAGATGGCTGAAAAGGTTAGATGAGAAAAATTACAAAATTCAGTAAGCAACAACAAGCTGCTTTCAAATCGAAACATCACTCAGTGAAACGTTATGAAATCCTGCATGGTAATAATTTTGCCCCACACCCTGTTTTAGTTCCGATGAACGCGTAATTTTGCGGTGATATCTAGACACTGGCTTTGTCTCTTATAATTTCTGTAACCAAGTATCTACGTCCATTTCATTGATTAAATTGAGTAGTTTACAATGCTGCAGTTTGTATGATCTTTCCGTTTAGTGAGGCAACGTCGTAAAATACCTAAGACTAAGACTTAGTTACATGATCAAGTGAATAGTGATCGACCCGTAACGTGATATTTTCCAGGCAAAAGAGAAAGAACGACGCATGCGCCTTCGAGAGGAGAAGATGGAGCAACAAAGACTGCACCAAGAGGATAGAGTCAGAAGGGCTCTTGAACGAGCTCAGGCTGAACCCAAGAAAAAGGTTTGTGATGAAGTCCTATTTTCTTTGTTTGGTAGCCTGCGACACCTTCTACAAAGTTAGAAAAGGAAAAAGAGCCCTTCACCTTACCTAAGCAATTTTGCACTGCTGACCAAGTTACGTTTGGAGCAGAGGTTTGCTATGTTACCCTTAAGAATACCCCATTTTACAAAACTGTGAAGACAATAAGTCGCTAACTCAAGGAAACAACGACGGAGAAGCATACGCCATGGACACAAATTAAAATTATCTTTGCTACGAAACGGTTGTAAAAATGAAGTGAAAAGCATCTGCAAGTCTGAATGTTATTCTGGGGTAACTGTTGGCTCCAATATCCGCACATACGAG
Organism: Porites evermanni; assembly: GCA_942486025.1. Classification (NCBI taxonomy): domain Eukaryota; kingdom Metazoa; phylum Cnidaria; class Anthozoa; order Scleractinia; family Poritidae; genus Porites; species Porites evermanni. Next base: position 61,378 of record CALNXI010000388.1, on the reverse strand, counting down.
TTACTTAAAACTTAAGTAAAAACTTGAAAAAAGGGTTATTTTTAACAAGGAAAAGTAGATCAAGATTCATTGCCTTTTTTTAGAAAGTTGAAGCCCCTCAGTTTTTAGCCATGCGTTCACTTATGGTCATAGATTATGTGAAATAGTTTTAAGTTTTGTTTTTGGCTCTCTTCTTGCAGACTGGAAAACCCCTTATGTTCCGTTCTGAGCCTCCACAAAGACGAAGAAAACAACAAGATTCAGATAAGAAACAAGATAAAGAAGAGGAAGAACTCAAATACTTCTTTACGTGAATAACTATGACTATGTAGTCTTTGTACAACTCTTCAATACTCCAGTTCACTTTTCAATATCTTAAAGCATAGTTAGCATATATACACACTGGAAAAATGTTGACCTTGAGTTTAAATACAACTTGTTTATAGTGTAATTATCAATAAAAGTTTGATATTGAAGAAATTTTTGTGTAATTGCCTTGTATTAGTGGTATATCGTTTTAAATACTTGGCAATACGTGAAGGGTTGATAAAACGTTTTGTAAGTAAGAGATTTGTCCTAAATTTTCGGCGGCCTTGGGGAATTCTTGTTAAATAAAAAATAAAATAAATGATTGACCATCGTCGCAAGTCACTGAGTGATCTGCGAGACGTTTTGGGATGCCAGACACGTTGTGGTTGCATTGCATCAAGGGAAGCCTGGGCAACATGTGTCCCAACTGACTATTTTGGAATCCCCCATAATACACCCAGTTTGGCAATGAAATTTTCCATGAGTTATTCTTTTCAAATGCAATCGGGAATATGAAACAATGGTTTTTGTTTTTTAGCTGGAAATTTTTTCCCAACAGCATGCACTCTACTTGGTTACTTCAAGGTCACATGACACATGACGTGCACTCTACTTTGGTTACTTCAAGGTCACATGACAGCTAACAATGAAACTGTTTCCTGCCAAAATCTTTGAGCAGGCAACATTGCAAAATCTATGACGTCAGTGGGTAACAGTGCTTTGTTACCCGCAAATGTTGACCGACAACCGCGGTTGTTTGAAGACTGGTCCCTCTGGAAACAGTTAATTTCGCTTCCCTCGAATCTCAATGTTTCCATTGGCATTCTTGGGAAACAAAATTAACTGTTTCCCTCAGGACCAGTCATAATTGTAAAAGTGCCAAATGTTGGGGGACAAATGGTAATGGCGATGGCATGTGGCGTTAATTACCCATACACTCACTCAAATAATTTTGAAATGAATAGGTTTTTTCCTTACTTATCAGATTTGAAGTTAACCAGCCATCACACGTATGTTATGCATTACCTAACCCAACACTACAAGAAATGCTTTTAGTCAAGGCTTGATTGATTGGTTGCTGAACTAAAAAAACAAACAAACAAGCAAAACAACCGGTTATTCACAAAAGTGTCCAAGGTTGCTTACGTACAATTCAAATGGGGTTTTCACGATGCTAGTCATTCCTAGAGTTGTTTGCTTACATGAGTGGTCACAAGTGGAGCATTGACTATATAAAAACAAAATACAAATTTTAAAGTTTTAAAGAATGTTTAGTATAAAAGCAATACCTTTATTTCAAAACTTTCTTCCAGCTGTCTTACAAAGCGTTGACTTACACTACAGCATGCTATAGTAGAAAAAGAGACTATTTTTTTCTATTTCGTGAGCCCTTGAATACAATCCAAGGAGTTGCGAAGAGAGCGACTAAAAATTAATGCTCTTTTGTTACAAGTAATATACATTACATGACACTTGATGAAATGGAAAGAGCCTAATTCTCAGCCAGAGAAACAAAAAATTTTCGTACAACAATAAATATAATACAGAGAAAAAATATTTATGACAGTCCAATAATATTATTCTCTCATCTCGCCATCTTCCTCTTCCTCATCCACTCCACGCACATACAGAACATTGTTACACCTAGTAAAAATAACACCCAAAATAACCTCATTCTATCATTAATTATTATTAAGTACAAGAAAAGGTTGACATTCAAATACATTAAGTCTGATATTTCCTATCCTTACAATTAGCCACTTTGGAAAAGAGAGAGAGACTGGGACTAGTTAACTTTTGCAAAGACTTCTGGGATTCTTACTGGGTACAGGGTGAAAGCAAATAGCCAAAAGCTGGCCGGCACAACCCCAGTAATGATCCCACAATCGTTTTCCACTCCAGTTTTGTTCATGTTTCTAACAAGGTTTTGTTTTGACCATGTGTTTGAGAAACCTGAGAAATTATACATTTTACAGGCCATGTACTACCACCTTAATGCAGCCACTGTTTCAGTTTCTATCTACAGCAGTCTTTTATTTTATCTACATGGAACTGTAACTTAAAGACTGTAACAATTAAAACTCACCTGATAAGAACTTCCCCAAGGTTACCTGCTAAGCTCCCATCAATATACTCCTCTGTGTTGGCAAGCTGCGAGAAAAGCAATGCTATCTGATCATTGTTGCCAAACAGAAACCCTACGTTACTACGTACTTAACAGATTCTCACACTACCTATCCTTTTTTCAGAAAAATTATCAGTACCAGGGGCTCAAAAAATAAGCAGAAGTGCGTTTATCTTTATTGGCAAATCAGCAATGGCTTTTTTAACAAACTAATTACAGCAAGTACTCAAATCCTGGTATACAGATTTGGGCCCAGGACAAGGATTTTGGCACTGTTTCACAGAGGGACTAAACCCAGAGTTTAGTCTCGTCTGTGATGCCGGCTACCCTTCATATGCCATACCTGAAGGTTCATGTATCCGTCCACAGACACAAGATATCCTTTGTATTCATGTCCCCATTTAAGCTTTGCTATCACGGCTTTTCCTGTTAGCCCGTTAAGGAAGGGTTTTGGATTTAAGGGCATAGTCTAGAGAATAAACCAGTCATAAATTAATATCATGACTATAACAAAATTGTCAAATCTGATTGGCTATCAACTGTCCTGATTTCAGCACTAATAGGACAGTGTGATAGGACAGTACATGTTATGCCTGTAATTGGACAGTACGCACCACCGCACATGTGTGTTTAAAAGGCTTTTTTCACTACTAGCAAAAAACTCTTGGAATTTCTTGTGTTTTAATATTAGAAAAAAGCCTAAAATATAACAAATTTTGTGATACTTGTGATTAAACAAATTGGACTCCCGCTAAGCAATCGTCCCATTTTGTTAATCACTCGCATGATTACAGACCAAATTGGACTCCGCTCAGTCCTATTACCATTATTAATTTTATAGCCTGAAAAACCAGTGGACATTTCGTGATTCCACCACTGGATTACCCGCAAAATGACGTCTGATAAATGAGCTCACAAATTCTATACTAATGACATGCACTACCCAGATCTGGGTACTGCTTCTGATTGGTTGTGCCATGTGGGAAATTTGCTTCAGCCAACAGAAGCATTAACCAGATCTGGGCAGTGAGGCATCATCAGTATGGATTTTCTGCACCTGTTTTTCAGACGGAGAAACCAGTAATGGTGTCGCAAAATGTCTGCTGTTTCCTCAGGCTACACTATTTACAGCAGTTTGTATTTAGTATGTAGTAACATGTAGACAATATTCTTGTTCCAAGTTGCAGGATAGCAGTGCATGTTCAGATCTCATTGAGTTCTGCCATGCTCTGGTAAACACAGTGATCTGTATAGACCTCCACTGCATGGTTTTCAATTGTCTTCAAGTTTGTTGGTGAAAGCCTTTAATACAGTCGCTGCAGCTTAGTATAGTAGTACATCCCATTAGAAGCAAAAGGTGGATTCATTTGCAGTATACGCGTATAACTGTTGCATTTGGCCCCTGGAACAATGAAAAATTCCAGCTGGCAAATGCGACAGCTGCTCGCGCGAATGCTGCAAATGAATCCACAAAATTAAGTTTATGTCTTGAAATGGATCGGGTTTTGAGAATTCGAGGATGGATTTTTTAATTTTTGTCACCTCAGCCACGAATTGATAGGAAATATCAAACGCTCAAAAAGGTTGAGGGCTTGAAGATCTTTCGTACTTATCTAAAATTGTCAGAATGAATTAGTGTATTGAATATGACATACACCAACCGATCAAAGAGTAGTTTGATCGTACACCCCAATTCTCAACAAACTGAACCCCACAAACCATGAAATTCTGTAGTAGCCTTTTCAGATAATAACTACTCACCGCCATGATGAAAAAGTTAAGTAATTCTTCACTTTAAACAACGCTTACTCTCACATCAAAAACCACGCTATTCGCTTGTCACGTTTAGAAACGTTTTATAACTGGTCAGCGGGAGTCAGCGGCTAAAAAGTGAAGGACTATGGGAAGGAACTTGAACCAGGCTCTTTGGGTTGAACTGGAGCCAAATATGGCGGAGTTACATCAATAGGTTAAATCTCATGGCTTCACACTGCAGTATCTTTTACTTTAAACACTTTAATACCCTAAACAATTCGATAAGACTTTCTTGTTGCAGGTTCTGCGGATGAGCGGTTTTTAATCGTTAAACCCCGTAATTGTGTCTGAGATATTAACCCAGTTATGCTCCGATGACTCCATACAAATCCTTCTAAATTTGGCTTGGTTCATAAGATTAGGATTTTTGAATTGTCAAGTCCCCGAAGAGTCAGCTTATTTGTTCCCCCTGCTGGATTTGAAGAAGCTAGTGTCACAGGACTAATCACCCCGATTTTAAAGATAAACGGAAAGTAAATAAGTTCGATAAATATCCGATCAAGTAGGCTTTCAAAGTTCTAGAACATCAGTAAGTGTTTACCTTGAAAAATGAAACATGATAAATTATCAATTTACTCACGACTTTAAAACGCTTTTCAAGCAGAAACATAAATTTTAACAGTGCTGAGTAAACGAGAGTGGCTAATTATTTCTGTAGGAAATCCTTACTTGGTTATCGGACTTTGGTAAGTTAAGCTTTGTTTAGCCGAGCAATTGCTGGTAAGTCGTGATTTTTAATATTTCGGTTTCTTGTTGATGAAAAATACCGAGAAATAATATCGAGCGGAAATTATTTTTTTCGCACGTGTTCTCTGATGATGTATTTCACATACAGTGTTTGATAATGTACTACAAACAGATTCTGTCCAGATTTCTCGATTTTTTATCAATTTTACTCTATCACACGCCGCCCAACAAACTATCGCTAGCATTTAGCATTTGGCACTTTCCTAGTTTGCTCTTGCATTTTTGATCACCGTCTCATGAAAGTGCTTTTAATTATTTCTGGCGGGAAATATGTACCGCGCGTGTTTCGGTTTGGCGCCCAGATCAGTGACATCAGTAATCACGAAAAAAGGAAGAGACTCCAGACAGGTAAGAAAACTTAATAATTATATCAGTAGCATTTGATGTTTAAAATTATTATAATTCTGGATTATTCTATTCTAGTTCAACACTCGATAGAGTCAGCTCTTTTGTCAAAAAAATTTCGCAGACAATTAACCTCGCTGGGTCATGCTGGGCCCCTTTGTTTCCTGAGCTTTTGTTATCTACGTTGCATAGTATTAACCTGTAGTATCCTGGGTAGTGTTTTCCTCAAAAACTACAGTTAACTTGCAAAACTACATTAATCAATCCTGCAGTATGCCTGAAAACTCCTTTAACTTGCAAAAATACTCTAACCTATGCTGTAGTATCCTGGGTAGTGTATACCTGAAATCTACGGTTAACTCGTAAAAATGCTCTAATCAGTGCAGTAGTATCCTGGCCGAGAAGTGCATACCTGAAATCTACTGTTCACTTTCCAAAATGCTCTAATCATTCCTGTAGTATCCTGGGTAGTGTATACCTGAAATCTAGCACGCGCTCGAACTTGATTTTAGCACGAGTGTTGCCTTGAACAAAGCGGAGTAAAAGAGCAGTATAAGAACATTTATTGCAGTATTTTGTGTTAGTGATCTAGGAGCCTCTGAATTTGGCGATTTTGCGATGGTGACATATCGCCAGGACTATTTCAGTCAATATCACGGTATGTCCCACCCCGGCCTTGTTCAGTCTCTTCCGTGATACAGTAACTGCATCTAATCATACTTTCTCGGGAAGAGTCGGGGGGGGGGAGTAGGGGTGGTAATCTAAAACTAAAAATACGTTTATTGCACAACCTTGTGAGCTCGGGGAGGTGGTCCGTAAAATGTTAGGGATGGGAGGGAGGGATAAAGATAGAGTAGAAAACTGGACCATTATTTTTGGAATTCAATTTATGATATTATGGGCGCCTGGCGAATACAAAGAAAGACAGCAAATAGTGTGATATAACCCCTCAAGAGCCAATTTTTGACAATAANGATACAGTAACTGCATCTAATCATACTTTCTCGGGAAGAGTCGGGGGGGGGGGAGTAGGGGTGGTAATCTAAAACTAAAAATACGTTTATTGCACAACCTTGTGAGCTCGGGGAGGTGGTCCGTAAAATGTTAGGGATGGGAGGGAGGGATAAAGATAGAGTAGAAAACTGGACCATTATTTTTGGAATTCAATTTATGATATTATGGGCGCCTGGCGAATACAAAGAAAGACAGCAAATAGTGTGATATAACCCCTCAAGAGCCAATTTTTGACAATAAATCTTTCTATTAGTTGGTCATGGTCAGAGTCAGGAGAAAGAGCCCAAATATCAGATTTTTCCTTTTACGTCAGAGATGTTTTTTAACACATTGACCAAGTCACAGCAGTCAACACAGACATACCAATATTTATGTTTGGCCACTCAATGGTATGTACTGTTATAAAAACTTTATTGGAACTCTGCCCCTTTTTTCGTTTTGTTTTATTTGTTTGTTTTGTATTTTTTTTAGGTTCTCGGGTCCCCTAACCGCGTCGATCACAGGTGTTAATTACGATAAACACCCCAAGCCCATCATGCTTTGCGGTTGTTTCGTAATGTCGCGCGCTTGCCGGTTTGTTTTGATAACATAGATAGCCTGTGAATTTCAGGTTTTCTTATTTTTAACTCTTTTTAAGTCTGGCTTCAATGCAGTTAAATCACATATTACGAAAACACTGATACAGTCGAACCTCCATATGCGACCACCTCTCGTAAACAACTACCTCTCGTTAAAGATCACCATCCTTAAGCGACCGCGTTAAAGATATATCCAATTGTTTTTAACCTCCTAAAAGGCGCCCCCTTAACGATTTGTCTGAACTCTTATGTTCGCTGTATGCTACTAGGAGTATACGAAGAACTTAAGTAACAACATGTAACTGAAAAAGAAATCGGTGCAGTAAATTATCTGCTTTAAAGTAGATGTGCGCGGAAATCTACTCCAAGGAAGTGTCGTAAGCGACCACCTACTGTAAGTGACCACAAAGTCTTAGCCTTTACGGTGGTTTAGCTGCACCTTAAAAATTTCATGTTATGATATTATTACAAGTAATATTATGCATTATTCTTTTTAGGGTGGTACAATAGCTGTCAAAGACCTTATTTCTTTGCGGGTGCTATTTTTAGTGCACCAAGCTTAAAAGTGGATGCCAATCCTTGCACGGTAATTTAGTTCTACAAATAATAAACGAAAACACAATTCAAAGACTGTTTCTTTTTTCTTAGGGTGCCGTCAATGCAAAAACAGGATACAGCAGACTCAAAACAGAAAAACACTACCAGAAAACAGAAATAAACATCTCAAAGCGGAAACACGTACAAAAAAATACAAAACTGAACCACAAAACTGAAAGAGAATTTAAAAATACAAACCATGATTAAAAACCCCAAAACAGAAACAAGGAAATAATGTAAAAGAATAGTTTCTAATGATTCTTCGTCTTTTAATTATCTTAACCCGCGATCAGGCGGGGTTGTTTTTTCATAGGGAGGGCATGATCACAGGCTATAATAGCCCATTTCCGAGTTACAAAAACCCTCACTTTAAAAATCAGGCTGAAAGTAAGGTAAAATGGGCAACAAATTGCTGCAGAACGAGTGCGAAAGCGATGCTGCGCGTTTTATTACCCAAAAATCAAACCTGTCTTGTAGCAAATAAGATTCAGTGTTGCAAGTTGCGTAAATACTGACCCCTGATTGGATAAAATTACGCGGGAGTCACGCCAGGCACAGGAGTTACGTCACTTGCTGCAAAACAAGTTTGCCTTGGGTCGGTAATGGTCGGTAATTAAAACGTGCAACATTGACAGATTTTGATGCAAAAAGTAGAACTTCTCTCTAGTTTCTGCAACAACGTTTTCGCAACTTGTTTAAAACTGATTTGCTACAAGGGAACCCGGGCTTCATTCGTTCGTAGTAAAATGCGCAACATCACTTTTCAACTAGTTTCCCAACAATTTTGCAAAACAGGTTTCACGTTTTTGTTGTCCTTTTTACCATAGCTTAAATGCAGAGTGAGATAAAACAGTTTTAAGTTGTGAAATATTTGCAAGGGCAGCAGTTTTTTTATAGTCAATTCACATGTTGTTTAAACATAAATATCTGATTAATCACTAGTCGAAACGAACTCTTTACAAAGTTCTGGTGGGGAGGGAAGGGAATATGATGATTATTTTAATAGGAGATTATTTTATCACGAAAATTGTCAAGTTTCCAACCTTGTTTTCTAGGGGGAAGGGGTGCGAAATCAATACAGTATTGATTGTTCCATATATAAAAACGCAGAAAAAACAAACAAAACGAACTTGGCCAATATTCAGCTATCTGGACCTCACGCTGGTTAAAAGAGACCTTTAGATTCGAGGACGAGAACTACTAAGAGTACGACTTTCGCTCTTCTCAAAAAGAAAACTAGACATCCGGAAAGCTCCATTGTACTTTTGATTCACCAGAAAAGTTAGCATTGTTACATATTGAAGGAGTTTAATCCCTCTCCCGACCGAAAATAATAAAACTTAGCTTCTAACATTTGATAACTTGTTTTCGTCACAACGACATTCTCGGCAAAACTCGTAGTAGAATGACGACGGCTATCACGCCGTTTCCCGCCAAAATGACGCTGATTCATGCGCACGCACTGCTTAGCATTAAGAAAATCTTGTACTCGTAGTCGTCCTCGTCTTAAAAACTAAAGGTCTCAAATAACGTATATAATGCATGTATCTTACAGGTTTGTGTAGGAAGAATAGTATCATGGATGATGCCCTCATACCAGATCGGGCCACCGATTGATCCATCAGTCTTAAGCCAGGATCCTACACAGGTGATACAAGACTAGAGGGAAACTCAGCCGAGTTTACTTTCGCAAAGAGTTCTGAGATTGTTACTAAGGACAGAGAAAAAGATTGGCCAATAGCTGACCGGCGTGACCCCAGTAACAATCCCACAAACAATCGCGGGTCAAATTTCTTGTCCAATAAAATTCTTTTCTGGTTTCTAAAAAGGCGAATAACACAACAGAAAACTGCTCTCTTTTCCTGAGTCAAAGGAGGGAGACTTTCGTGTGCATTTTATCCACATTTCCGAAGACAATGCAGAACATGTTCCGGTGATTTCTGGAGGCTGCTGAATGAGGCTGTGTCCAGTCCCTCAAACCGATCGCAAAACTTGACATTTCGTACCACTGACTGAAATATTTTAGGTAAAGATTGAATAAAAGTATTTCAGTTTAATGGTTAATGACAAGTCGTTCGGAATTGTGAATCAGGAATTGATCTTTTCCATCCTTCATGATTGTGCAATGAACTAGTAACGCTTGGGGCCGCGGAGTTCGTCGAGGGTCATTCTGTCCTGTTCAATTAATTAGCCCAAAGATTATACCCCCGGTGGAAGGGGGGGGGGGGGGTGCGGGGGGGGGGGGGGGGGGGGGGGCGGGGTGGCTACTCAACAATGTTTTATACGGGAAGGTTCCACCCCTAGGCCTAAATCCTTACACATTTATCGTTGAAGGAGCTCGTCGTGTTTGTTTAGGGTTGGAGCCTCCCCGTATAAATTTCAATGTCACTCACTTCTTTGCACCATCCATTTAATAACCATAAATCTTACAGAAAGTCGAATTTCCTTGAGTACTGGGTGTCCCTCGCGCCTTCTTGCTTTCGCGGTCGACTTCTGGCAAGTCTAGGACTTCAATAACACAATGCACCTTGTTTATTACTATTGTTTTAGGTTGTAAAGTATGCCAATGATAGCCTAAACTGGCATGAGGGAATGAAAGTGAGATGGGTCGGAGCTATATTAGACGCAATGAATGAAATCCAGAGGAACTTACCAAGGCTTACGACACCTTACCTACTTGTCCATGGTGATGGAGATCAATTAGTGAAAATTGACGGTTCACGATACTGACATGAGAATTCTCCCAGTAACGACAAGACATTTAAGGTACACGAATAAGCTGCTTTACTGACAGCACTGAGCGAACTAATAAACTCTACATGGTTATTTTCGACGAATAGTTAGGGGGCTTGACGGTATATCATGATGGCAGGAAGAGGCGGTCTTAAATCGGCGTTTGTTCCTGCCCGGGGTAGGAGTTTCGGCTGCTTTGTTCCAAGCGTAATTATCGTGAACTTATCCCAACAAAAGTCGTGATTTGTCTAAACCCTTTTAACCCCAAGAGTGACCAATATCAATTTTCTCCTAACAATGTCACCACATTTTCAAGGGAAAAGGTTATGAGAATTTATAAAATAATCACCAAAGAGGAAATTCTCGTCTTCAAACAGATGTCTAAAGAATAATATAGAGTTTTCCCACTTTGGCCAATTTTCCTTCGCGTTATCATTTCAGAAATCTATCTATTATTATTTCATTATTAACACAACTGCTTGTAAAAATTGTTTTGCGGATATACAAGAATGGGTGCCATTCTGAATGAGGTGGAAGAAACTGCGAGAGTGGTTTACAAGGACATTCTAGACTGGATCCAGCAAAAGCTACCTTGAATTATTTTAGGCCGCGTTTACACCGAATCCAGACTAATTTTTGAAAATGCATATCCTTTTACCTGGATTCGTGCAGACGAGGCCTTAAACCATTCCGGAGAGCGGTTTCAAAAAGATAGTAGGTTGATTTAGCGCGCAATAAAACGGGAACGTCAGTTGACGACGACGCGTGCAAATCAAACTGGCTTGACCAATGGCAGAGCTGCAAATTGAGCACCGGAAGTCGTGTTTAGTCCTTTCCGCGCCCTTTCCCGTCGTCAACTGACGCTCCCGTTCTGTTGCAAAATCATCTTAATGTTTCGGTGAGAGGATTCACTGGTTTCGTGTGTGGACGGAAGTCCAGACGAGAGGGTGATTCGTGTGAAAACTCTATATAAATGCTGTTTCAACAATATCCGGATTTATGTGGACGGGGCTTTTCATGATAGTGTCAATCTACAAATATGACCAGAATCATTCTGTTTTTTCATTTCTTTCATAATTAATTCGGTAAATTCAGAAGCCTTAATTTGCATCAGAAAGCCAAATTCTGTGGGATTCTAAAAAAAGCCGTTTTCATGATGGCGTCATTTTACTATACCAGATTCCTTCAGGGTTTTGCTTTCTTGCGCAAATTAGGGCTTTTGTTATTTAACCTCAGTGGGATTACCAAATTAAAATATGAAAGAAAAAATGAAATGAATTCCTTTAGTAGCAAAAACAAGTCATCGCGTAAATAGCCAGTTAGGCCCCGTGGCCCCGGTAGCCTTCCAGCAGTTCAGAATAGACCCCTATGGCTCGCAGCTCTTTTGTTTTCGGTAACTTTTCGGGCCCGAAATCAAATATTTAATAGAAATAAAAAGAGTAAGAGCCCTGGTCCTGGCCAAAAAAGTACTTCATTTTGTTTCATTAACTGATAGTTTTATCATGTTGATGCAAAACTATTGAAACCTCGATCTTTAATGCAAACGGCAGCAGCTTACCGGGCCCGTTAATTATCGGGACTTTCGAGAAACGGCCCCAAATTTTTTTGTTCGTATTGTTTTCCCAACCAACACCGTGAGGTCTTCGAAGAACTGCATGGTCGCCCCGGCCCTTATATGAAGAAAAGTCACCTCGGGTTGAGGAGTCACTCGCCTACCCTACTCAGTACCCTGGGCGAGCCAACATTTCCTACATTTCCTTACCGAAACTTGGCGTTTAATTACACTACAAATACTGGGTTCGGCTAGAGCCCGTTTTTGACGGTAAGGTCACCTTCCCAGCTAAGCCAACCTTTCTCGAAGCAAACTCTTGGCCTGCCCAACTCGGTTAAGGCGAGAGACTCAGAACTTAAGTTGACAAGGGCTGGGAGGGTGACACCGGGAAAAATTTTCTCTATATATACAGGACCTCATTCGCATGTTTTCTTGATATAGGTTCAATAAACAAAATAATAACTCTGCATGTGCATTATACGTTTTTATAAATTTAATCGCCGTCTCTACGTTATGAGAGGACATAGGCACCCGAAGAAAAATTTCTTTTTCTCTATTTGCACTTTGATGTCAGTGCTCCCTAAAAATTCATTTCCACCGAAAAATCGCCTACATTTGACCAACTTAGCCAGTTAAGATAACCGTCAGAAATTTTAAAAGTATGCCAAATAGCTTTTTAAATGACGTTTTCGCTACGGTCGCCTCCATAATGTCGGGCGCATGAAGTCTCGAGCAACTTGACGTTCAGTCAGGGTCAATCTCTGTATTTTAACGCCATACGTTAGTAGTTATGTCTCACGTTAGGTTGTCTGCTTTCGACTACAAAAGGTACCAGGACGATCAAGAAACGGACCCCACGCGGTTTTGCCTTCAGGTCCTCGCATGACGACGGCCGGCCGGGCTAAAATTGACCGGAGACCTCAGAGACGAAAACACCCGTCACCTAGAGCGAAAGGCGACGGGAAGAAGAGATAGGCTGGGAACGAGATTGATTTACAGTTTGACGTTCCTAGATAATAATAGCCTGCGATCATGTTCTCCCTAAAAAAAACCGTATAACGCCTATTTAAAAAAGACGATGAAACATGAGAAAGCATAGCTTTACACTATTTCCTTGTTTCTGTTTTCGTCTTTTGTGGCTATGGTTTGTATTTTTGGATTCTGTTTCAGTTTTGCGGTTTAATTTTGTATTTTTTTGTGTGTGTGTTTCCGGTTGGTAATGCTTACTTCAGTTTTGGGATTTGTGTTTCTGTTTTCTGGTAGTGTTTTTCTGTTTTGGGTTTCCGTTTTGTCTTATGTGTTTCTGTTTTGTTTGTTTTTCTGGTTTGTTCTCTGCTATATTTGTTGTTGTTGTTGTCTTGTGGTTTTTTTGTTTCTATCGGCTACCCTATATATTTGATAGTCCTCTGCATTTAAATCCAACCACTGGAGAACACTCCAAAACTCCGTTGAAAATTTCTTCACAGAGATCAAATCGTTCAGGTAAGAAATAATCTCCTTCAACTTGGAATTTGTCTAATCAGATATTTCTGCAAGGTTTATTTTGATCTCCTGCTGTAGCTTGTTTTCCCTCTCTTTTTTACGTAGAAATAATTAATAATAAGCTTAGACCGGTTTGCGACCGCAGCAAAGTATGTTTGTTCGATGTTAAGCAAAATGCCCGACTAGAATATTGTTTTGGCCGTTTTTTTTCTCTCCCTTCGTTGGCTCCCTTGTCTGCTTCTCTCTTCAACTTCCTTTACACCCTTCCCCCGCCTCCAAACACCCAACCCCTACCCCTCCTCACACAAGCAACGCCGGATATTCAGGATAATTTGTGTTTTAAAAAATGTAGCCTGTGAACAGGCTCTCTGTTTGGGTAAAAAAATAGCGAGGAAAGGTAAGGGAAAGGGGGGAGACGTAGACGTCACAGATTTATAATAATTTTCATTTTACAATAGCTAAAGAAGAAAGCCCTGCTTTGTGCATACATTTGTGAAACTAAGTCTTGCATCGATTAATAAGAAATTGAGGTCACGAACTTATTTAGTCAAGACATCTTTCCTCAAACAGTTGCCTTTTCAATTTTTCAATGTTCATTGGGACTATGTGAATTGTACAGCCAGAAAGGTTTTCAGGAAAATTACTATTTATAAGTTAAATCGCTTTTATTTCTGCTCTATGTAAGACAAACAATATAAAATTTGTTGTGGTTTGCTAGTTTGTGGTCTCTTTGAAATTTGCAAGTAATGTTATTGTCGCCGGGCAGCGGACTCATTTTTTGAACTTTGACTTATTATTATAAAAACAAAACAATAAAAAACGTCAGAAGGATCAATTAAAACACCCGACTAATAAACGCCAACAATAAAACCAGACACGAGATACCGTTTTAAAATTTTATTGAAAACCAATGACAAAAAGGGTCAAATACACAGCGATTTAAAAGGAATGAAAAATTAATCCTCTTCTTCGTTCTCCTCTTTAGAGGGGGAATAAAAATTGGTTTCCAACGTCTTCGCTTTTTGTGTGTAATTGCTCCACAATCGTGACGCCGAAGAAAGCCCTCTTTGATGCAATTTCCCTCCTCGGGGATCTGGTGATCGCATATCGGACAAATATTGTAGTAATCGTGCCAAAAGCAGTTAGGACATTTCATGATCAATGTTCCGTACAGTTTAGAATTCTCACAATGTTCACAGTGATTTTCAGAGTGAAAGGTCATGGACGTTTCAAGGCTACTACTTTATGTTTCCTGACTGTGGTCGTTTTTCAGTGTCGTTGTAGCTCTCTTGGGAGTCAACTTCAACACCATTCTCAGAAGCCACTTCCTCCTCCTCCTCCTCCTCCTCATCCTTCCCCTCCTAATTTTAGATATCCAGTGAACTCTTATTACCTATTACTCTCGTTATCAGAAGTATTTTCTGCATTTCGCTAGCCTTTTTCCTTTTCTGTTAAATCGCTTAGCAGCTTTTTGTTCTTGATTAAACCTTTATCGACTCCTAACTTTGCAAGTCCATCTACAAACGTATTCAGCGCACGAGGCTTGGTAACGTCATTGTTGTGTAGGGGTAGCACATACTCAATTAGCTCGGCGATGTTTGCGGCAGGAATTATATGTTTATTTCGAAGTAATTGTCCGCGGGGAGTCCAGAAATATTGTTTTATAACAGAAATTGTCAAAAAAATTTCGGAGAAGCGACAGTTGGAGTAAATCTAGAGAGGAAGGAGTGGAAAGTTCTGTCATGTCTTATCTGTCTAATGGGAACAAACAGTGTATTCTAAGACTTCAAATGTATTAATGAAAATTATTTTTGTTTTACTTCACCTCAACGCTCCTCAAAGAGACCTTACTGCCAAGAAACAGTTCCACTTTGAATACTAAAACTTGGAAATGGCAGAAAGAATACTACAAGATATAGCTGAACAAGAAAAGCGTCTTACATTAGCGCAGATCAATAAGAACAGGAAAGAGGAAGCAGAAGCCTACTACAATCTAAGCAAAGCTTATTGCTCCATCAAGGACTTCCATCGAGCAATAGAGTACGCCAAACAATGCCTGAGCATTGCTGAGGAAGTCGGTAACAGAGCAGGTGCGGGACGTGCCTATAGAATTCTCGGCTGTGCTTACCTATTAGAAGGTGACTCCCAAAGAGCAATAGAGTACCACAATCAAGACCTCAGGATTGCCAAGGAAGTTGGTGACAGGGCAGGTGAAGGACATGCCGTTCACTTTCTCGGCTTTGCTTATCACAGCCTTAAAGAATTCCAAAGAGCAATAGAGTACAACAATAAACACCTCATCATTGCCAAGGAAGTTGGTGACAGGGCAGGTGAAAAACTTGCCTATGCCAACCTCGGCATTGCTTATGACGGCCTTGAAGAATTCCAACGAGCAATAGAGTACCACAATCAGCACCTCAGCATTGCCAAGGAAGTTGGTGACAGGGTAGGTGAAGGACATGCCTATTACTTTCTCGGCCTTGTTTATCACAGCCTTAAAGAATTCCAAAGAGTAATAGAGTACAACAATAAACACCTCATCATTGCCAAGGAAGTTGATGACAGGGCAGGTGAAAAACGTGCCTATGCCAACCTCGGCAGTGCTTATGACAGCCTTGAAGAATTCCAACGAGCAATAGAGTACCACAATCAGCACCTCAGCATTGCCAAGGAAGTTGGTGACAGGGCATGTGAAGGATGTGCCTATCAGCATATCGGCCATGCTTATCACAGCCTTAAAGAATTCCAACGAGCAATTGAGCACTACAATCAACACCTCAGAATTGCCAAGGACATTGGTGACAGGGCAGGTGAAGGACATGCCTATTACTTTCTCGGCCTTGCTTATGACAGCCTTGAAGAATTCCAAAGAGCAATAGAGTACAACAATAAACACCTCATCATTGCCAAGGAAGTTGGTGACAGGGCAGGTGAAAAACGTGCCTATGCCAACCTCGGCAGTGCTTATGACAGCCTTGAAGAATTCCAACGAGCAATAGAGTACCACAATCAGCACCTCAGCATTGCCAAGGAAGTTGGTGACAGGGCAGGTGAAGGATGTGCCTATCGCCATCTCGGCCGTGCTTATCACAGCCTTAAAGAATTCCAACGAGCAATTGAGCACTACATTCAACACCTCAGAATTGCCAAGGACATTGGTGACAGGGTAGGAGAAGGATGTACCTATGGCAGTCTCGGCGCTATTTATCACAGCCTTGAAGAATTCCAACAAGCAATAGAGTACCACCATCAAAGTCTCAGCATTGCCAGGGAAGTTAGTAACAGGGCATGGGAAGCCACAGCCTATTTCAATCTCGGCACTACTTATCACAGCCTTAATGAATTCCAACGAGCAATAGAGTACAACAATAAATACCTCATCATTGCCGGGGAAGTTGGTGACAGGGAAACGCAAGGGGAAAGCTATCGCAAGCTCGGCGCGACTTATTTACGTCTCGGCGAATACCAACGAGCAATAGAGTACACCAATAAATACCTCAACATTGCCAAGGAAGAGGGTAACAGGGCATGGGAAGGCAAAGCCTATTCCAATCTCGGCGCTGCTTATAACAGCCTTGAAGAATTCCAACAAGCAATGAAGTGCCACGAGAAACAACTGAGAATTGCCAAGGAAGTCGGCGACAGAAAAGAAAAAGGAGATGCCTATTTAAACATCGGCGACGTTCATAGATCCCTCGGCAACGTGCCACGAGCAATGGAGTACTACAAGCAAGGCCTGAGCAATGCCGAGGAAATCGGTGACAGGAAGCAACAAGGACGTGCCTATTGCCGCCTCGCAGGTTGTTATAGAAATCTCCACGACTTGAAGGAAGCAATAGAGTGTTGCAAGCAACGCCTAAGCATTGCTGAGGAAATCGGTAACAGGATGGAAGAAGCATGTGCACATTCAGGTCTGGGTCACTCTTTATGGGAGTCACATTCTTGGAATGAGGCTTTAGAACATTTTAGATGCTGTGTTGAAATCTATGACACTATTAGAGCCAATTCTATCTCGGAAGATCAATTGAAAATAAGTTTCTGTACGCGGCATCATCATCAATGTGACTATACTCATTTATGGCAAGGTTTAGTAATGCTTCAAAGATATAGTGAGGCTTTATACACTGCTGAGAGGGGACGGGCACAGGCTTTGCTCGATGCCTTAAAAGTAACTTATGGCCTTACATCACTTTCTCCCAGCTCAATTGTATCTGAAGAAGAAGTCACAAATATTTCAAAGAAGACAACTGTGTTAACAGTTTTTCTTGCCCTACAAGAGAACACACTCTATATGTGGGTATTGCGAAAAGGGAGCAACCCTATCTTTAAGCTATTGACGTTACCAGCAATTGGAAGTGAGCACGAAGATTCCTTTTCTCTCCTTTTAGACTTTGTTCTGGGATGTATTGGGGCTGGCGTTGGTATCAGGTGCGAAAATCGGTCAATGGATAAGCTGAATACAACAACTTCAACTACTCGAGATGAACATCAAACATCGGAGCCATCACAAGAGAGCACCGACCTTTTACAGCCATTATATGATGCAGTTCTTGGTCCCATTGAAGACTTGCTTGATGGTGATGAACTAATTGTAGTTCCTGATGGCGCTTTGTCTAAAGCTCCTTGGACAGCCCTGAGTGAAACTCTAAGGATCCGCACTGTTCCCTCACTGACAAGTTTGAAAGTCATCACAGATTCTCCAATTGAATACCACAGTAAAAGTGGAGCCCTGCTTGTTGGAGATCCATGCTTGAAGAAAATTACAGATAAACCGGGGAACCCCATTTATGATCCTCTGAAGTACGCAAGAATGGAAGTGGAGATGATTGGAGAAATTCTAAAGAGTCAAACTTTAACAGGTGAAGATGCAACCAAAAAAGCGGTACTTCAGAGAATCGCGTCAGTTGCTTTGGTTCACATCGCAGCCCACGGAAGGAAGGAAACTGGAGAAATTGTTTTGGCTCCAGACCCCCGATGGGAATCCAAGACTTTTACGAAGGAGGACTATATGTTGAAACTGTCTGATATACAAGCTGTGAAGCTGAGAGCAAGGCTAGTTGTGCTTAGTTGCTGCCACAGTGGTCAAGGAAAGGTCTCGTCTGAGGGTGTGGTCGGTATGGCACGTGCTTTCTTGTTTGCTGGTGCTCGTTCCGTGCTGGCGACACTCTGGGCAATTGATGATGAAGCCACAATGATGTTTATGAAGTCTTTCTACCAACAACTTGGAAGTGGAGAAAGTGCAAGTGTTGCTCTTCAGAGGGCCATGAAATGTCTTCGAGACTCCCAGGATTATTCTGCTCCAAAGTACTGGGCTCCTTTTGTTCTGATGGGCGATGACGTTAAGATTGAATTGGAAAGATAGTCATTGAGGAAGTCGTAAGTGGAGATTTTATTTCTTGCTGTTCTAGTAACAGAAGGCTTAAAAAGAAAAGCCAGAACCATTCTTGTCAAATTCAGATAAGAGGAAAATGACACACTTGATAATAAAAAGAATAAAAATATGTACAAAGTAAGGATTGGTTGGGTGGTAAGTGTTTAATTATTATTGATTCACTCAAGTAAATGCTATTTCTAACGGGCTACCAACACATTTCAAAAATCAATTGAACACTAGGCATTGCTTAATGTTCTCAGTTGTTAAATAGTTTAGGTCAGGTGTAGATAAAAGATATACATAGGGAATAAGTTTCCTTCGTTTTTCTACAGGACTAGCACTATATGTAGAGAAATTCATAGCTTCAAAACAAACAAAAAAGTCTAACATGTTAAATGTTTTTCATTTTGCTATTTTTCATATCATCATCCATGGCATCCTAAAATTTAACGCTTTGACCTTTATTTTGTTTTGAAATGAAAGATTAATTAATGTATCAATTGTTACTTTCTTTACAGGGATGCGCTGAAAGTTTGATGTCAACACAACTGCTGAAGTAGCGTGTATATATCTGGATTTCCCCAAAGAAAGAAGTGCGTTATTTAATAGCTGTCCTCAATGGGGCGTTTGGTAAAAAGCGTGTTTTCATTTTAGTCATTTTTTGTCAGAAGATATTAAATAGAGAGATTTATAGTCACGCTAACGGCAAATGGCAAACGTCTACAGATTCAAGTTGAGAATTTCTCAAAATAGAAAATATGTAGATAAAATGACAACAACGCAAAGCAATTCTTATGGATAAAACTAACTTGAAACTAACAATTTTGTGTAGATTGAATTAACAGCAAACGAGAAAGCTCAAGAAGTAGAGGGAAGACTTAGTCACGTGGTACAAATCTACGGTTTGCCGTAAACGAAACTCTAAATCTCTCTAATTAATAACATCAAAAAAACGTTGTAAATCAAAGGGCATACTGTATACTGTGGAGCTCTATATTGGCCACCGCTACACTTATCAATTTTAACTTAGGAAAAAGACAAACAATTTTCGTAGGGAAAGAACTTAACGTTGTTTACAAGTATTTCGTTACTCCCGCGAAACTGACTGAATAGTAGTACAGAAGATTGCCCCTTTTCTCGACGTGTAACCTGCCTTAACCGGCAAACTGTAATTTGGCAAAGGAAAATTGCATTGTAATTATCGTAATATTGATGACAATAATAATCATCATTATCATAATCTTAATAATTCCTTTTCATTTTTTTTTTCCCTCGGCTTTAAAGCAAATGACTGAAACAAATAATTCAAATTAATTTAACAGGGTTAACCCTCGGACGTACACGCAAATTCATACCCCAACCGTGGTATAAGGGGCAAGAGTTTTTGATCATGATAATTTGCAGTATTTCGAAACGATTCTGCCTTCAGTGGAAAGCCTTTTATCTACTCTACAAGATGAGCCCTTTGCATCATTTCATTGACAGGTTTTACTTTTATTGTTGAAAAAAGTTGTAAGAACAGGCATTTTCATTCAAAAATGGCTTGACCACATGCTACTTAAGACATCATATGTCGTAACCATAGTAACTGACCATCACTAAACTTGTCTCAAAATGCGCGCGAGGGATAAACGAACGGCTACTGAAAACGTCAGGTGCTGATGTTTTATCGTCTGAAAAAAATAATAATAAAAAAAACGTCAGGGGGGTGGGGGGGGGGGTGGTGTTCGTCCCAGGGTTAAGAATCCCAGGTCTCCTAACGGGACGGAGACAAACCAATTAACTATATAAAAGAGTGGCCGTGGTTTCACTAGGGTGATTCAGATTTTAATCAGATAATTTTAAAAATTTTAAGTATGCACTGTAAGTATTTTGTGCATTCTGAATCGTGATTCTGAACCGCGGGTCACAATTCAGTGGTTTAATGTCTAGGTTAAAAGGGTGTATTACGTTTTGAATGATTTCCCAGCTAAACTAGTTATATCTTTTTTTAAAAAAATTAATATGCTCATGTCTTGTTGATCCTTAATGCATAAATTGGTGGACAGTACAAAATGCAGACCATTGTTTTCAGGGTTAGAAAACGATGGGACTATCAGTGGCTTCATAGCTTAGTTGGTTAGAGCGTCGCACCGGTATTTTTTTTCAGCCTTCTTACGCAACTGCATAAATCGCGTTCACAACTGCGAGGATCATTCTTCATTTGGTTTCATTTCCGCAGTTCTCATATATGATTTATTTCATATGCATTTGTCAATGGGGCTATTGTTGTCACGTTCCCATTTGCATGGTGAAAACAATGTTTTGCACTGAGAGACGGTCTGCAGTCTTCATTTTGTACTTATGTTATATATCGGGACACACATTGTGTCACTTAATTAAAACTGTTTTTAAATTCAAGTAAAATGGGATTTCAGGGACGAGTTTAACTTATATGGATAAATTATTAGCGTTTGATACAAAGAGTAAAACATTTTGCCTTCCACGTTTAGGAATGAATATGCTCGTAGTTTTAACAGTAAGTTTTGGACGATACACTGAATAGCCTGCGCAAAGACAGGAGCGAGTGACCGCTGGCGAATTGGACCGTCTGAGAATCATTAGAGTGACTTTGCCTCATTTGCCTCATAATCCTTTTTTAGGAAAAGCGTTGCCAGATAGTCCTTCCATGCCTGCAAACAAAGGAAAAAGGGCCCGAAATCTAATTTTCATCGGAAAACAAGATTTATTTTCCTTCTCTATTTTCTCACCACCACTTCCTTGTAGAGCTGAATCCGCCTCTGTCTTTGCACTCGTAGACTATTTGTTCTGCCATTAAACTAGGTTTAACTCTTCACCTTGTTTCTTAATTACTGCGAGTCATTTTAATCATAAAGGACGTTTTCGTGTGCTATTGCGTTAGTGGTCCAACATCTTTAATTGATGTCAACTTTAAAATATCCAAACAGTGGATGAGATTAGATTAAGATTTTCGACGCTCCAATAACTTTTAAGTTATTGGAGCGTCAACCTAGCACAAATACAACAAAACATCATTAAAATGATGTTTTGTTGTATTTGTGCTAGGTTGTAAAAGCTGGACTTTTAATCAAATAGATCAGTTCCAGAACACGTATACAGAAACGTTCTGAGGTTTGGCGTTAGGAAATCCTGACACCAATCGTTCAAGCTATCATCATTCTATCGCGAATCTGACTAATTTTTACTGCCTCTAGGTTGCTTTTCTCTAGGCCATTAACTTTTAGCCATCCCTCAGTTATTTAAAGAAGCTGCTTTAATTTAGGGATGTCACCATTAGAAAAAAAGGATAGGAGGTTGGCGGTAGGCAAACGCATTAGTAAGAAAAAAGTCTCCACACGCACCATGATCGAAAAAGGTGTTCGAGGAGGAAAAATAGATTTCCACCTCAGGGGCAAAAAGAAAACTTTCATAGACCTCCCAAAAATTCAGCCCAGGCCCTTTACTTTCCTAATGGTTCATCCCTTATACCGCCCCATGTAACGGAATCCGGAATCTGGGAAAATTTGCATGTGGAAATCCTGGGCTTTGAAGTCCGGAGTACAGCTTAAAGAATCCGGAATCCCACACTAGCAATTGGAATTGAGAATGCAAGTTCCACTGACAAAGACTGGAATCGCGTACCTGTAATCCGAAATCCGTGACGTGGAATCCAGAGTCCCAGACAATCGTGGATTCTCTTACATGGGGTGACTTATAGGTCCGTTTGTTGAAGTGCTCCTACTTGATCCTAACACATGTTTAGTTTCTGATGTTACCTTCAGAGAAGTAATGTTGTATTAAACCTGAAGAAAACGAGATGTTTACTGTGGTTGTTGATCTCCTCGATGCCTTAAACCATTTTAAAACAACCTTTCCTTGAACTGGAATAATCAATATTTGATTAACAAACCACTCCCCCCCTCAGAGGCGCTAAACATTTTCGATTCTAGGACGCTTTTCATATAATTTAGGGCAAGTTTCTGATTTTGTCATCAAATTATCCCGCTAGGTAAACGGTTTTCAAGCAAGAAAACCCAACTTTCGAACAAAAGTTTGATGAAACCATTTGAACTCGTTTCGCCATACAACGTCATAAGAAGCATAAAGGCACCAAAAACTTATTCCATTATATTTTCAAAGAGTACCATGGTAGTGACCCACAACCGTGTCACGGGTCTCTTGGCAGCCAAATGACTCAGTAAAACAAAAACGTGTTCAACCAATTTTCGACATCCAGGGATGTACCTTTAACACAGCAAAGGAAACTTTTGTCCATATTTATCAAAACTAGAATTTCATCGTTAATCCAAGCAATCTTGCCACTTTCAATTGAAGCAGCAGCGATCTAGAAAGTGGATCGTCTCATATCGGATAGGTTTCTGTGCAACTCTTCGTCGCAGTGTGAACGGGTAACGGGTATTCGAACCGTGGCGTTAATAAGAGAGTAAGAGGGAGGACTGAAACCCAGAAAAACGGAAGTAAATATTAAGCAGAAGTTAGGATTGGGAATTATTTCGCCAATCCCTCTCGGCCAACTACTCCAGACTCGTACCCAGCCACTATTTATTTATCCCCGCGCGCCTCAATCTTCTCTCCAATCTCCAATCTTCTCTCATCCCAAAAACACATAAATAGTGAATGGTGCGATTGTAAACATTTATAGATTTTCCTCTCCAGGCATGGGCAAAGTCAAGTTTAAGTACACACCTGGTCAATCGTGAAGCATGCAATACTGCAAATATTAATCATATTTCCAAACACGGTCATGCTAACCAGTGCCTATATTCAACACCTGTTGAATGAGATTTTGTGATATCCGGAATAATCAAAGGTCTAGGTGTTACCAGCCGAGCCGAAGGCTGAGGCTGATAACATTTACCGAGAACTTGATTATTTCGGATATCACAGCTAATTTAATCACACATTGTTTTGAAGAAAATAACAACACACCGTCGCACGGAACATAGTTTGACATTTTCCTTGGAAATCATGCATTGCGCGCGCAAACTGCAGACAAGTCAGTTATCTGCTAGCAGATAATTAACTAATCTGTAGGTTGCGCTTATTTGCAAAATTAACTGTAGGCTCTTAGCCAATGAGAAGGCACGCAGTAAGTAAAATGTATACTTATTTTATTTACAATATGTAAATAAATTTATTTCAAAAAAGATATCTTGCAAATGGACTTGCAAGGAAAACAAAAAATTCTTGCACAGAGTATTAGTCACTATAATGAATTAAGGATGGTTGAGGATACGCTGAGGATAAAAGCACGGATGGAAAGACAAACTTCAAAAATTTAGGAAAAAAATTCCAGAGGCAGAAAACATGACGTAGCTAGTCCTTGATTAAATCCCTCGCCAGTAGATGGGTGTGGGGAAGTAGCCAGGTCAAAAGAAGGGAGCCGCAAGGCAGCACGGGAGGTAACCATGACAACCCGGTGAGCGGGAACCAACACGCACTCCTTAATTTTGGCGCGAAATTTCAGCGTTAATTAAAAATTTCACTTGTGAAATTACAAAATTGCCATGGCAACGTTCCGTACATCTCAGTGCTAAGATGGCATAGAAAATTCAAAATGTTATGAATGAAGATGTCAGGGCGGGGCATTTAAAGACGCTTTAGAAAACCTCAACGCACGAAAGAGTACATCAAAAAGTATTCTAACAGGTATTTTGTCGCAAAACTTGTGAACTTAAGCCAAGTTTTAAGTTCTAAACCTTTTAGTGCGTGGCGTTCTCGATAAGATAAATAAGATATGCCACATAAAATCACTCTTCATAAGCCAACTTATTCTAAGAATTAGTCAATAGGGCTGTGGATACTTTTGACCACATCTAGTGAGGACGTCACATTTACACCCGGAAGGACAAGTAAGGATGCCACGCTGCACCATTCTCTACAAGAACAAATAATTAACAATTATTGGAGGAGGGAGAGAAAAGTTGTGTTTCGTCAGTTACGATCATTTACGAACAAATCAATTATTGGTCTATGCCAAGGGCGGACGTAGCAAATAATTGATCTGTAAGACAATAAGAAACCATTATTTTATTTTTCAAACCGAGCTCACTAATTGTTAAATATCATTCAATCAGTACGCTTTGTTTGAATGGAAATAACTGACAAGTGACTATTGCAGGAATCGTATTAAAAGTTGGCCCAGCTTTTTCAAGTTTCAATCTATTTCTATCCTTGCCATCCTTAGTAACAGGTGAAAGGAAAAATAGTCAGTGAATAGTAAATTACAAAACTAGACCATTAATCTTTGGAATTCAATTAGTGCAAAGACACGTTTTAGCTTAAAGGATAGCAAATAGCGCGAAATAACCCTTGACATATCTTTTGCTGTGTCTGTTTGCATTGTTTTGAAGTTAAATCCAGATGAGATGACATTTGTTCTGGGTGGTGAGATGGCCATGTGGACTGATGATTACTGCTTTGTAGATCAGTGCTTTCTGTACAAACGAGGAAAACCTGACGAATGGTGGATGTTTGAACACGAGAGCGATTCACAGTTTACTGAGTCAGTGAGTGGAATTGTAAGTATCTCTGGTTGTAAATACAGTAAATTTCCTCTTATGAGCCTNAATACATCCGGTTATAAGCCCCCCTCCCCCCACGTATAGGTTCCCCCAGTTACAGGTCCATTTGCCTGTACAACAACAGCAAAACGATACATCTGGCCATAAGTCCCCCTCCCTGGATATAAGCCCTCTCTCCCCCCGGTCAAATGTATTGTCTACTACTGGCAACGTCACGGAGCCAGGTTAAAAGAAATTGAGCGAACTTTCTGCACACCCTTCAACCGCCAGAGGGCGCCCGTGTGTAACTACGTCCCTTTTACCACTAGTGACATCATCAGTTTAACGGTCATTGTCCAACCTCGTTTCCAGTGTTCTCTCTCTTGCTCCGAGAGACAATCTTTCTTTCTTGAAGCAAGAGAGAGTACTCATGGGAACAAGGATGGTCATTGTCAACTTTGATACTCCACTTGTGCAGGGGAACAAGATCTTTGCAAAACCATACCCAAATAAGCACCGTTCAGTGAAACATAAACGAGAAAATGGGCAACAAATAATGTAACTTTAACTAGAAAATATTCCATTGAAACCAGTCTTGTTTCACAAGCCCCCTGAAATGCCTTGAAATGCACTTCTTGAACTTCGGGGATTTTGCGAAAACCTCTTCCTGCTAAAAATGAAGCACTGTTAATGCCCAGAGACAGAAAAAAAGCCTTGCGAAAGCGAAAAAAATCAAGGAGGAAAAATTGACTGCGCATGCCCTAACTTCGAAAGTGTAATTTGGGTTTTTGGCATGAGGATCGAGTAAATTACAAAGCTTATACTACTACATGAGAAATTTCTGCAATTTGATTGGCTTAGAGCAGTGGTTTTTCAGCTTAATTTGAAATACCTACAATGTGAAAATTACAAACCATTTGCGGGTAGACTAGTATAACCATGAATAGCATGATTTGTCCGTGATGTTTAGCATAAATACCACTCGTGATATTTCAAAATTATCTCAAATTTACGTATACCAGTTACGTATAACAATTTTGAAATATCACTCGAGGTATTTATGTCAAATATCACTACAAATCATGCTTTTACCTAAACAAATCTTTTGTACCGCTTATACTATCAAAGATTTCAAGGGTCAATGGATTATTTTGAAGATTCACTCATGTTCGTCTTCCTATTTCATTAGGGGGTTTAAGCAAAGGCATTTTTGAGCGACGCAGTGTCTAGGGTCTTCTCGTTTTCAAAACCGAGAAGCCCCTGGGGACAGGATCAAACTAAAATAAAGACTTTAATACTATTATAAATGGTAGTTACCCCTGCTGTAACATTAGTCCATAGTGCACTAAAATCCACAAGGCTGCTTAGGTAAAAGTTGCCTCACAGAGAGTTGATCCTGTCAAATTGAAAAATAAGATGGAGATGAATAATAATATAGACGAACCTCTCCTACACAAACGGATCAAATAAGGATCGGTGAAATGCCAAATACGTTTTTGGTTTTTTTTTTTTTGGCTTTTTAATTAATGTTTTGTTAGCGGAAAACAACAACTTATTACTTCAGAAGTTCAACTTTACAAGTCTTACTCAATCAAAAATATTGTTGTGGGATATCTTGTCTCCAAACTTGACGTGCCTCGGAAGATACTTATCGTTTAAATAGAAATTTAGTAATTAATCAAGTTATTCTGAGTTTTGCGGCTCGTTTTTGTTGGCAAAGCTTTCCCTCTAATTGACCACTCCAGAAAATATCATAACATACCATAACACTCTTTCTTTGTCACCCCAAAAATTTGCATAACCATTGTTTTTAGTTTCTCTTGGGGCCATTTTAACTCCCAAGAGAAACTGAAGACCATGCGTATGCAAAATTTTGGGGTGACAAACAAAGAGTATTATGGTATGTTATGGTATTTTCTGGAGTAATCAGTTACCTTGTTCTCACATTTATGAATATGGGATTGTCCTTTGTTTACCATTAACGAAGTTTGTACTTTTGAGTCTTCGCTTCAAAGAACCAAGTAACTTTGAAGAATGAGTTAAAGTGTGTTTCTTTTTCTGAATTTTACTTACTTAGTTTTCGTTGGTAGTTATCCTGCTTCAAAACTGAAGAAAAGCTCTCTCCAAGAAATTTATGGTTAAAAGGTAATCGTATGTTAATAAGAACGTAGATACGTCCTAAGCATTACTTTTAATGTCAACCTGTTATCAATGACCAAGCAAATATATAGCCAGATGCGAAGGAGTAGGTTTTAGAGAGGAAAGTAAACTACAGAAGAGCAAGATCTAAGCTTGTTATCTAGTGAGAAGAGGAATGTTGAACTACCTTACGAGTAAGTAAAATAAACCTTGTAAGTTCAACTGGTTGATTGTGGTGGAGTTACCCAGATCGTTTACCAGTGGAGAAGCTACCTTTATTAGTGGTGGACAGCTGAGTTTCGTTTATCAGAGGAGTTCATCAGAGGTGGAAAAGTCCGTATATCACCAGTATGCAGTGCCTAGTGGATTCCAGTTAACATACATTGAACCTAAACACAGGCATCACGATGACGTTGAATTATAATAATAATCATCATCCGTCATCATCATTATCATCATCCTCATCAAAGATGGCACCAACCCATTGCGTAGAATGTGTGGCAATTAGTTTGACGAATCTGTTGATCATGTCATATCTGGATGCCCAGAACTGGCGAAGTCTGAATACATTCAACGACATGATAACACAGCATCATATATCCGTTGGAAGCTTGTGCTAGAATTATAACATCATCAGACATCTGCAGACAAATGGTATGAACACAAACCAGAAGCTGTTGTAGAAAATGAACAACCCGAAACCAGATATCATAATTAGAGATCACACGAATCAGAGATGCTGGATTATAACGGGTATGGCAGTTCCATCGGACCGAAATATATCGGTTAAGGTAGTCGAGAAAGTCTCTAAGTCCTTGTACCGCTTAAAGATTGAAATCGCCAGAATGTGGAAAATGGAAACAGAGACATACCAGTTGTTATTGGCGCACTTGGGGTCATTAAGAAGGAACTGGAAACATACGTTGGCAAAATTCCAGGCACAGCCAGCATTACATCCTAAGAAAGGTTCTGTCAATCAAGTGAACTGTTCAGTATCTTAAGACCATGGCTTGGCCCCGGAGCTTTAGAGACTAAATAAGCAAGTCAAGGATTACAAATAGGCAAGAATCTTGAAATAGGATACTAATAATAATAATAATAATAATAATAATAATAATAATAATAATAATAACAACAATAATAATGATAATGATAATGATAATGATAATGATAATAATAATGATAATAACAAAGAGTAATCGGAGCTTAGAAGAGTGCGTTCGATATGTTTTTAAGGCGTACAGGTAGCAGTTGATTATGGCATATTTTGAACGTAAGGATTGCGTACAGCGAAACCTCTGTTTAAACTGAGCTGTTTATCATTATAAGAAGGTTTTGAAAAGAATAATGAATTGGAGGTAGCACATCTGACAAAGTGGTTCTTTGTCTACCTGATTCTTAGTTGAATTGGAATTTGAAAATGTTGGTTTTTGAGGACAGGGGAAAAGCGGAGTACCCAGAGAAAAACCTCTCGGAGTAAAGGAGAGAACCAACAACAAACTCAAACCACATATGGCGTCGACACCGGGATTTGAACCCGGGCCACATTGGTGGGAGGCGAACTCTCACCACTGCGCCATCCCTTGCTGCCCCATCCATGGCTCCGGCATCCCTCATTCTTGACAATCAATGCAATTCACGAAACAATTGTTTAAAAAACATTTAATATTATTTATAGATTTTCGTTTGGCACCGATGTTGCTACCGGATGCGTACGTACATACTGCGCCCGAACCTACAAAGCCGAAACCACGTGCTTTGAAACCTGATACTTTTAAGTGACTGATTATGTTTTGGTTGTAAAAAACCTTACTCGTCGAGCGTGGGATATTTATTTCGATCTACTTCATCGTGAATTTGTTTGGACTTGACTCAGCTCACCCGGAACTGTTTGAAACGTGGAATATTTATGGAATAAAGATACAATTTATTATGCGCGGAGTTCGAGTATTCGAACAAATCTTCGGCAACAGGCTATATTACAACTGTTTTAATAACCGTGATTAAAAACAACATCGAAAACCGGCAAATTCTCTTTTGTATGTGAAGTCCTGTGAAATGTTACCTCAACAGACTTAAAGAAACTTCTTCTGATTTGAGAATCTCTGCTAATCCACGGAGTTCCACAATAATTTTCTCTTCAACAGGCTGCGTTTGTGGTGTTTTTAACTTAGCAAATGTTTTTGAGTTTGTTGGAAGGCGAGTTTCGTCACGATCAGGTTGTAACAGTAGGCTGCAGCTTTTTTAAAATTACCTTCGACCAAGCTCAAAGAACCATCATTTTCTTAGTCATTTTCTACCAATCACTAACCTTGATTTTGATAAAAAATTGCAGCTCTCTGTTTGTATACAGGAAGAAAGACAAAACGAACAGCCAGCGTAATTGGCTGGATTAGAGCTACGTAGGCTACAAAAAGACACTCTCCCTTGTCTTTTCTTTACTGATGGTACAGGACACCAAACCCATGAATTCTTTAGCTTGTACTTTTTTTGAGTTCTTCTGTTGGACGTGGTTTTGTATTTATATTACATGGGCATGCAATTTTTTAAAGAGCGATGTCACCTTTGTTCAGGTTGTTAAGCAGTTCATCACTGAAACTTGTAAATTTGTATTGCGATTTTAAGTCTGAATATAAGTCTAGCTAGTCAACCATTACCAAGTCAACCAAGTCGAATGTCCTGACTGTTATAATGTAAAAAAGATCTTATCTAAATCTATTTTGACCAGCCATAGTATTTCATCATTTGTTTTCAGAGTGGGGAATTCATAAACAAAAGAAACTTACGATTCTCGAGTAACTGCTTGAAGAGATATCTTTATTTGTTCCAAGAAAAAGTGACAATGCTCCTGATACTTTTAGTGTTTATGTCTAAAAAAAAACCTTTGAATACTACAACAATTTTTTTCATTTGTATGTCAACAATTTGGAGACAATAAATTAATACTGGGTAAATAAAGTGAAAGAGTCTCTTTCAGGCAAGATAAAACTAAAAGTTCAAGCTTGGCAACACATTAATATCCTATGATCCTAGGGTAGGTAGGCAATGTGCGAAGCGCAGTCGATAGAGTTAAGCTCTCGTATATGATACGGTGGCGGTTCCATGGGTGCGACTACTGAAAATGATGGGTTTGACTTATGAATGTAGCACTGCAAGCAGGGTCGCTGTACAGCGATCTGGTCCTGAACTAGACTGTTCCAAACATCCAAAGGTAGATTGTTGCTGTGCACCGATTTACGCCTGGAAAAATTCCCGCGGCTAAATGCTGCCACAAATCTGGGATTAATGTGCCAGTAACAGCAAGCTCTATCAAATGCCATCCCTCCATGTTGAAAGCATTCATGAAGAGACAAATTGTGACGGACAGTGTTCTTCCAGCGTTCTCTGTGCTCAGTGAAACTGGGATAGTTGTTCTGGATGAAACTATAGATCCCAGATAACGTGGCGCGCTTTTGGGGTGAGCTCAGGATGGCATAAGCAATCATCTCTATGTAAGAGAATGAACACGAATTTCGCCTTTTTCTCTCCTTTTTTTTCTGGTTTTGATTGTTATTCTGTCCTTTCCCCCATTCATGTGATACGGAGACGTTTTTGCTGTAGTCTTCCCTCTTCCTTGTCTGTTCTGCCCTGTTCATGCTTTCTCTAAGACGTGATCGAGCTGGGAAATGTAGTGAAAAGAAAGCTGAAAGTCCAACAGAATCGCTTGTACTGAATGATGTTCTTTATATGCAGTATTTTTAATGAATAATGTATTTAACCCATTAACCAACAGGGTATCTTGTTTTTATACTTTTCCTTTCCGTTCAATGATAAAAAGGCCATGTGCATGTGTAAAGTGCCGCTAATGAAATGATGGCTTCATGGCTTTAAGCCAGCAAGTACACGTACATCGGATAAATGCCAGAAAACTGGATTTCGTACAAAGGCAGGAGTACCCAACGAGAAGTGATTGGATATCGCTCCCAGTAATATTTTAACAGTCACTAATTCTTTTTTGGTTGATTATTAACTTCTCTGGCAAAATTATATCCGCTCCCCAAAGCGGATACTCCTAAAGTTGTGTACTCCTGCAAAGGGTTTTATAGTAGCATGTATCCTTTGTTAAAGACCAATAAAATTTTTCTTTCTTTTCTCGAAAAGTTTTCCGGAAATTTTACAAAAAGCAGTCCTTACCCGGCGGTTATGGATAAAGGAA
>CALNXI010000388.1:8625-29478 GCA_942486025.1 Porites evermanni | reverse complement strand
AAAAAAAAGAAATCGCCTCCCACCCAAAAATGCCCAGCCCCCCACCCCCCCATAATTTTTTTAATTGTTCAACTTCTATTAGCCTATGTCATTGAAAGATAATGCAAATAAAACTGACAGATCTATTCTTTTCCGGTTTCACTGTGACTAAGTGCACGCTGAAATTTGGTTTCCTAAATGTTCACCAGTTTTTGTCTAATTTACGGAACCGTATCCTCAATTTCGGAAAGAAAATTCATGGTAAGTATGTCAAATAGATATAGGGTAGTAATATTGGCATGTTTTTCGAAAGAGATAATGAGACGATACGGTCACGAGATGGTAACACATTTAGTAACGGAAGTTACTCTTAAAGCTACCTTGCCTCCCTGAAGATTTAAAAAGATAAGAGATTTTACCAAAAAATCCAGGTGTGTATCAACATTGTACTTCACCTCCCAACGGTAAAATTATCCTAAAGAGGCCTGCCTATGTTCTAACTTCAGCCGTAAACGAACTGAAGGATTTTGGTAGTTGTAGTCAAATGACGTCATCGTGCAATTGTCCCATTGCGGGATCAAAGAACCTTTATGGGGACTCGCCAATATGGCATAAATGGATTAGTAATCATCCACCTCATCCTTTGATGTATGTGAGCATTGGCGCACATTTAATTTCGGTAGTGGGTTCTTATATTAGATGACTGTTTCTTGAATTCCGTGACGTTTTCTACAAACGAGTAACTTTTGCTTACAAAGGAACACGCCAATAAGACCGGGCATCATCCGCTTTGGGACAAGGTTGACCGAGACCCTCACTGGTACTCACGTAGGATTAAAGAGGCTATTCACATGAGACTTCACCCGAACCACATCAACAGGGACATTTGAATTGAGATTCCAGAACCGCGGATACCTACCATCAGATAGCATAGCAGCCGATAGGTACCATAGCGGACCTCTGAGGAAAGAGTTTCTTCCTCTGACAATGGCAACCTACCCTGGGTGCCAGAGGCTTTTCATGCGCGGTTTCCGGTTTCAGTCAAGTGTCTTGGGCCTTCGGCCGAACACGTGTCGCGGCCTGCAGCCGACAAAACGAAGCTCCCCGACGCAAGCGAGAAAAAACCTCTGGTACCCTGGGTAGTGGCAACCATGCTTCGGATCGAAACCTACCAACCATGTTACCAATCCCCTAGCAACCACGTTGTTACTAATAGTCCCACTCAGTAAATTGACACCATCGCCTGATATGAAGAGCAAGCAGTACGCGGTCAAAACATCACGAGACAAACTTAATTGAAATTATAAATGCTTTTCGTCTTAGGCCAACGAAGCTTGATTAGAAATAAAACGCAAACTGTGGTGAAAAACATGAAGCTAAAGATGAACAAGCGCATAGCTAAAATAGAATTTCATTCACTGACTTAACGTTTCGTATGTCTCAACATGCATGTTCAGAAGTAACCGTAAGCTTAAAATTTTCAAATATATAATAACAGTTTAATATATATCATAGGGAAAATGACAACTGAATACTGGTATTTACTCTTTTCACTCTTTGTTTGTTTGTTGGTTTTTGTTTGTTATTATCTTTATATATATATATATATTTTTTCCAGGAACGCTCTATGTACAAAAACGTTATAAACATTTTCAGATAACAGGACAGCTGTGGAGATAGATGTTTTCTTTCTTTACAGATATATGTATGAAGTCTGGAATACCACAAAGGGTGTGTGTTATACAGCAGATGCTGAAGAAATATGACAAGTAGCTAAGCGCGCTGCGTTGCTGTATGTCACCAATAATAAATAAATTAAAATGTGCGTCGTTTAAAGAGGAAATCATTTCACGACCTACTCTGACTAATAAATACATGACGTCTTTTGGCTGTGGTTTATAGGATTTCCTTTGTTAGTCAAACCACAATTAAATCGCAGCTTCGATAGTTTAGAACCTAAAACGGGGAGGGCTCAGTACTAATTTCATGCTTTTTAAATCTGTGGTATTGTTATTTTTTTTTTCCAGAATTTTGGCACGAGACAAATCACGTGACCCCGAGCTGCTATTGTGCTGTTCGTCCTGTTACTGGTCAGCGTTTTTTCTTATCCAGACTTCTATTACTATCACGGGTCTTTTCCCTTGCTAGTCAAGAGAACTCTCCAGGTTGCTACTCTCTTGTTATTGAGCTGAGTCCCTTCGTGTGAAGCACGTGGCTTAGTCTGTGACGAGTCACCGCGAGCACGTGCGCCACGAGACGTACGGATGCCCAACGCGTGCGCCGCCTTCATTTTCGCTTCCATTTCCAGGATGTATTTAGGGAAAAGGCTCTTCTCGTCGTAGCGCATTTGAAGATCTATGGAATACAAAGCATCCAATGTTTAAAAACAGAACATTTAGTCAAATAATTCAATAAAAATAAATACATCTTGAGTCACCGTTTTGGCATATTTCAAAATTATCATCAACCATGTATCCACCATTCAAGCACAGTCTCCTTTCGTCTTTTTCTTGATCGAGGAGGAGAAAAGGAAGCTCTGCCTAAATCGCTTCAAGCCTTTAAAGTCGTTGCAGCCCGAACTTCTGGACTAGTCAATCGTGTTTTTTTTCTCGTCAAACTGGTTTTTCGAGTGCAAGCATCCGTCTAATGATAAAACCGTCGGTTCCAGCTGAGCCCGCTATACAAAGCACGCGGCTATTAGGCCTGGGTTTGAAACTGTATCCTAGCAACAGGCTGCGCATGCTCGATTAATGCAAGATAGAGGTTCTGCTTGCAGGGTGCAATGTATCTGGTAATTACAAAGGCTACAAATGAGACTTACTCTCTGTAACATTGGGTAAAGATGGCAGCACTCCTTTACTTCTTCTCTTGCCGGCTGAACTCTCCGAGAAGTACCGCTCAGGATGGGCTATAAAATCCGGCTTTTGAATGCCGCCAACTTCCTGCAGGTCTGTGGTATCCAGAGACTAAACAACAAACAAAGACACGTCGCAAAAGGATACTTCCTTTTTTTATTGTTTCGGCTTCTTCTGTCTTTAAATAGTGCTGAGTTGAAAAGAGTATTGTTTTCTTTGTGGATAGGGTTAGCTCCAGGCTTCTGCTAACGATATTGCCAGCACTGGGGGTATTTTCCAGGTGAAGACGGGGAAGAAGTTGCGTAAAAAACGAGGGCACCGAACTATGAATCAGTGCAAAAAGGACATTCAGAAAAGGCCTAGGAAGGGCGAGACGTTTTTTCATCCAAAAGATCTAACCACTGATCACAGGTTTGACTCTTCCTAAAACGTCTTCTACAAAATCAAACAAGGAGAGTAAACAAAGAAAACAGTGAGGCGTGCTCGCCTGATAAAAGATACATGTGCTGCAGCCTAACCTGGGTGGACGAACAACTGCTTCATCCTAAATGCGTTTCTTATTTTTTAGTACTAGTAGCAGCGTGACAGTCGTCGCCCACAATCGAAAGCAAAGGTTCTTTCTCTTCTCGCTTAGTCTACCAGGTATTAAAAAAGCTGTTTTTGTAAGTACCAGCTTCTGTGCTAACAAAGAGGACTACATACCGCATAAGGGCCTGCAGGTGCCTGGCCGGTTTTCTCCCAGTTAAGATAAGGCAGATCAGGGATGACCTGAGGCTGTCTTCTCTCTCTCTTATCGATTCTCTTTTCTTGATAAGCTTTACCTAAAACGTGACATTCATCACTTTAGCCAATTTTCAAATACAAGAAGCTCTCGAATTGTTAAAAGTAAAACAAAATGACTAAACCAGAAGGAAGCTAGCCTAATATGGTAACCGGAAGCTAACCTAATATGGTAATCGGAAGCTAACCGGAAGGAATCTAACCTAATATGGTAACCGGAAGCTAATCGGAAGGAAGCTAACCTAATATGGTAACCGGAAGCTAACCGAAAGGAAGCTAACCGAATATGGTAACCGGAAGCTAACCGGAGGGAAGCTGACCTAATATGGTAACCGGAAGCTAGCCGGAAGGAAGCTAACCTAATATGGTAACCGGAAGCTTACCTAATATGGTCTGTTCCCATGTGCGCACTCTAAATGAAGGATCAAATTTATCATCGGCGAAAAGATTCAGCTCTTCTGCCCCAGCATACTCTTCAGGTTGCTCATCATCGTCACTGTTATCAGACTGTTCCTACAATTAACAGTGAGTAGGTAAATGAATGGTAAGTATAGTATCCTATTTACATCGCTCTTAACCGCGCTTCTTTACTGAGGTATGAAAGTCTAGCGGCCACCTTCAGATGGTAAAATGCAGAACCATTATATAGTACATAAAGTAGCACGGGAATGGAGGGAGGGGTGGGGCAGGAAATCCAAAAGATGACCAGCAGGAAAGTGGAGCGCAGATAAGCTAACGATGATAAGTGCAGTAGACGCCAAACAAGGAGTACTCGAAACTTCTATGGAAATGCTAAAGAGTGTATTCGTGCGATACCTCTTGTACAGTCGACTCTCTCTTAACGGACACCTCTGTAAAACGGACACTCAGAGTTGGTCCCTGCCTTTCTTTACTCCTTTTATTTGACTCTCTATAAGACGGACACCTCTCGAAGACGGACACTTAGTGCCGGTCCCAAAGGTGTCCGTGTTAGAGAGAGTTGACTGTACTCACTCGGGTAAGACCGTGGTAAATAGCAAGTACCTTATCAATCGGTGTTCTGGCGTGATAACAAGTTCAACGTGATAACGAGTTCTTAACGTAGTAGCTCATTTATGCCCCTCTGTCGTGTAATCTGACTAATTTCATAATAAGATATATCTCAAGCACTCAAGCATCGGCATTACGTTGAAGCAGTGGCCTCGGGTCCATCGTAAGAGGCGAAGTGCAACAGTAGACTCGTACGCTTCAGATTACTTACAAGTACTGGGTTACTTGGTTCGGTTAAATTCTAATCTGTGATCAGGCGTTTCCAAACAAAAGGGAAGAAGGACCAGCTGATCGCAGGTTAGTTAAATTCAAGTCGTAAAAAAAAATTATTATTTCCCTACACAGGAAAGCGGCCTAAAAACAGGTTTGACCACATTCCAACAAACCTGTTCTGCCTGCTTGGCTTGTTCAGCTTCTCTTTCTTCTTTTGAGATAGGTTCAATTTTCCAGTGTTCCTCCTGAGGGAAAAATAAATTGGTTAGAGCCGCGCGAGATACGTAAACTGAGCTAACGCCTCGGAAGATATAGTTAAATTAGTTTAGGCCACGTGATCACATATCAGCCAATGGCAGTCTGCGCGTTACATCAAAGAAGCCGCAACAGTATGACAAAGGGCTTCATATTCTTGCAGGTTGTGTGATTGTTTAGACTTGAAGCATTGCTAAGAATGAATAAAGCGTAAATTACCTGTCCAAATATACCAATATGGCGGCCTTCGATATCCCACAATGCCACTGCACAGTCGCTAGAAGCCGTAAGAACCAGCAGTCTCTCTGAGCGATTGAACAGTTGAATGCTGTTAATAGTGTCTGTATGTGGCTGGAACTGTTTGAAGAGAGCTACAAGGCGAAAACAATCACAGATTTTAGATTCGCGGCATAGGCCTTTTCTGGTTTCGTTTTTGGAAGTCGAAGTGGGCTCTCTTGTTGGGCAGCGAGCGAGTTTCTGTAGCAAAGCCGTACTATTTCATTTTTATTCAACTCAGTGATTTGGTAGCTACTCTTTGATGATAGGGAGAATCTTAGCCACGTTTTATCACGATTTATGTAGAGAGCTGCGAAGCGCAGAGAGCCAGGTATGGGTGGTGATAAGTGTTAGGGTAATCCCCCTCTCAACATATAATAAGATTTTTTAATAATAAAATAAAACTCATGACATGTTTTGCACTTTGCAACACTTCATGATTGTTGTAATTTTATTGTTATCAATTTTGTTTTTAGAGGGCCACTAGGGAGGGAGAATACTTGTTTAGAATTTTTAAGATCCTTTATTATAATTACTTTTTGTAAATAGGCTTTTTATCATGACTGTTGTAATTTATTATTATCAATTTTGTGTTAGAGGGCCACAAGGGAGAATACTTTTTATAGTAATTGGTGTCACCCTCTTATTATTATTATTATTATTATTATTATTATTATTATTATTATTATTATTATTATTATTACTATTATTATTATTATTATTATTATTATTATTCAGAGTGAAGAAATGGCCTTTTTCACCATAATTTACTGCAAACTTACGCGGCGGAGTATCGTCGTTATTAACCATGTTTCCAACACAGTATTCAGCAATGTCCCATACTTTAATCACCCCATCAGCATCGCCAGTTACCAGGTACGAGTTTGTATCATCAACAGTCATTGTTAGAAAACCAGCTGAACGCATAGAAAAAAATATATGTAATAAGCGACAGCGCTTCAATGGTACGAGAGAGGGAGCTGCATAATACAATGGTTAATAAATTGTGTCAAGAGGAAGTGGACTTACGAAAGTTGCTGGAATAAGCGCTGCCCCGAATAAGGGATTTAATGCAACACTTGCAGATTTTATTGTTTCTA
This sequence comes from Porites evermanni, assembly GCA_942486025.1. Lineage (NCBI taxonomy): Eukaryota > Metazoa > Cnidaria > Anthozoa > Scleractinia > Poritidae > Porites > Porites evermanni. The sequence goes on along the minus strand of CALNXI010000388.1, from coordinate 22,991 downwards.
AGCATTTGTTTAATGCTTTAATAAGTACCGTTGCGTTTATTTGAGTAAATACCCGAACGATAGTTACAGGAATTTCTTATGTATATTGTAATTAGAAACAAATAACTCAAATACAACGTAACAGGATTTTTAAAAAAAACCAAATGGCTGTAGACAACCAGTTGGCGATTTAGAGTAATGGCCGAGAATTTCAACCCTGCCAAACCAAGAACAAAAAAAAAAATTCGTCGGCAATGGAGCTGGAGTTGAGCCCAGACCTCCTGATGGCGTGTCCAACTCGGTCACGCTTCCTCTTAGCTGAAGCTTGACTCGTCCCTAGTCGTCTCTCATATGTTGCGTGGAAGACTAGAACAGGCTCTTTAACGAAGGGGATGACGGGAAGGAAGAAGTCTTCCCATCATTCCCCGCGCGCATGACCCAAGCGCTTCCCTAGTAAATAATAATAATGAGTAGAGACAACTTGGAGACGACTGGGGACGAGTCAGAGCTGAAGCTGTGTTTGTAAAGCAGCACAAAGCAACAAAATAGCAATAATAATAAAAAACAGTGTTAAATCTATTGTGAAGGAAATGCTTATGATCACGTACCGTGTTCATGAGCCAGGAACTGACCAACGCACAGAGTTTTATGTGTATTCCAAAACCGAACCTAAGTGAGGATAAAACGGTTGAATTTACGTTCAGTTAAACACCTCTTGATAAAATTTATATTCACTGTTTACCCAGAAAGATTTCCGACACGGAACATAATGGTCATATTGTACACGGTTGCACATAAACTCAATCCAATCGTAATTAGCAACCACTATCAAATTCGACCCAAAACTCTAAGCAAATTTGCAATTTTGACGCTAAAGCCTGGGAGTCATTTTAGAATTTTAATATATCGTGACGTGGGTATTGTGGAATTGCACACATTTTAGGCATCCTACTGATGAATAGTTAAGATATACGGGTAATACCAGCAAAAACAATTTTGTCTCTTTCAAACCTTGGTAAATGACAATTATTATAGAAGTCCAGATATGTGCGTCAATCTGGAAGGGAAAAACATTTCTAGTTCTTACCCAGCCACTGGCGTTACAAGACACAAGATTTGCTCCTGCACTGGACGCTGACATTGGTCTCTCGTTCAGAAATATTAACTTGGTAACAGCATATCCAAAATCATCCTGAAAGAAACATAATAAAACAATTGGAGACGCGAGGAAAAGTAGAGAAGCAAACCGTTAACAACAGCAAAAACAACAAATAAACAACAACCAAAAGAAGACAGGGTTGGAGAGTTGGATTTTGATCACCACTGATCGGTCGGTCAGGGTTGGAGAGTTGGAGTTTGGAGTTGGATTGAGTGGCTGAACACTTGTAGAGACACACCACTAGAGATCTCATGAAACAAAGAGGATTAATTGATGCGTTGACTGGATGATTGATTGATTTCTGAGTTGAAAGATTGACTAAGAGAGCAAATGGACCGATTGATTGACTGACTCGTTGATTGACTAAATGAATGAACGATGCTAGATAGCGTTATGGGTTGGCTAATTCAGCTTTTAATAATTGACTAATTGACTTAGTCATTTACTGATTGGGCAATTATCGATTGTTTCAGTGCAACGAAGGAACTCAACCGGGACCATAGAGAATTTCAAAAAATCGCCTTCATTGCGAACGTAAGCGGTCATTGGCCAATTAAATTTCGAGAGGGCCTGGTTGAGTTCGTTGCACTGTAAACCATTTGAACGAAGGTGGACTGATTGAGCGTCTGACATGAAGTATCACCTCACTACGCGGTTCCTCAGTGGCTGTCACAGAAGTGGCTGAGGCCGATCGGTCCCCCGTCTCTGGCGGCTTCAACAACGTCTCCGTTTCCACAGGTCTCTGAGTGGGGGTAGAAGTGTCCTGCTGCGAAAATTTAAAGGAAAAAACATAAATAAAAAGTAGTAGAATGGGTAGATGGATGAAAAAATGGATGAATGAATGAATGAACCAACGAACCATGCACCCTATTGAAATAAAGTGTCATTAAAACATTCAACCAACGAAAGAACGAACGAAAAAACGAATAAATGTTAGTAGCCAGGACAACGTGAAAGGGCATTTAAAGCTTTATATTATGTAATGAAATTACAATAAAAAAAATTAGGATAACTGTTAAAAACCAGTGCTCAGTCTTTGATATGGAAATAATTTTTCATTCTCACGCAAATAAAACTCATTTTCACAAGAAAGGTTGTGCTCTTGCCCTCATTTTGAATGGAGGGTATTTTAAACTCGGAAGTGGCTCATTAAATTTGTTTGAACCAGACCTAAGACAACAATAATAATTATACTGACAGCAGCTAACCCTGGCTAATAAACTTACTGTTCTTCTAGATCTTCGGGAAGAGCGTGTAGGTTTTCTTTTAGCGTGTGCTGAAAGATGTCTGAAAGCTTGTTCAGAGTTTAAATTCCAGAGCACGATGTCTCCGTCGTAGCTGGCCGTGGCTAAGGTTGTTGGAGGGCAGAAAGCTTCGGACAAGACATCATCCTGATGCTCCTAACGACGGAGTAGATAACATCATAAGAAGTTAAAACCACCTCAGAAACACAGGGTAAAAATGAGCAGCAGTCAGAAAGAAAACAGCTTTCACAAGAGGTCATAGTTTGGGGGCATGAAGCAGGTCTTCTAACCCTAAAAGCCAATTGCTTCGCTATCCTAACCGTAAAAGAATAGAAATAATGATAAACAGTGTTGCGTTATTGTTTTCTGCAGTATTGCATAGTTTGGGTCTCGTCATAAGGACAAAAAACATCTTGAAAAGAATAACTAAGCAAGTATTCATGCCTGCCACTAAAGCACCCACAGGCAATGAATAAAGATTTATGGTCCAGAGACTAAATCCAGTACAATTCCAGCAAAAAGTTTGAAAACATTGTCGTAATAGCTGCTTAAGCACAACGTGGCAATGCCGGCAGCAAAACAGCAATGTGGAAAATTAAAAGCAACACGCCCGCGAATAACCTGAGGACGAAATACGTTTCCGTTTGGTATTGTTTTGGGCGATCGAGAACGGCGCGAAAACATTTAGATTGAATGTGACTTTGTTAACACGAAAACCAAGTTTTCGAACATGCATCACCGTAGGCATTGCTGAAAAGAAGAATACACTAATCATTACCAGTCTCCCTTTCCACTCTGATGGATAAACGTAGAATGAATTGAGTTGAGTGTCCCGGAACACGGAAATAGTTCTAGCAACAGACAAAGTAACACGTAAGCCAAACAAGTAACTGCAGTCCTCATATTTCGCAAAGTAATAAAATCAATTCCTCACTTTAGAAACGAGAAGAGAACTGGGGAGAGTTCACTTTCGTGAAGAATTCTGGGCCTGTTACTAGGGTCAGGTAGAAACATTGGCCAATAGCTGAACGGCGCGTCCCCAGTAACTATCCCAGAAAAAATTGCGGCACGCATTTCGGCTCCAGTTTCCTTCTCGTTTCTAAAGTGGCAAATGGCTGAGTGCACTTGAGGCAACATAAAAGGCTGGGGCCTGGGGGATACTAAGGCCCATGTTCAAGCATGATTGCCCGCCGATTGGCCGCGGGGAAGTGGGCGCACAAAATTTCACACTGTCTACACAATCAAAAAAGTGGCGCGGGGGTGTTTTTGGTTTTTGTTGCTGTAACTACAGCGAACGTCACAAAAGAACGGACATCGAGAAAAGAAAGGGCCTCCCTAGAATCCTCAGCAACCATTCATTGTGTCGTCACGCAAAGCTCCTATGCAAGAGTTGCGTGATGACACAAAGAACGGCTGCAAGGAGACTGGGCCTTCCTGTGAAGAAGCTATTACGAGGAAAATTTTTTCGAATCCTGAACGACGGGGGGAAAGGAGAAATAATTAAAAGTAGAAAGCCACGGTAACATTAATCACAGTAGGAGAGAAAGTATAATGAGTGACATTTCGACATACCTGTCCCAGCCCACAACAATAATGATCCTTTTCAAACACAACACTTGACTAATCTCGGCTGGGTCACCATTACCAGCCATTAATATATGATGACAATGACCATTAAAATCCCAGATCTGAAATAAAACCAAATCAGATAAAAGCACCGAAACAACCTGTATGGAGTTGTTATTATAAGAGTATAATATTTTCAGCAATTTGTTCAAGACACGATGCACGATGACACAACTTGAAAAAGCTGGCCTGACTTTTTCAAGTTGCAGTCTAGCTTTACCCTTGTGATACGTTCATGGTAAAAGATAGCTTACAGTAAATACCGTTTCAACAGACTCAGCGAGTTTGAGGCGTAAAGTGGTCGTACTTAAGGCGTGCAAACAATCTCTCTACTTACTGCGCTTTTCATAAACACGCGAATTCTGAAGTTCAAAAGCCAACTGACGTTTGCGTTTTTTTCTGCCGTCAATCAACTTAGCGAACCTCTTAGGAAACAGAAGTTTACCTTAACGAGTTCAAAAGGTCATGGTTTGTGATTGGTAATTGGTGGATTTCGATCCGTTTTGTGTTTTTCTGTGTTTCAAGGTTCGTTGCTTTCGGATCGTAATTATGATTGACGGCAGCGAAAAACGTACTTGTGAAGGCGGCTTTTGAACTTCAGAGTTCGCATGTTTCTCAAAAGCGCAGTAAGGGATATCGTGAGAAGTCAAGGGCGAAAGGCACTCGGTCTCGTGTTCTCGCACGGCTCAATTTAGTCGCCACTAAAAAAGAAGAGCTTTCTCACAGATAATCGTAATACGAGCGAAGACAACGAGATTTGATAATTATATAAAGCGCTGTAAACTACTTATGTTCGGTGCTAAACTCTTCAATAACGAACAAAAAACGACACGTTCTTATGTGGCGATTTCAAAACACAACAACAGGAAGAAAGTAATGTAACTAATGGATGATGACAAGAAAGAAGCGTGCAAGATTTGACAGTGAAAATCACAGTACCTTCACAGTCCCATCAGCACTTGCGGTAAAAAGCCTGGTTTCCGTGGCATCCTGGGCTAATGTTGTTATTTCGGAACTTCCATGTGCATTAGCAAACTAAAGAACAAAACAAGATTTAATTTGTCCGCTGGAATTGGCCACTTTAAGGACGCGCATTATATCGCCGCCTTTTTTCCCAAACAAAACACGTTCGACATTACGGATCCTTGTAGCCTAAAGAGTGTTTTTACTCACGCGGCCAGCATATATGCAAATTTATTGTAACAAAAGAAAGCGTTTGCATAAGAAAAGAGTTCAACTCCCAGGGGACTGGTTTGGGACACCAACATGGCAACCGTTTCATTGTTTTGGAACACCAATATGGCCGCCGTGACGTCACGTGAAAACACTCTATACTTGAACCTCTTCCATTCTAACTCGCGCGATCGGTAAATGCCTTCCGGAAATGTGCTATAACTGTACCAAGTTAAGGGGCCGAAGAAACCAATTATGAATCCTGAAAGTCCGGACTTAGAGTTGGCCTCATGAATTCAATAGGAATGCGGATTCTCTAGGAATTTTGAATCCATTTTTGAACCCAGAACTAAGCAGCCTCAGCCAATCCGAATTTCTTATTTAGGAGCCTCGGGACCCTCCCTGGTTTTTTCTAATAGCACAGCCTTGTAGCGAGTCCTGGATCATTCCTAGTCTCCTTATGATTCTATCACAAGAAGTGTACGACTGGTCTCCAGAGGATTATTGGCTGAATTTCCGTGGAAAAGTAGAGTAAAGTTAACTCAATCTACCTGTTTAACTTTTTGCCCAGTCTCTATCATCCACATAGTGATAACAGACCCAGTACAAGCACTGACAACCTAAGGAAAATAACAATAAAAGAGAATTTATGTCTGTTCAGATTAACACTCAGATCTTAATATTTCATCATTGCAGTGTAAGTGCTGCCTTGTGCTCAGGCGCGTTCTAACCAATTCGTAATCGAGAGAGACTGGAGCGTTTTTGGTTCCGTGCAAGGGACATGGGAAAGGAAAAAATGCCGATCATTGCCAGCGTCCTTTGCGCCAACGCTTAACGTTCCTATGGTCCATTGTGCGATACACCTGAATTGCTCCCAGTCGCGCTTGCTTCCAAACACTTGAGACGCCGAGGAAAAAGGAAGGTGCAAGTGAGAAAATGTGGTGTCATGGTGACGACCCTTCCCCTCAGCGATGTTGCCTGGGTTCAAATCCAGGAAGTCATAGGTTCGAATCCTATCGGGGACTTAGATGTTCTCCTTTGTCCCACGCTCGTGACATGTTGATTACTTCATCTTTACAAAACAGAGAGAGAGAGCTGGTACCTGATTAAATTTACTGTTGTAAATAGCCGCTGTCACAGGATGTTCGTGGCTCATTATTCTATCTTTTACTTCAGGCTTCATAACCATCAATGTCAGCTACAAACAAAGGGCAAACACACAGATATTCAACAGATTTCACATTGCAGCTTCCTTAGCCAGTAAGATAAAAACGCGGGAAAACTTGTCCATCCGCGTTTGACGGTGCTTAACGCTGCAGAGTTACTAGTTCTAAATAGAATCGGACTAAGCCAATGTTACTTCTTACAAATTCAAAGAGAAGAACGCTTTCATTGTCACTAAACTCAGATAACGGTTTCGAAAAGGCAATGGGCTAACTTGAGCTTACTGTATTGTATTGTGCCCAGCTCCTGGGCCAGATAATGAGTGAGTCAGCAGTTCAAGACATTTCAAGTCTAATATTTCCTTCATACATTTTCGTTTGTACATATTAATTTACATTACCGGTACATAGATCATTTCTAAAATCTTACTATTTTTCTAACACGGCGATCTTCTTGTTATCGAGAAATGGGTGTTTCCACTTCGAACCTAATAAAGGAGTATTTTATTGAAAGAGGAGATTAAAACTTTACACCTGTTAAACGCTACACGGCCTGCCGTCGCCATATTTGAAGACGAGCAGACCCTAGGGTCGAGCTCACGGCACAGTTGGAGGTTAGGGGCCAAGGATCCTCGGTCCCCAACCTACAACCGTCCCGTAAACTCGACCCTAGGATCTGTTCGGAATCCCTTCTCCGCATATCACAACAACCAGGAAAAGAGTTCGCCATTCAAAGAAATGTTCCCGACCAACTGTGAGCCTTGAACAGGCCAGTTCTTTTATTACCTGATGGTTAAAAGCTGTAAACAGTTTGCTGTGCTCCTCGTCATAGTACATGGTGATCGACACTATGATAACAAAAAACATACAATTTAATTGAGCTTTTAAACGGCCAGAAATATTTGTTTTTCAGCTTATACCCCATCTAAATGAGCTGGATGACTTCTAAACGACAGAGTCAATGTATATGACCTATCACGCCTTTTCTTCTTTAGGGGCTTTAAATTTATCTTCTTTGCTTAAAGTAAATAATAACATAAATAAACTCGGATAGAGAAAAGCTGAAACCTTCAGCAGGTCCTTTAGGGAACATCCCCGACAATCGCTGAAGACAAACTTGAAGGTGTGTGTCCCAGATACGTAAAACCTGCAACACAAAATGGTCACTTAGTTTAGCGTTTGAAACCTAAAGGGTCGGTTATTTAAACGAAGTTAACTTAGGCCGCGGTTTAAGAAATCATTGAACCTCCAGATCTCTTTCTTAGTGGGTTAATTTAAGAAAATAAGTGCTGTATTCTTTATTGAAAATGTTTACGATAAATGGTGTTTAGATATAAGCGCTGAGCAAACTGAAAATGCCTCAGAACAAGGTTTTATTAAACACGGGCTAAACTTCGTTTAAATAACTGGCCTTAAATGTCCTAAAGTGCCAGACCTCCCACACAACTTCAAATTGAGTAGTTCCACGTACCTTATCTTTGGATAAACTAATAAGCTGGCTTCTGGATTCTATAAAACGCACGGAAATAACGCTTTGCATATGTCCTCGCAGAACCTTCAAGAACAAAATAAGCGAGGTAAATCAACTTAAGCAATGATGAAAATAGAATATTTTAAACGAATACCGTCAATCCTCTTTTAAGTGTTAAGCCCCCCCCCGGGGGAGGTTGTCATTCATGATAACTGTTTCAAACACAATATATGGAAAATACAATGTTTATCTAGTGCAAAACCCTCAAGACACTTTTAACTTCCAGGGGGAGGGGGGGGGGGGGGGGGGGCGCGGCCCCTTTCCCCCGTCCCCCGCCCGTTAATGAGCCAAGCCCAACGTAAACCCAAAAATTTTGGCTGGCGGAAAAAAATTGAAAAAAAACAGCCCCGCAAACAAAAAACTAGGAAAATTAAAATTCCCCTAACAAGATTTAATTTGTCCACTGGAATTGGCCACTTTAAGGCCGCGCATTATATCGCCGCCTTTTTCCCCAAACAAAACACGTTCGACATTACGGATCCTTGTAGCCTATAGAGTGTTTTCACTCACGTGGCCAGCATATATGCAAATTAATTGTAACAAAAGAAAGCGTTTGTACAAGAAAAGAGTTCAACTCCCAGGGGACTGGTTTGGGACACCAACATGGCAACCGTTTCATTGTTTTGGAACACCAATATGGCCGCCGTGACGTCATGTGAAAACACTCTATACTTGAACCTCTTCCATTCTAACTCCCGCGATCGGTAAATGCCTCCCGGGAATGTGCTATAACTGTACCAAGTTAAGGGGCCGAAGAAACCAATTATGAATCCTAAAAGTCCGGACTTAGAGTTGGCCTCATGAATTCAATAGGAATGCGGATTCTCTAGGAATTTTGAATCCATTTTTGAACCCAGAACTAAGCAGCCTCAGCCACTCCGAATTTCTTATTTGGTAGCCTCGGGACCCTCCCTGGTTTTTCTAATAGCACAGCCTTGTAGCGAGTCCTGGATCATTCCTCGCCTCCTTATGATTCTATCACATGAGGTGTACGACTGGTCTCCAGAGGATTATTGGCTGAATTTCCGTGGAAAAGTAGAGTAAAGTTAACTTAATCTACCTGTTTAACTTTTTGCCCAGTCTCTATCATCCACATAGTGATAACAGACCCAGTACAAGCACTGACAACCTAAGGAAAATAACAATAAAAGAGAATTTATGTCTGTTCAGATTAACACTCAGGTCTTAATATTTCATCATTGCAGTGTAAGTGCTGCCTTGTGCTCAGGCGCGTTCTAACCAATTCGTAATCGAGAGCGACTGGAGCGTTTTTGGTTCCGTGCAAGGGACATGGGAAAGGTGAAGGGAAAAAAAAATGCCCACCTTTGCCAGCGTCCTTTGCGCCAACGCTTAACGTTCCCGTGGTCCACTACGCGATACACCTTAATTGCTCGCAGTCGCGTTTGCTTCCAAACACTTGAGACGCCGAGGAAAAAGGAAGGTGCAAGTGAGAAAATCTGGTGTCATGGTGACAACCCTTCCCCTCAGCAATGTTGCCTAGGTTCAAATCCAGGAAGTCATAGTTTCGAATCCTGACTTAGATGTTTTTCTTTGTCCCACGCTCGTGACATGCTGATTATTTCATCTTCACAAAAGAGAGAGAGTTGGTACCTGATTAAATTTACTGTTGTAAATAGCCGCTGTCACAGGATGTTCGTGGCTCATTATCCTATCCTTTACTTCAGGCTTCATCACCATCAATGTCAGCTACAAAGTGCAAACACACAGATATTCAGTAGATTTCACATTGCAGCTTACTGATTGGCTAGTAATATTTTGCGCCTCCTCCTTAGCCAATAAGATGAAAACGCGGGAAAACTTGTTCACCCCCGTTTGACGGTGCTTAACGCTACAGAGTTACTTGCTCTAAATAGAATCAGACTAAGCCACTGTTACTTCTAATGAATGAGTCCGCGGTTCAATAAATTTCACGTCTATTATTTCCTTCGTACATTTTCGTATGTACATATTACGTTACATTACTGCTACATATATCATTTCTAAAATCTTACTATTTTTCTAACACTGCGATCTTCTTGTCATCGAGAAATGGGAGTAATTTATTGAAAAAAGAGATTGATACTTTACTACTGTGAAACGCTACACAGCCTGCCGCCGCCATATTTAAAGACAAGCAGACCCCAGGGCCGAGTTGACGGGACGCGTACGGTTGGAGATTAGCGACCATGGAAGGACGGAATCCCTTTTCCCCTCATCACAACAACCAGGAAAGGAGTTCGCCATTCAACGAAATGTTCCCAAACAACTGAGAGCCTTGAACAAGCAAGTTCTTTTATTACCTGATGGTTAAAAGCTGTAAACAATTTGCAGTGCTCCTCGTCATAGTACATGGTGATCGACACTATGATAACAAAAAAAATACAATTTAATTGAGCTTTTAAACGGCCAGAAATATTTGTTTTTCAGCTTATACCCCATCTAAATGAGCTGGATGACTTCTAAACGACAGAGTTAATGTATATGACCTATCACGCCTTTTCTTCTTTAGAGGCTTTAAATTTATCTTCTTTGCTTAACAACAGTAAGTAAATAATAACATAAATAAACTCGGATAGAGAAAAGCTGAAACCTTCAGCAGGTCCTTTAGGGAACATCCCCGACAATCGCTGAAGACAAACTTGAAGGTGTGTGTCCCAGATACGTAGAACCTGCAACACAAAATGGTCACTTAGTTTAGCGTTTGAAACCTAAAGGGTCGGTTATTTAAACGAAGTTAACTTAGGCCGCGGTTTAAGAAATCATTGAACCTCCAGATGTCTTTCTTAGTGGGTTAATTTAAGAAAATAAGTGCTATATGCTTAATTGAAAATGTTTACGATAAATGGTGTTTAGATATAAGCGCTGAGCAAACTGAAAATGCCTTGGAACAAGGCTTTATTAAACACGGGCTAAACTTCGTTTGAATAACTGGCCTTAAAATAATGTCCTAAAGTGCCAGACCTTCCACACAACTTCAAATTGAGTAGTTCCACTTACCTTATCTTTGGATAAACTAATCAGCTGGCTTCTGGATTCTATAAAACGCACGGAAATAACGCTTTGCATATGTCCTCGCAGAACCTTCAACAACACAATAAGCAAGGTGATGAAAATAGAATATTTTAAACGAATATCGTCAATCCTCTGTTAAGTGTTAAGCCCCCACCCCGGGGGGGGGGGGGGTCNTTAAAAAAATAAAAAAAAAAAAATTATTAAAACACGTCTCTCCTCTCTCGTTCGTGCTCCCGGCCCCGCCGGGGGGGGGTTTTTTCATTATATAAAAATAAAAAAAAAAAAAAAAAAAAAAAAAAAATGTTTAATTGAGCACAACGCCACACAAACCGTTTAGCGGGGGGGGGGGGGGGGGGGGGGGGGGGTGGCGCTGCTCCTGTACCCCGTACCTCGTCTGTTAATGAGCCAAGTCCAAGCTTAACCCAAAAATTTTGGCTGACTGAAAATAATGTATAAAATACAGCTCCGCACACAAATAACTTGGAAATTTGAACTTACCCCGACTGGTTTAGAGATCACGTATGGGTTCCACAAACACACATGATGATTTACACCTGCCGTTGCTAAAAGGATACGAAAAAAGACGCCACAGAATGAGACCTCGTTGATATGGAGAAAACTTGTCCTAGGTGGACGGGTTTCTCGCCTACCCAAGCTACCCTACCTTATCCTCATCTATATTCAAGAAGCTATGAGTAGTAATAGGGACCTTAAGCAACGACGGCGACGACTGCAGTGAAAACGTCGCTAAAAAATGAATTTGCGTTCTTTCAAACTTAATCGCGTCTATTTGGACCCGCTCAATATGTCAAATGCAGGCGACTTTTCCTGGACTTGAATTCTTAAAGATTTTATTCACGGGATCAAAAAGAGGAAGGAAAATTCGTCGTCGTATGTTCACGTCCTCAATAAAACGTCAAACTAGGAGGTTTCACGTCGTAGTCGTGCAGTGGACGTCAAAGAAATGTAGTAAAAAGCGTGATGCACGTGCAGAGCTGTTGTTTTGATCATTAAACCTATTGTTTTTTGAAGTTGTCGTCGTCGTCGCCGTCGTAGTTTGGGGTTACGGTAAACAGTTTAGCTTTCCATACCCTGTTTCACGAGCTCGGATAGTGAGGTGTGGTGCGAAGTTAGAGAGCAGGTAAAAATTAGAGAGCTTTAGATTTGAGGACCAGGATGACTACTAGTACGAGATTTAACTTAAAGTCTTTTCGCGTACTGTCGAAAAACATTCAACCCGGAAAGCTTTATTGTACTATTTTTCACCTGAAAATTAGAGCGGTTATTCAGTTTTACTGGAGAAGGTTTAGCTCTTTCCCGGTTACAAAATGATTAAACTTCTAAAATTTGATAACTTGTTTCCGCTACTACAATATTCGTACTACAACTCGTAGTAGAATGACGCCGGCTACCACGTTTTCCCGCCAAAATGACGTTGGTTCTCGCAAGAGCACTACTTGGTATTGAGAAAATCTTGTACTAGTAGTCGTCCTCGTCTCTGAATCTAACACTCTCTAATAAGAAAGAAGCGAGGGAGAGGGAGAGAGAGGACACCCCCTTACTGTTTTTCGTGCTCACGCCTCTTTGCGTCTTCCCTACATTCTGAGCGCATGGAACAAACTAAGCTAGCTTACCAATGAGGTTTATTCTCTCACTGTAGTCAAATGCGTTCACACCTTGGGGAATCTTAAACTGCGTTCTATAGATTGATAGAAAAAAGAAAAGAAAAAAAGAAAGAAAGAAAGAAAATATAAAATTAATGCAACTTTAGTTCCAGACAATATCATAAAAAGTCTTCGGAAACTATGTCTATGTTGTCTTGTAATTTTGATTCACAAAAAAAAAAAAAAACAGTATTAATATAGTTTGCGTGGGCGTGGTACCGCCTAGTAAGTTACTAGACTACATCATGCTTTAAGTTTTGACAGTGGTGAAGAATAACACGCTACAGCTGTACTCACGTTCTCATGTTCATTTTTGACTTTTCAATCCAGCCAAGAACTAAGGAGTTTTTGTAATTTGTGGCGCAGGAAATAAAGCAATCTAAATGTGCTGAGTACATCACTGTTGAACAACAAACACACAAACATTTTCATCAGTACTGCCTTGCTTGCCGTCCTCTATAGTGGAACATTAGGGACTTTAAGATCCAACGACGCGGACGACAACGAGAACGTCAAAAAACAATAGGTTTAATTAGCAAAACAACAACTTCGCACGTGCATCACACTTTTTTGTACATTTCTTTCCCGTTTTTGCACGACTACGACGTGAAAATGCCTAATTTTGCTTTTTATGGAGAACGTAAACAACCAACGACGAAATTTTATTTCTCTTTCTGAGCTTGAATATGGTCCCTTGAAATTCAACTCCAGGAGGGTTCGCCTACAAATGACAAAGTAAGTGGGTAGGAATAATCGCTATAAAGACTGAAAGAACGCAAATTCACTTTTTAAGCGACATTCTTGTCACCGTCGCGTCGTTGGATCTTAAAGTCTCTGTTGGGGCCAAACGGTCAACTTCTTATTGGGGCTACTTTGATTTATCCCGGGGAATTATCATAAACATAAACAAACCTTGTCTGGCCCATTCAGTATGTCCCTGGTGTTTTACAAATCTGGCGTTCTTGTAAAATCCCTTGTGGACGTCCTGGATATTCACATTTAAACATACATCTACAAAAACAACATAATCATAATTATGTATTAATTCATATATTAATCCATGGCGAAAACTCTGAAGATCGTGGGATTAGATGGAATGAAGTGCCAGTGGGTTGCGGAACAAGACTTTTTATTGAAATTTTCGGGTCAACTTATAGCGACCTTTTTTTGTTTTGTTTTCTTTTTCTCCAACCTGTTTGACTGAGTCGTGCTCACTTGGGTATGGTTTGAAAGATTTCTTCACCCGGAACAAGTTGGGTGTCAAAGCTGTCTATAACCGTTAAAACTAATGACGTCACAAACAACAAGAGATCCGCTCAGGCGGTTACGGGCGGTTTATCTCTCGGCTACTCAGCAAGTATCTTGTTCAGCGGTAACTTTTAGCGAGCATGCGTATCGACAAGGTTCACACTCTACCAGATGGCTTTTCCTGCCGACACGAAAAGATATCTGGGAGATTAAGAACAGCAACAGCGCAGGACTGGAGCAAGTCGTTTACACACATCAGACATCGTGCCGGAGCGGTTGGCCGAGAGGGCTTGGTGAACTAGTTCCCAGTCACCACTCCTGAAATTTTTCTTCCTTCTCAGTGGGTTCCAGTCCTCGCTCCTAGTTATTCACTTTCGCTACAGTCCGAATAACTGTTCTCACTATATCCGATATATGACGCTCCACTTCCGAGGTCGGCGCGCCGCAGCTTCGCTTCGTTACAGAAATCGCGCCGAAATCACCGTTATTGTGTGTGCACAGAGGCCCCATCAAGTATGGTTTTCGTATAAGAGCCCAGGGGGGGGGGGACTCCGCATATGGAGGGGG
>CALNXI010000387.1:266100-285328 GCA_942486025.1 Porites evermanni | reverse complement strand
TCCAACAGCGTTGCATTTAGAAAGGCCCGGGGGGCGGATTTGTAACCGCCTCTGAATTGATCCCCGGGCTTCTTCGGGCAAAAGCAAAAGTCCCCACCCCCGGGGCCCCTTCCCACAACAAAAGCCCCACAGGGGGATAGTCCCAGGCAATAAAACCCCCCCCCTTTGCCCCCCCCCCCCCCCCCCCCACGGGATTTACATTGATAGGTGTATTAGTAGCTGTTATAGTTGTTTTCGGCTAGATATTAAAAACCTGCAGAGAACCTTGGAACTCGAGCTCCTTCACGTCCGTAGGGCTCCCAAGAAAGAAACCTGCATGTATGTCAGCCTTCTACCCAGGCCAGTTCGCGCTATCCGAGTTACCAGAGGAGGCTTGGAACCGAGTGCGATAGCGCACGAATTTTCCCGACAAGCTTGACAGGTGACATCATATCCGAAGTCGCCGAGGACGACTAGGAACGAGGCTGCATGTATGTAATACTTTCCTAAGCAAGGGGACACGGTACGGTGAAAGGGCATTAAAGAACAAAAATCTCACTAGCTCATTAGCATAGGTCCTTCGTATTTTGACAATGCTGAACTCAAGACTAAATTGTCTGGCAAACATGGAAACTGCTCCAGAGTGGTCTTAGATCAGCGTTCTTAATTCAAGGATTTATAAACCATAGTGACTAACAAAATGACAGAAAATATGTCTACCTGGTTAAATAGCCTGCGTAGCTAGCGAGATTAGCGTGGGAGTGCTGTTTTGGCGGCGGAGCCGCGAGCCAAAAAAGTACCCCGGCCAGGCACAAGAATCCTGCCAGTTATGAGGCTACAGGGCGCGGCCAGACTTGTTCCCAGTGGACACTCGCTTATTCTTGCAAAGCAATATATGGAAGGAAAATTTGACGCGCGCAAAGTTGTTTGGGAATTAGGCAAACTAGTCCTCAGGGTCTTCTCTTTTTCCAATATGGGGACGAGGTTGGGTGAGTTACTTCTTCCCTTGGTGCACTGCGTTCTCACTAAGTCCCTTCCATTAATCACCGCGCGGATACAGAAAAGCGATTGGGTACGAGTCTGGCCGGTACGAGCGGACACACGTATGATCCTACCGCCGTCTTCAGTATCGCTCCCGCCACGGTGACACGTTTGCGTAGATATCACAACGGCCCGGGGAAGCGATGAGGGGCGGCTGTATTCACAAGCTACGAACCCTTTACACCCTTTCAAATTGGTTCCTAAAGGTCTCGGTGAAGTTCTCTTTAAAAAAATGAGCGCACAATGCCCGTTTTGCGTGATTATGGAAAAAAAAGTTTTTTTAGGGATTATTTGCGCTAGTCTGAAATAAGAATGCCACATAGCTAGAGAGAGGGAAAAAATATTTACCATACATTCAGGGACTAAAGGAGTTGATTGCCCTCAACAAACGAGGTTCCAATTACCCTCGAGTACGACTAAAGGCACAGTTTACTCAGTTGACGAAATCCTGAGAAACCGGGAGTTAATACTTCAGACTTAAAGTTCGACGATCAAAGAAGTGAGCTTATTTCTTACTTATACTCGTTTATGTTGTAAATTATTCTAGTATGTCTAGTATGAATTTACAAAACAAATTGAANCGGTACGAGCGGACACACGTATGATCCTACCGCCGTCTTCAGTATCGCTCCCGCCACGGTGACACGTTTGCGTAGATATCACAACGGCCCGGGGAAGCGATGAGGGGCGGCTGTATTCACAAGCTACGAACCCTTTACACCCTTTCAAATTGGTTCCTAAAGGTCTCGGTGAAGTTCTCTTTAAAAAAATGAGCGCACAATGCCCGTTTTGCGTGATTATGGAAAAAAAAGTTTTTTTAGGGATTATTTGCGCTAGTCTGAAATAAGAATGCCACATAGCTAGAGAGAGGGAAAAAATATTTACCATACATTCAGGGACTAAAGGAGTTGATTGCCCTCAACAAACGAGGTTCCAATTACCCTCGAGTACGACTAAAGGCACAGTTTACTCAGTTGACGAAATCCTGAGAAACCGGGAGTTAATACTTCAGACTTAAAGTTCGACGATCAAAGAAGTGAGCTTATTTCTTACTTATACTCGTTTATGTTGTAAATTATTCTAGTATGTCTAGTATGAATTTACAAAACAAATTGAATATTCTTAAACTAAGGCAAGGAATTGTAGTAGATCACTGAACGCTGAAACTCTAAGTACTGAATATAAACGTTTTTGCTTCATCAAATTGCTAATCCTGAACAGGCCTTTCACAAAAGCTCTTTCGAAGACGCATATATGTTCGTTAAAAACCACGTTACGACTCAATTTGTAAGAAGATATGGTGGGTGGCGTTAAGAGATTTTTCCCTGAACTCAGGAGGTTTGCTTAAAGTACCGCGACCTATTAAAAATAATGACAACTTCGGTTCACTGCTTTTAATAATCGCATTTGTGGGCAAGAACTGTATAAGAAAGAGAAAGGCCTAGAAATTTCCTCTTTTAAAGTACAACACGAATATAATGATTATTTAAAATAATATAGTGCGACATCCGTGATAATAACAAATTATACTAGTGGTTAAGAAAGCATATTAAACCAGGCGTGAACTAAAAACACGCCACAGCATGGGGATAACAGGATTTTAAACTATTTATTTCATTAAGTTCTTCATCAGTGGCATCAGAAAATCTCAGAATTCCTTTATTTTGCAGACTAGCCGCTTAAGCCTCTCTGGTGTTGGGTATCTCATTCACTCCGCACATATTCTATCAGACTTATCTTAAATTTCTCTCACGTTGATATTCTAATTTTGTTAAGCAATATGTAAGAAGTGTATTGAGGCACTGAGCCTATGTCATGGTTTACGTAAGTAAAGCTTGAACGCAGAGGAAATTTGAAAATTTCCTCTATTGTTAACATGTTTCTCTAATGATAATTTTATCCCAGTTTCGATTAAAATTCGCCTCCAAGTGCTACCCACTTTCCAAGCAAATGCAAACGCTTGATCTGACTAACACCGGGTGCGTTCTTGAAAATCATTATAAATATTATAGAGTACTGTTTATTTCCTGATAGAGTGAAAAAATACAACTCTGAATATTTTTTTTGTAAACAAGTTCTACTTACCCTTGCAAGAAGAGTGGTTTCTGTTGAAAAATGACGGTGCTTTAGCGTGGCCTGGTATCTTCGAAGACAAATGCGCTTATAATGAATATCAAACTACAATGTGCAAATTAAGCTTCACGTGTTTATACCGCGGTCGGTGAAAATAAACGCTATTAGCATTTAAAGAGACGCCTAAGGGATTTTCTTTGAGTGTTATGGTAATTTTCCACTCCGTTGACTCTTACATCTGCTATCACTTGTCAAATAATTATCATTTGCAAATAACCCTATCCCTGTCATGAGATTACTGGGTCGTAAATTTGATTTTTTTGCAAAACAACGGTTAAGATCACTTTATTTCCAGCACTAAACAGGGCTTCCAATAATCATATTACAAATAACTGAATTATTTCTCGCGCGCTGATTGCGTCATCCTCGGAGACCCAGGGGCAGATAGTGGGGGCGAGGGAAAGTCTAAACGGGCGGGAAAATATGGCAGGAAGAAAAGTAAAGAACGGCGAGAAGAGCCCCTGGGGACAATGTCTTACCAGACCAGTTCCAAACGGTGGTCGCCGCCGTTCTGCCTTCTGATTGGGCAGAAAAACACAAAAGTTTTCTGGCACCAATGAGAAGCCAGGACAGGGGCGACCGTTTGGAACTGGTCTGGTAAGACATTGTCTTCAGCTAACTCAATGAATAACTCATGAAAGACTAAAATAGCTATTTCTGGCAAGAAAGGACGTGAAATAATCTACTTACATCTTTCTATACTCCTTTGCCTTTGAAATGCAGAACTTCCGAAATGATCAGAACACTCCCTTGTGAGAAGAAACTTGGGAGCCAGGCCATAGTTCTATTTTTGGAAGCGCGCGAAAAAGTGTGGTAGAGTCCAGGCCCTGGTTTTTCAAACGCATCCAGCGGATAAGTCTCAGGAGGAATCCACTAGATAGATAGCGTTATCCATCTTTCAAACAACTGGGCCCTGTTTGAAGGCCGATCAGCGCTAACCAGGAACCCTCCTGCGCTAAATTAGGGTTAAATTTAATCCGTATTTTTTGGGGGGGAAAGGGGGGAGGGGCCAGTCCCCTGGGGTTTCATTTTTTTTTGTTCAAAAGCATTTTTCCCAAGTAATTTTCTTCATTTTTTAAGGTTATCCAATCATCAAGTTGTAGGGAAAAATAATAAAATTGAATTTACAACAAGCTTGACAGGTGACGTCATATTCGAAGTCACAGAGGACGACTGGGAACGAGGCTGCATGTATGTAATACTTTCCTAAGCAAGAGGACACGGTACGGTAAAAGGGCATTAAAGAACAAAAATCTCAGTAGCTCATTAGCATAGGTCCTTCGTATGTGGATAATGCTGACTCAAGGCTAAATTGTCTGGCAAACGTGGAAACTGCTCCAGAGTGGTCTTAGATCAGCGTGCTTAATTCAAGGATTTATAAACCATAGTTACTAACAAAATGGCAGAAAATATGACTACCTGGTTATTAGCCTGGGTAGCAGGCGGGATTAGCGTGGGAGTGCTGTTTCGGCGGCGGAGCCGCGAGCCAAAAAAGTACCTCGATCGGTCACAAGAATCCTGCCAGCTTTGAAGCTACAGGGCATGGCCAGACTTGTTCCCAGTGGTCAGTTGCCTTTTCTTGCAAAGCAATATAGGGAAGGAAAATTTGACGCGCGCAAAGGCGTTTGGGAATTAGGCAGACTGGTCCCCTTTCCAATGTAGGGACGAGGTTGGGTGAGTTACTTTTTCCCTTGATGCACCACGTTCTCACTAAGTCCCTTCCATTCATCACTGCGCGGATACTGAAAAGCGACTGGGTACGAGTCTGAGGTACGGGAGGCAACGTAATGAATATCCTGACCGCCGCCTCCAGTATCGATCCGGCCACGGTGACACGTTTGCGTATACAGCTATTTCGAGAAAGGTTGTCGGAAAAAGTGCACGCGACAATCCCGAAAGGTATTATGGGTGATTTTGAGGTCACTGTTCTTCAAAGAAAGTCAGGATAGAATGGCACGAGAGGCCATGGACTTATGTTTGCGAGTGCTAAAGGAAAGCAACAAAAGTAGGTTCGACAGCTACAAAGTCAGGAAAAGTGTATTGATCATATCCCATATTACCTTTCGGGATTGTCGCGTGCACACTTTTTCCGACAACCTTTCTCGAAATAGCTGTATACCACAACGGCCCGAGGAATAGGCTTTGGTAGATTGTGCTCGAAAAAAAAGCATATTATGCTTTTAGCAGTGCTCATATTTTTTAGAAATTATGCTAAAATTATGCTACTTTCTGAAAGTTCTGCTCTCTGTCACCGAAATTATGCTACTTAGATTTTACACTGATTTTAAGGAAAATAAAGATCATCAGTAGCTTAACTCTATCAATTTTGACTTTAATGAACATTCATATAGTCCACCTTCCAGTCTTACAGTCTTTAGCGTGGCAAATACGCATCTGCGCACATGATCTCGCTTTTTTGTCGCTTTTAACTTCTCTTTGCCTGCGGCATGTCTTTTGGAAGCCAAGTGGTTTTTGAGAATGCTCTTTTTAGAGCTCAATATCTCCTTACACCCATTGCAAAACAGTTTTCCACCTCGAAGACACAAATTTTCCCCTGGGAATTCTTCGATTCGATCACGAGGACTCATGTTCTTTGGATCTGAGTTACCTCTTTCCTTGTACTTTCCGGTATTACTTTTACGAACACGTTCTCTAGAGATTAAAGCTCTCGGTACGGCACTGGAAGTGGTGGAAGTGGATGTACTCGAGGACGACGCCATCTGAGGGGCCGACCGCCGAGCCATAAGCGTGGTGGCCTGAGTCTCAGTCTTATGCACAGGGTGACCTCTGCCGCCTGCCGGACCATATTTGACCATGGGCCTTAGCACAGACGTCAATATTTTTAAAAAACAATACAGAAATAAAATACAAACTGAATTCTTCTAGAGCTATGATGGGTTTTTTGTTTTCAACGCATAAAAGGTCAGATTATGCCAGCAGTGCTAAACTGAAATAAATGCTTAAAATAATGCTCGTTTTGCTGAATTATGCTTAAAATTATGCTAGCACAATCTACCAAAGCCTACCGGGGAAGCGATGAGGGGCGGCTGTATTCACAAGCTACGTATTCACAACCTTCTCCCTTTACACCCTGTCAAATTGGTTCCTCTGAGGCCTCGGTGAAGTTCTCTTTAAAAAAATGACCGTACAATACAATGCCTGTTTTGATCATAGAGAAAAAACGTTTTTTTATATCTAACATACATTCATGGACTAAAGGAGTTTTGCCCTCAACAAACGAGGTTTCAACTACCATCAAGTACGACTACTAAAGCATAGTTGTAATACTTCAGACTTAAAGTTCGACGATCAAAGAAGTGAGCCTATTTTAATTCTTGCGTATATACTCGTTTATGTTGTGAATTATTCTAGTGTGTCTAGTATGAATTTAAAAGACAAATTGAATATTCTTAAACTTGGGCACGGAATTGTTGTAGATCATTCAACGCTGAAACTCTACGTTTTTGCTTCATCCAATTGCTCAGTCCTGAACAGGCCTTTCACAAAGCTCTTTAGAAGACGCATATATTTGTCGATAAAGACCACGTTACGAATATTTGTGTGAAGATATGGTGAGTGGCGTCAAGAGTTTTTTCCTGAACTCAAGAGGTTTGCATGAAGTGCCGCGGCCTATTAAAAATGATGACAACTCCGGTTCACTGCATTTACTAATTGCATTTGTGGGCAAGCCCTTAATAAGAAGGAGAAAGGCCTAGAAATTTCCTCTTTCAAAGTAAAAAGCGAATATAATGATTATATTTCTAGCGCGACAACCGTGATAATAACAAAATATAGAAGTGGTTAAGAATTAAAGCATAATCAGGTGTGAACTAAGAACACACCACTGCGCAGGTTAAACTATTTTACCACGTTCAACAACAATAACATGAGAAAACTCAGAATTCCTTTATTTTTTCAGACTAGCCGCTTTAGCTTGTCTAGTGTTGGGTACCTTATTCATTCATATATACTACCAGACTTACCGCTTTAACATCATGATTTAAATTTCTCCCACGTCAATATTATAGTTTTAAGCATGATATGCAAGAAGTTTTTTGAAACTGAGCCTATTTCATAGTCTACGTAAGTAAAGCTTGAACGCAGAGGAGAGTTGAAAATTTCTTCTATTATTAACATTTTTTCTCTAATGATAATTTTTGCCCAGTTTCGATCAGTTTTCTTTTTCTAACTACATGTAGTTTTAATTCGCCGCCAACTCATACTACCCACTTTCAAAGCAAATGCAAAAGCTCTATCTGAAAACATCGGGTGCGCTCTTCTGATAAATGATCATTATTATTATTGAGTATTGCTTGTTTCCTCATAGAGTGAAAAAATACAACTCCAAAGTACCGTTTTCGTAAATAACTTCTACTTACCGTAGAAAGGAACGTGGTTTTGTCGAAGATTGACTGTGCTATTGCGTGGCCTGATGTCTCGGAGACAGACGCGTTTATGATGAAAATCAAACAGCATGATATGTGCAAATTAGCTTCACGTGTTTATACCACGGTCGGTGAAAATAAACGCTATTAGCATTTAAAGAGACGCCTTAGGGGTTTTCTTTTAGTATTATGGTAATTTTCCACTCCGTTTATTCTTACATCTGCTATCTCTTGTGATATAATTATCACTTGCAAATTACCCTATCATGAGATTATTTGGTCATAAATTTGATTTTCTCGAAAAATAACTGCTAAGATCACTTCATTTCCAACACTGAACATGGATCCCAATAATCATTTTACAATAACTGAACTATTTCTCGCTCGTTGATGGGCTAATTTTTACGATCAATAAGAGGACCGACAAAATTTTAATCCGTGAATTTTAATTTATGCAAGACGCGGTCATTTGCCGAAGAATGCCGAACTTCGATGTTGTTGCGTTGATTAGTTTCGTACAAGATTCACTTTCTGTCTAGCCAATCCCCAAGCGAGAAAATTGGGATGATTTGAAGTTTCTGGGTAACTGACCACATACCCCTCCCCTAGGTCACAGTTTTGCTCTAAGTAAGAAGTAATTGCTAATGTTGACTTAGGGGAAGGGTAAGTAGTCAGTTACACAGAAACGTCAAATGATCCGAAAATTGTGCTAGTTTAAAAAAGTCAAAATTAAATTTTCCAATTTACCGGTATTTTGACTTTTTCGAGCTTTTATTATTGTAAAAAACAAATTGACGTCAGGTTTTTATGTGTCTGTCCTCTTATTGATGATAAAATTACATTGTCAAAGTTTGTTGTGGATCCACCACAGGTAACCCAAGCTTGAAATATGCATCGGTATTGGTGCGTAAACGATAAACCTTTATATACAGAGAAAACCGTTTAGATAAAAACCCATAAAACGGCCATAAATCGGCCCGTTGACCAAACAGGAGAGACGTAACTCACATTTTAAGAATGGCAAGCTGTTTTTTTTTTTAAATTGAAATCCTTTCATTTTCGTAGGTTACAGAAACGATAGGTTTCTTTCCCATACAAATCCTTACATTTCAAATGTTACGCAACAATGCCGATGCTCATATTTCGAGCTTGGGCTACTTGGATCCACTCGATCGTCTGCGGCAGCCCTCTGACAATGTTATCACGTAATCTCATCATCAATAAGAGAACAGATTCATAAAGACACCTGACGTCAATTTGTTAAAGTGGCTGGATGAGGTTTTTCAGGGTCAATACCTCCCAATTTTGGGCATAAACTACGTCGCCATTAACGGGGGGGCGTCACCCAGACCCTCAGATAAGGGAGGGCCCAGCCTCAAAAAAATTTTTTCGGCCCTTCGGGCCTCATTTTTGTCTAAATATAAGGGGGGGCGAGGGTCGGGGCCCCGGGCCCCTCATCTGGATCCGCCACTGGATATCCTTGTTCTGGTCCCCAACGGACTCGGCGGAAGTGCGTTTCGAATTTCCCTCCATTCTGATTGGCGAATCCACAATGACTTTTTCAACAGTCCAATCATGGCGCGTACTCAAATCCTGGTACACAGGTGATGGCCCAGCACAAGGATTTCGGCGCTGTTTCGCAGACCGACTTATTAGAGTTTGGTTTCGTCTGTGGCGCAGGCTATCACCACAGCTGTCATGCAGTATCAAGTAAAGATGAAAATTTGCTTTGACCAGGGTTACAATAACATCGGAGTTGTTTAAAAACGAATCCTTTAGTCGCGGATCGTTGCCTCAAGTGTCAAATTCAAATCTGCGTTAGTGCGTGCCTAAAGAGCAAAAAATTGGGTTTCAACTTCTCAGTATTCGGTCATACTGAAAAATCTTTAATGGATAAAATTACTTTGAAATATTTCAGATCAAATTCAGGAAACGGAGCTGAAGAAATGTAATAACTATTTCGTGAGGGAATTCACTGCTCATGGCTTGCAGGAATTCTTCCCATGTAAAAGAATCCAAGTCTTGGGTTATGCATTCCACACTGTGGATTCTGCAGCCTTGTTCACTCGCAGTCGTCCTCGGCGATTTAGTCGCCTGTCAAGCTTGTCGACAAAATTCGCATCGGTTCCAAGCCTCCACTGGTAACTCAGATAGCGCTAACTGGCCTGAGTACGAAGCTGTGGATTATGGATTCTAAGTACTGGATTCCGGAAGATTTGAAACGATTCCAATCGTTAGTGGGCTTCGATCCGGATTCCAAACCCCGGGATTCTATATTCACAAGCAAAAATTTCCCGGACTCTAGAGAAAGAAAATTTATCGGATTTCGGATTCCCTACATTGGCCTAAGGAATACACAGATCGATCAGTTAAGTAATCTACGACTTCACACTTTCCAATCAAAAATTCATTAATGGAATTTCCTTTACAGGGCTTTTCAGACACTAACTACAAAAATAGCGAAAAGATGAAATGAAGATAATGTACTAATAGGCCACTTCCGAGTTCCAAAAACCCTCACTTTCAAAATGAGGCTAGGCGCACAACCTTTCTTGTTAAAATGAGTTTTATTTGCATGAGAATGAAATATGATTTCCATATTAAAGGATGATCACCTACCCTCGTTTTGAAACAGAGGCCCGGGGGAACTCGGAAATGGCCTATTAAATATACTACTTTATAATAAAGAAGAGGAAGAAAATCAATACAGTCAAATAATCTTGTCTTAAGTTAGGGTAAGCCCAAGACAAATTTCTTAGTTTTTTTTACGATGATAAATAAAGACTTATGCGAGCATCGTCTATCAATAAATCGTTTTCACTCAGGATCACGTGGTCAGCAGCTACGCAAACTTCTTGGAATAAATGAAGTTTTTACATAAGAAAAGAGTTCAATACCCACATAATATTTTCTGGTACACCAACATGACCTCCGTTTCATTGTTTGTACACCGCAATATAGCCACCAGACGTGACCTTATGTGTTAAGGATCCATACTATTAACAGTTGGCAATCATCTTCATACATTTTGATTTGACTATTATTAATTTCATTAGCATTAGTAAGGTCATCAACATAGATGGTTAATAAAACTGGACCCAGAATTGAACCCTGAGGTACCCCACTTTCTATAGGAATTATCCATGAGACGGAATCTTCATAGCGGACCCTCAGAATTCTAAATGATAGATAGCTAGAAAACTGCCCATTGTATCAAGCCAAATCTGCACAACCGAGAGTCCATAACCAAGATCGAGCAAATTCCATAAACTTGTGTCACGGCGCTTTTACCGACCAGTTTAATTCTAGATGCGGGTTGTTTTTCGCGATTCGAATATCTTTAAGGCCCCACAAACCAGTCAGCAAACCTACAGACCTAAAATGATACTTTTGACCATTTAAAGACATTTAGTTTCCCTATTTTGATATCTTCTACTTCGAATGCGCTCATGGCCATGGACGAAGCGGAGTTTTCAGTTTCGCGCGTAAAGAGCTCTAGAATGTGTCCAAAAATAAACCAGTCCGCGAAAATGCCGTGACGTGACATAGGTCTACAGTAGTATGAGAGATGCCCGCTCCGGATTATAGGCTTCGTTCTGACGCAACTTACGTAGAAGAAAATTTTGGGATAACTTACTACAGTATTACTGCTATATAGCTGGAAATTTTTCTCATTGGTTACTTCCAGATCACGTGAAAACTGACAATAAAAATGTTTCCTGTCAAAATCTCTGAGCGGGCAATATTGCAAAATCTATGACGTCAGAGGGTTACAGTGCACCGGGAAAACGAATCTTGGCCGAGAATCCACTCAAAAGCGAGGTTTAATGAATTCAAGCTTCAAATTTTCCAGCCATATAACAGTTACGCGTAGAAAACTCCATAAAAACCCTTCTAAAAAATGAGAAAGGTTTGTATGAAGTTTTTTG
Organism: Porites evermanni; assembly: GCA_942486025.1. NCBI lineage: Eukaryota > Metazoa > Cnidaria > Anthozoa > Scleractinia > Poritidae > Porites > Porites evermanni. The sequence continues at coordinate 273,861 of CALNXI010000387.1, read as the reverse complement.
AGTATAACCAGCTAACATCTCAGAGACAATTTGCCCCGAAATGCTCATTTTTGGCAAGTAGGCCTCTTGGACATTGGTTTTTCAGAATATCCTGACAAATTCCATAATTTCAGAAATTTCATTTTTATGACGTCATCTCTTTAGTACTCTATTAGAGATCCATCAATATGGTATTTGCATGAGCTTATTTACTGGATAATACAATTTTGGCGTTGTCCCGGAGTGGGGCATTTGCACCCTATTTTTAAGCCCCACCGTGGGGTTTTTGTATGAACGCCAGCTTTTCCATAACAAAATGACAAATTTCCGACAAATGCCCGAGGGCGGGGGGAATGGGCACAAACGAAATTGACTGAGCCATAAATACCACTTTACTATTAAAAAGCTAATAAACTGATAATTTCCCCAAGTTCAATGATAAAATTCACACCATTACTGAATTCAGACAATAATTTTACCCACAGGCTTCAGTCAAAGTATTTTAAAATGACTAGACATATAACCTTTGATTTCCTGGTTACTTAACTTGAATTAAGGTGTCTGAACACAGTTTTGGCAATTCATGAGTATGTGTCATTTGCCAGACCATGGCAAGAGAAAGGTTGCAGCACACAAGCTGAAACTTGGCAAGTGAAAAATATACTGATTAAAAGTTTTGATTGACAGGTAAGATTTGACGTTTTCGTAGTTTCCATGGCAACATAAACGATTGAATACAGCCTTAAAATTCCACTTTTGCTCAGTTTACATAAAATTCGCTCATTAGATTTTCCTATAAACTTGCACACAGCTTACTATAATCAATCATTACCGTTTAAAACTTATTTGACCAAATTTTAACAGACGGTATTTTAGATAATCAATAATTTAATTGTGCTGTAATTATTAAATGGGTCACAAAATTCCTCCGTTCAACTTCCATTTTAAAATTCTCATTATTTAAAATACAATAAAAGTAAAAACTCTGCCAAATATCACAAAATTTTAATGAGTAGATTTTGAGAAATCGTCTTCCGTGTACCATTGCTTTTTCGCCGCCATGTTTGTTTGTCTAATTTAAAACACGCGCCTTCATGCTAGTTACCGCTGACCGCCCGCAAAACTGTGTTCAGCCACCTTAAAGCCAGTCACAAAAATAACTTTCTACAATTTGACAATATTTGAAAAACTGACAATATTCTCAGAAGTCGTGGAGGTTCGTATCTTGGCAAATGTCCGCCTTAAAATACCTATTGTCCGCTTGCTCAAAATTTGTTGTTACTAAATGGCACAATGCAAAAAAAGGAAAAAGTGGAAAGTTAAACGGAATTTTGGTATTTAACTAAAATGTTAATTTTCTCCAACGCCATTCAAAGGAACTGGTATTTGAACCTTTCCAGGTTGTAAGGTGGCTTACAATTATGCTACAATTACTTTTTGAATCATAACAAATGAATATTAAAAAAAGTCTTAAAACGAGCATAAACTTGAAGCGGATAACGATAGTTAGAATCTGAAAAGTCACAAGAAAAAAAGGAACCAAAAAGAATTTTAAGAACGCTGATTATGAAATGCAAATTTTGAACAGCACAATTGATATGTTGACATCGAATGAAGGATCGTAAGGAAAATATGTTGACAAAATATTATAAAGTCTCCATCCATTTCCCTACTCTAAAATAAGAAAGTTGTCAGAAGTTCCTTCAGAATTTTCCCCAAACAGTTTTCGACAGATATCAAGGGTACGCTGGTAGGACTGTACAGCTGAGGTTAAATCATCCATCTTATATTGGGTTTTTCCAAGGGATTAATAGCTGTCAGCAGTGCTGGGATGTTCTTCCCCAAGCAGTTCTACACGAATTTCAAAACCACGTTAGAGGGACTCTTGAGCGGACATAAAAAAATTCCTTTCATTCTGGGCGTTACCCAGGAAATAATAGCTATCAGTAGTACTGGAATGCTCCTCCCCAAGCAGATCTAGACGAATATTAAGCGCACGCTGCTGAAACTCTAGAGCAGAGGCAATCTTATCCATCGAATTTTGGGTGTTATCAAGATGGTAACAGTCAGCAGTGCTGGCTTGGTGTTCCCCAGACTGTTTGCTTGCTCGCTGGTGAGAATGTGGAGCTGAGGGGAAGTCATTTATCTCACTCTGTGTGATCGCGAGTGAAAAGTAACAGTCCTTAGTACCTCTGTGTTCATCTTTCATCAGCTTAGTCGATGTGTCAAACTTTTGTCGAATTTGTGAGTGAGGATTTATCTCTAACATATCTTTCTTTCTTCTCGCAAATGATTGTAGCAACTTGTGCATTGTGAACGTCTGAGGATTAAACCTAAAATCAATCAGAGACTTCCTTCGAAGGCTTTGTAACGCCTTCCTGGCCTCAAAACCCTCTGTAAAACCGAACACATCTTCAACATCCTCTGTTCTAAAATTGGCTGGAAAAGAGGATTCGAAGATGGATTCAAGACGTATTCGATGACTAGTTGCGTACTCTAAATTGTCCATTATGTTCTCCATATTTTCCATCGAGGACGTCTCGAAGTCATCTAAAAATTGGTGTGGCTGAGTAGAACCGTCACGAATTAAAAAACACATTTTTTTCAAGGCTAAAGGAACTTGCCCACAGGTTTGAGTGATTCGCGCGCAGTCTGCGGCCGTTGTACCTGGAAGTAATTTATAAACTAGGGACTGAGCAGAGGGCTGGTCCTATTCTGAAATCTCGGTGGCCTGCAAAACGTTTGTCCAGAAACTCAAGAGGCTTTGTCGTGGTTAGAAGGAATGCTACCCCTTGATTTTGTACTTCTTCAAGAAGTAGTGCGACCTCTTCCTTCACTTTCGGCGAACCACCTTCTAGCAAATCATCAGCAGCATCGAGAACAAAGACAGATCGGTTCGATATTACACTGAACAGTTGTCGCAATTCATCATCAAGTGATACACTTTGATGGAAGGATTGACCATTTATGATAGGTTTCCTGAAAACGCTAAGGAACTTTGAAGTGAGATCGTCTTTTGAATGGACTCCTCGCAACGAGATCCAATAGACAGGAAATCCTCGAGACTGGAGAGAGTGCCCTACTGAAATTGCAACAGATGATTTTCCGATTCCAGGCGAACCCCATATAGACACTAATGGGTTTGATCCGGAAGTCACATGTTGGATGATCTCCTCACACTTACCTTGTCTTCCCCCAAAAGTTAGATCCTCTGATTTGAGGGGGGCTTTTAATAGATATGGCCATGTACCTTCAAAATAATCAGAAACACAATCTTATTCAAATTTCTTTCCAAGGGTGCCAACTAAAAATAATTTGCCACTAGTAAAGGCTTTATTTATGGGAGGTAGCTCTTGACAGTAGTTAACAAAACACTGATAAGTCGGAGGCCCTCATTACACTATAAAAAGCATCTAAAAAGTAAAATCAGTATTATAAAAATTCTAACACTATATATTAAACATAAAAAAATATCGACAGTTAAAAAAACTTCAAGCTTAAAACACATTTAAAAATGGCAAAAATTTCTTGAAATGTAATCTTAATATAAAAAAGCCTCATATCTTAAGGAGCGGGGAGGCTTTCTGATCAGTTAAAAATTTCTTGTACACTGGCAATTGATGGTTTCTTTTTGATGCTTGGATCAAAAGCGTTCCACTCTGCAATTGTCCTAACCATGAAGGTTCGCCCTCCTTCAGTTTTCCTTGTGTATGTAGGACAAAGCAAGCTAAAAATTGGATTAACGAGTCTCTCTTTGATGGATGCCGAATTCTTAATTAATAAATTATCGATTTAAATCGGGGTATTAAAATTATCATCTACTCGGTTATAAACTAAAGCAAGTCTTTTAATTAACGATTGCTTCTGATTGCAGTTTCCGCACAACAGCTGTTCCAAACCTTTCTCCCGTACCTTAGAAGCGGTTTAATAACTCCGTTGTAATAAGTTTTTCTTGTTTTCTTTGTAGATAGGGACTTACATGCTTAAAAAGACCAGGCGCTTTAAGAATTTCTTGTAGAGATAATCAACGTGCGAATCATAAGCCATGTTCCTGTCAAGAGTTACACCTATAAGTTTTTGTACGGGGAAGTCGGAGATTTTCTTGACCTAGCTTTTTAGCGTTAGCGATGCGTTTCCCTGTAACCAACAGAGATTTGGTCTTGTTCGTGTTTATGAACAACATACTTTTTAGTCGCCCACTTACTTACAGCATCAAGATCACTAGCTTTTGTCTAAAGCCGATTATCATAAACCCAGTCTTCCCATCATCTAGATTTGCTGATATTTTGCAAATCGTCACAATTTCAGACAGCACTGAATGACATTCATATTGTTATCAGCTTATGTAAGATGCGTATCATCGGCATACATACTTAGAAAAATATGTATGTATGCATATATTTTAGTAAATTTTTTATTTCAGCTTATTCTTATCTTTCCTTTGTTTCGACTTCTTCAGCATACTTTACGATACCCACCTAAAAAAGAAAACCAAAAATCACCTGAAATAAAAATTAACTACATTAGTTATCATATAAAGGGTGGGTATTCTTGGTTCCCAGTGGCTCCTTTACCTTGATCTGCGGGCGTTTCTCTTAACGGTTGGACATCATCATCACCATCTTGACTTTTTGAACCTCTTACTGCTGCGGCGTTTGATAAACTGGAGTTCCCCACACTTCGCTCAAATGTTATTTGTTCCGCCTTGTCTCCTCTTGAGTGATCTGCTACTTTTTGTGCTGCAGAGTCATGATATAAATCAGCAGAATCGGAACCTACTCCCTGCTCCTCTTGCCCAGTGTTCCATATCTCAGTTGCCACCCTGAATTGGGAAGAAACTACCCTGATTATTCCATCACCGCTTTCTTCGTAAGAACTATACGGCTGTCCTTTTAAAGACCTCTTGAAAATGGTCTTCTCAAATCGTTCCTGTCCAATGGGCATGATGGGCAACCTTGACAATTCCTGTTCCAGAGCCTTGATGGCCCTAAAAAGAGCGTCGCGAATTTCTGCTCGAAATGAGAAAATACCACCCAGTTAGTAATTCTGCAGCGCTGGCTAACAGCATGTGTGGTCACAGGCTTCTAGGCGTACAATGCCTACTCTAGATACAATGCATTGTCAACATTGGGCTAAAATTCTTGCAGACTCCTATCATATAGTAAAGAAAACAAACAAATTGGAAAACTACCAAACAAAATAGATACTATGCTTATTAGATTTTACAAAATAACTAATTATAATATTATGTGTTTGCATGAGAGCATGTAGATTCAATTAGATGTTTACCGGAAGTTCTGATATCACTTTGCAAAACAAAAAACTCATTATGCATACAAAACCTCGTCACAAACTCCGCGACTAAAAAGAATTTATTTTAATAAGCCCCCTTAACTAAGAATGCTTGAATCGCGATACAAAACTAATTCCAAATTGAGACGACTCTTCTCGTTTGGAAGAAAAACAGGAAAGTACTTTCTCACTTCCTCCCTTATGAATTACGGACCCGCCCCAAATATTATAGCCTAAGAAAACAGGCGACAATTCGACTAATTTCCCTGCGAAATGACGATTGTGCAACGAGCGCGATGTGTGGATGTGGGCTGTTAAAGTAGCGGCCATAACACTTGGAAATGGTCTCCAAGCATCTGTGGCAGACTTCTTGCCATCTGCGAAGTCAGAAACGCCTTTAATAACAACCCATTTCATGTTCATCTCATGCGCCGCTTTGTAGAGACCTAATTCAAAAGAAATTTTTACTTCTGTTAGAAAAAAAGGAGACATACAGCAGTCAATTACAGAGGCCCATGAATTCCTATTCACCAGTTAAACTCAAATAAACAAGGCAAAAAAAGTTGACAACCACTGTTCAACTCTTACAATGCATGTATTCATTTGACACTCAGCATTCAGGGGGTGTTTACATCAGAAAACTCGCACCGGCGCAAGTTTCATCGCGGGATGACTGTTTGATTTCGTAACACGTTTACATGATGATGAGTCATTTCATATCTCGGTTATTTGATTATTTCGTACCGGAGTGAAATTCTCGCTACGGTACCACAACCGGGGTGAACTCACGCCGGGGTGACTCTCGCTGGCATGACGTTTTGTGGTGGTATCATGTAAACAAATAGAGAGCCACGAGAGGGAACCGGATTGAACTCGCGCCGGCGCGAAAGTAGCCCCGGTGTCATGTAAAACACCCTCTCACTTTTGGCTCTAAAGTAGCGACGACTAGGTGCCGATAAAAATTTCACATGTCCCATAACTTTGTCGGAAGCGCCTTTCAACTTTGGCTCCGGAAGGAAGTAAATTAATAAATGACATAAATGAATAAATAAGGAAGAAAAATATACAAACAAATAATTAAAAAAAGTGATTCGATTGAAACATCTCCTCACATTTTTAAAATCATTTTTTTCTTTCATTAATGGAATCCACAGAGATCTTCACCATACGAAAGACGAATTCAATTTTTTTTTGTTTTTTATTTCAAACATTTCTAAGTTCTTAACAACCTTGTCAACCTTCCTCCTAGTCTATTTTCAAAACCCTTTCGCCTAGTTCTCGGCGGCATAGTTTCAGTTTATCAGACGTCATTTGTTCCGTTGATTCGGCTCACTGTTTCGGATAGCTGTGGACAATTTCTTCTATTTTCTTGAGGAACTTGAGTTCACGACACTCACGCCAAAACAGCTTATTTAGAGTAGGCATTGTACGCCTAGAAGCCTGTGACCGCACATGTTGAAAGGCACTAAGGAGCCAAATAATTCCCAGCTGAGGCACCTTTTGCAAGACAAAAAGAAGAAATTTAAACGGAGATGCAGACGGAAAAAACGAGAGTTTGTCAGTAAGAGTATAGGCGATATTGACCTCCGTAATCCTCAAGATACCTGGAAACAGATAGGTAAAATCTTTAATATTAGAAAACAGCAACCACATGAAACCGAAACAGTAAGTGCGGAACAGTTTTATGAATACTTCAAACAACAAAACGCGGCTCCAACGAACGTCGACCAGACAGATCTAGAAGATACTGGAGTTATTGAGAAAGAGCCAGGCCCCCTAGACTATGCAATATCGGAAGAAGAGATTGATTTCGCAATCAAAAAACTGAAATTAAACAAAGCCCCAGGGTGTGATAAAATATTAAATGAAGTGCTAAAAACAGGGAAAGATATCATAAAAGGTCATCTACTAGAGTTTTTCAATCGTATTTTAAGTTCAGGTAAATATCCTACGCTCTGGAGTTTTGGCCTCTTCGTCCCTATACATAAAAAGGATGATCGATCAAAAGCTCAAAACTACCGCGGCATAAAGTGCTCTCTGCATTAGGTAAACTCTTCACATCCATCCTCAATGATCGATTGTATGATTGTATTACGCGAAGCGGAGAAGGAGTATGTCCAGAATGAGGTTAAAAAGAATCAGCTCTAGTGAACAGTGGAAGGTGATACGGAATTGCATACCAACTAGGGAGAAGTCGCGCCCAGCTTATTCTAGGGATATGAAAGAACTTGCAACGGAATTCAATGAGTTCTTTACGGAGGTGGGAATACGTGCCGCAGAGGAAGTCAAAAGACTAGCATCAGTCAATGGTCTAACTACTTTCCTCTTTCGAGATCAATAGGATTGTACAGTCATTTCCTTCAAATAAAGCACCAGGAAAAGATAAATTACACATGGTAGTGGTGAAAGATTTTTTTTTTTTTTTTTAATCTTTAATAACATTTATTCAATCGACAATCAACAATCAAAAATACTTACAAACACTACGAT
>CALNXI010000387.1:239072-262611 GCA_942486025.1 Porites evermanni | reverse complement strand
GCTTTTTTTGCTTCTGGTGAAGTGCTCGACTCCTCTGAAGAGGAACGCTCGCTTCTTTTCCTTTCCAAGATCTTTTTCAACAGTTCTTCCATTTACCACCCGGGAAAAATAGAATATGTGGCGGACGGATCAAGGACACGTCTTACGCCATTGCTACCCAGGCCCCTTTTCCCCAAGTGGTGAAAGATGCTCTACCTGCTATCCTCCCGATTTTGACCGAGATCATAAACAGTTCACTTTTGACATCTGTATTTCCCTCACCATGGAAAGAATCTGAAATTGTTCCAATTCTAAAAGATGGTGGAGATCCGGAAGTAGTCAACGAGAATAGACCTGTGTCGTTGTTACCTGCCCTATCTAAGATCTGTGAACGAGTAGCCTTATTTCAATTCACCGAATATGCAATAAGAAGAAACTGTCTCAGTGGACACCAGAGTGGGAATAAGAAACGACATTCGACAGAGACACTTAATATTTTGATGTCAGATCTAGCCTTGGAGGTAATGGACCGCAAGCAAGTCACTGCCTTGGTGTTATTAGATCTTTCCACGGCATTTGACAGCATTGATCACATGTCCTTGTTAAAGAAGCTACGTGCAATGGGTACCTCTAAAGAAGCAATAGAATGGTTTAGAAGCTACTTGACCGGAAGAAAACAGTCGGTGACAATCGGTTGCAAAACATCTGAACCCCGCCAGGTCTCGTATGGTGTACAAAAAGGATCAATTCTGGGCCCGGCATTGTTTAATATCTACATCAACGATCTACCATCTGTACCTAAGGTAGGGTCGTTAGAGTGCTATCTTGATGACTCACAGTTATACCTCTCATTTCCTGTACGTGATGCCACCTTAGCCGCAGCTCAGCTGACAGAAGATCTTAGGAACATAGCCACATCGTGTTGTAAAAACAGTCTACTCACTAACCCGGAAAAAACAAACCTTCTTGTTCTGGGGACTCCGCAGTTGCTGTTGATCTAAGCATTACACTACTCAGCAAGGAGATTACATCATCTAAGTCTGCGAAAAACCTGGGGGTTACAATGGACTGTAATTTAACGTACGGCGAACATATAACTCAATTAACTTCAAAATGTATAGGTAGCCTTTGTCAAATAAATCGCGTAAAATACCTGTTTGATAGGCGTACGTTGATCACTATAATTAATTCTCTCGTATTCAGTAAATTATTGTATTGTTCATCAGTAGAACAAGGCAGCTTCAAAAAAAGGCACGGTACAGTAGATAGCATCTTCATCTTAAAAACACTCATAAATAAGTTTGTTAAATCTAAACCACAAAAACGCAGAAAGTTGCTTTTCTCGTGTTTTGTAGATTTTAGAAAAGTTTTTGATCGCATACCCAGGCAAAAATTATTCGAAAAACTCAGGAAAGAAGGAATTAAAAGGTGTTTTTAGAAATAGTAATGTCCATGTACTCAAAAGATAAATCAGCAGTCAAAATCAACAACAAAATGACCGAAGCTTTTCCGTGTTACACTGGAGTTAAGCAAGGTTGTATGTTATCACCCACCCTTTTTAATCTCTATCTAAGTGATCTGCCCGAATTTTTAAATTCACCAAGCTCAACCGATATTCTGCTTGATGACTCTGAAAGACCTATAAACTGTTTATTATATGCGGATGACTTAGTGATCTTTTCGCGGTCAGCAAATGGCCTACAAACACTCCTCAACAAGTTGGAATACTACTGTGAGACAATTACTCGTTTAAGTATGGAGTAAATAAACTAAATAATGTTAAAACTTATAAATATCTGGGAATGACACTGAACCCGTATGGAAATTTTAGTTTAGCTAGAGAAGAGTTAAAAAAAGTTGGGTTTAAGGCACTTTATAAACTAAGAAAAGAGAGGGTGACAACTTTAGAGAAAATATTATGCTGACAATTAAGCTATTCGATGCTCTGATATCGCCCATAATTCTCTATGGAAGTGAAATTTGGGGTGTTGACTGTAACGACCAAATAGAAAAAGATCCCGCAGAATTTTTAAAATTAAATTAAATTCTTGAAATGGTTGCTAGGTGTAAATAAATACTGCAGCAACAATGCTGTAGGGCTGAAACAGGGAAATTCCCAATAAAAATCGAAGCACAATATAGGAATTTTAAGTTTTGGCTAACTCTAACCAAACACCCAAAACACAAACTATCACAGGTGGTTTATAACGATATGAAGTCGAGGATGAATAAGGAATTATGGAGCCAAAAAATCAAACGCGTATTAGACCAAATAGGGCTGGGATACCTCTGGACAAAAGCACATGAAAATGACATAGGAATCTTGAACATTATCAAACAAAGACTGAAGGACATCGAATTACAAAGATGGTTAAGCGACGTAAACAATGACGTAAGAAAAGACGCCAACCAAAAGAACAAACTAAGAACCTTCCGAAAATTTAAAAAAATAGAAAATTATAAATGTGAAGATTATCTCCGTCAGGTCACCAACATCCGACACTGGATAACTCTAACTAAACTCCGTTTAAGTAATCACAAATTGGCGATAGAGACAGGTCGGTATGTAAGACCTTATAAGAAACCGGAAGAGAGGTTCTGTCCTATCTGTAAAAACGACGTAGAAGATGAAATGCACTTTTTAACTCTGCGCCCTGCGTATCAAGAAAAAAGAAGTACTTTATTTGAATACTTAATCGAAGAATACAGAGTATCAGTAAACAGAATGGCAAAAGATGATGTTTTTCTGTTGTTAATAAACCCCCCGAGCAAGAACAAACCAGTGCAAAAGTTAATTGCAAAGTACGTATTCGACTGCTATGAGAAAAGAAGAACATTAGTTTTTTAGGTTAACATTGATTATAGTTCCACTAGTGTACAATTTGTGTTATGATTTTAAATTATTTGGATAAAGTCGATGTACATAGGACTGTATAAGCCTCCAAATAAAGCATTGTCTTGTCTTGTCTTGTTGTTAGCCAGCGCTCGAGAATTACTAACTGGGTATTATTTTCTCCGTTCTCGCAGAAATTCGCCTCAGACGTTTTAAAGCCATCAACAAGGCTATGGAACAGGAAAGGTCAAGGTTGAAAGGCATGCTCATTGTAAAGAAACGATCTGGAGAGACCAGTTTAAAGAGGTCTTCAAAATGACAGCTGCTTAGTTCTAATGAGAAAAGCAATGACGGAATAATCAGGGTAGTTCCTTCTCACTTCAAGGCGGCAACAGGGTTATGGAACACTGGGCAAGAGGAGCAGGGAGCAGGTTCCGATTCTGCTGATTTATATTATAAAGGAGTAGCACAAAAAGTAGCAGATCACTTAAGAGGAGACAAAGCTGAACAAAGAACATTTGAGAGAAGTATGGGGAACTCCAGTTCATCAAACGCCACAGCAGTAAAAGGTTCAAAAATTCAATATAATGATGGTGGTGATGATGTCCAACCGTTAACAGAAACGCCCGCATATCAAGGTAACGGAGCCAGTGGGAACCAAGAATATCCACACTACATATGCGTACTTACATATTTTTTCTAAATTTGTATGCTGATGATATGCATCTTACATACGCTGATAACAATGTGAATTTCATTCAGTTCTGTCTGAAATTATAAAGATTTACTGAATATCAGCAAATCTGGCTGATGGGAGACAAATCACAGTGACTGGGTTTATGTTAATCGGCTCCAGACAAAAGCTTGGCATCCTAACTTTATTTCCGGTTCTGACCATCGTTTCATCATAAATAGGGTATCAACTTATAAATCTATGGGACAATGCATCGTCAACATTGGGCTACCCTGGGTGCCAGAGGCTTTTCATGCGCGGTTTCCGGTTTCGGTTAAGTTTTAGAAAGTCACCCGCGTGAAAAGGTTGTAATTGGCTCGCCGGTATCAAAGGGATGGCGCTCTGGTTCAGAGGCTTTTCGCGCGGGTCACTTTTTAAGACTTGACCGAAACCGGAAACCGCGCACGAAAAGCCTCTGGCACCCAAGGTAGTGTTATACCTAATTTCTGTGTGTCCGCAAATTCAATGAGCTCGATAGAAGTTAGCATTAGCGAGTTTCGATAAACCTTGAGAGTTCACAGCTCGCTTTAACATGCATGCCTTTTTATGTACACAACCCCTATTTTACTGAAAGTGTTTTGAATACGTACACTGTAAATGTGAGGAGGTAAAGTACATGTACCGTTTTAACTATATACTAGGAGCAATCAGAGCTTAGGAGAGCGCGTTCGATATGTTTGCTAGGCGTACAGGTAGCATTTGAGGGGAAAGGGTGGATGGTTCTTGCGATAGATAACTATGATTATGTCATATTTTGAACGTTAGGGTTGCGTACAGCGAAACCTCGATTTAAACTGTGTATCATAAAGAAAAAGTTTTGGAGGCTAGTGATCAGAGTGATATCGTATGGTTCGTCTCAAGTGCTTGTTATTTGAGGAGACACTGGCCAGAGTGCTTTGGGCGTGTAAAAAGAACTTTTTGTTTTACTGGCCCAATAGATGTTCTACAGGGCGCAGTTGTTCGATGGCCAATCAGCGCTTAACCCGGGTTTCTTTTCTTTTGTTGAAAAACATTTCTTTGGATAATCTTCTCAGTTATTTTTAAGAGCGTCCTGATCAACTTGTTAGCAAAATGAAGCCGTGGCGAGTTCGATTCTCGCCCGGGGCATGAAACTTTCCTTAGTCCCGAGCGAGCGTGGTTTCTCCTCCTTCCAAGTTGAAAATGTTCATTGGAAGTGGATGTGTGCTGCTCACCAGTGTATCATTAAAATAAATAAAAATAAAATTGATTTACGCAACCACGAGTTCGTGAGAAAAAAAACAAAATGGCGGGTGAAAGGTAAGTGATGCCGACTGATTTTATTTTTCTTTTTATGATCGGAGTTGATTTTTTTATGATCCAAGTTGATCCGAGTCCAATTTTACATTGTTTTTATTTTTTTATTTGATCCGAGTCGATCCGAGTTGATCCGACCCGGACTGGCGGTTTGAGTTGATCCGGTCCGACTTTTGTACCTGCTTAGCTAAAATGTTCGTTTGTCCGGTGCCGAAAATATCACACGTCATGATGAAATCAGTGGTGCCGCCGAGCTTCACATCTCGGTAGATTTAGTTTGTGGAATAACGGCCGCCGAGCTACACAACTCGGTAGATTTACTCTGTGGCACTACGGCCGCCTAGCTACACAACTCAGTAGATTTACTTTGTGGCACAACAGACGCTGAGCTTCACAACTTGCCGGTAAATTTACTTTGTGGCTACACAACTCGGTAGATTTACTCTGTGGCACTACGGCTGCCTAGCTACACAACTCAGTACTGATTTACTTTGTGGCACAACAGACGCTGAGCTTCACAACTCGCCGGTAAATTTACGTTGTGGCACAACGGACGCCGAGCTAAACAACCCGGTCTGATGTATGCACCAGGAGTAGCACGCATTTTCCAAAGAAAAATATGAAGGCTTAATTTAAAGTAAACTTTTACTCAGGGTGTAAAATTTCAGCACACTTTTGAAAGATCAACGCTTTGGAAGATTCATTAAACACAGATCGATAGTAGACCTTCAGCAAACTCTTAAATAATTATGCATGCTTTACGAAAATTCTGCACACTTTCAAAAGATGAACGATTTACGAAGAACGCCGAGGACACACGAATCACCAAGTGAGTTAGCGCGTCAAAGTGAGGCAAAACGTAAGCAAGCGCCTCAAAGCAAGGCAAATGTGTGTCGAAGACGACGACGACGACGACGTCGATGCAATCTTGAAAAAACCTCCCTTACTAATTGCAAAGGATACCAAATAATGCACAGAACACCCAACACAAATTAGGGGTTGCGTTCTCGTACCTCGAACGCAATTAAGGTGATTAATCTTTCAACTTTTCGAGGTGGCAAATTGCAAACGAACAAATTCCTTTTTCAACAGGATAAAGAAAGATACCAAATTAGAAGGAATGAATCTTGAAACGTGTAAATATTTTATCTTGTGGCACAATGCGTTTTCGTGTCGACCATGAACCATAGATTGATGGGTCTTATAGTGAGTTGTTTTCTCTTACAAGCCGTTCACTGTCTGTTCTGCTTAACTAACCGTTTTCATGCAGTACAATAATTCTGTATAGTCGACGTAGGTTGTCGTGAACGGGTTTCCGACAAATAGTCACTCTCGATATGATTGTCTACAGATTTGCTTCCAGAAATTTAGTGTGACAGATTTCCTAGGATTCTTTGTCACGCAACACGCAATGGTCGGCTACAAGGTTTTATCGTAACCTGTGCCTCCCCTCAGAAAAAAAAGCTCCATGGTAGCCCAGTAGTCTAGTTTGAGGAATATTGTACTGGGTTGAAAATTATCAATCTTCGATAAAAATGATCTACCATTTGTATCTTGCGAAGATTTAAATATCTTGGATCCTAAAGAGCAATTACTGCACAAAAATAACTAAAGAAAGAAGAACTACACAATACTACTAATAATAATCATCATCATCATCATCATCATCAAGATTAACTTAATCCTGTCATAATTCTATTTAAAGTAACTGAGGTTTCGAATCCCAGGATAGCAATAATATTAGCATACACAAGCTTTCCATTCCATTACGGAATCTTTTCACTTCGACGGAGCGCGAAGTAAAGGATTCGCGACGCTCAGGAATGTTTCAAAGTTACATTCGGATGTCGCGAAGTTGCTTCGGAATTGGTTGGATATATCTTCGAGTTCTTTGATGATTCTTATTCTTATTTATTATTCTGGCTAGAAATATTCAGTGCAAAAGTATTTTGCAGAAAACTTTGAAGCAATTTGGGCTAGTAGCTTCACAACACGAGCGAAAATCGAGATACAAGAGCCATTTTCAGTTCGTCTCACTTCGCAGACGAGTTTGCTTATGTCCTGTTATGTCGCGCGGTATGTTTCTCTAAAGTCAGTTTAGCTTTTTACCGTCGAAAGCTTGTCTTCTCCCCCCTGAAATCTAGCATAGGCAAAAAGAAAGAAGAAGAAAAGAAAGAACAAAGTAGGGTCCTTAACGACGATAGTCGCGGTGGGTTATCCATCCAGTCCCTAACCCCACCCGACAGGGCTTAACTTGAGTGGCGTTACTAAAAAACCGAGTTTCGCGAGCGTTATTGCGAGATCCGTATTTCTAGTTTATGTTGCGATGTTGTACACGAATTATCCTCAGTGTGGAGATTTTGCAGTTTCAACAAGTTTTGTAAGGGAGTGTACTGATGTCAGTCACGTTGCTAGAAAAGGTGTGGAGTTAGCTATACATAAGGTAAGTGTTGTTGTAAAGGAAATAAAAGAAGTGGAACTGAGATCTCGTCGTACCCAATTTATTTATGACAGAAATAATCATCGAATTGAGTTAAAGACACGCGGTCATGTACCTACAGACTTCTGGTGAAGAATTTAAGACGTCCGTTACACAAAAAGAGAAAAGTAAGGGTATTTGTATGGAAGGGTATCCGGAAAAATATCATTTCTTACTATTCCTCCGCATTCACAATTAATCCACAACCACGACGCCAAAGTTTACGCTCCCATAGCGGCTTGTTCAAGTAATGGAGCTCGTAAACGTCTCTATTCAATATTGTACCCTGACAAAATATTTTGACGGTCTCCTAGACTCTCTTGAACATGTCTTCTCTCGCAAGGATTGCAAGCTTCTTGTTCATAATTTTCTTTTTCAAAGAAACATGAAAGGTCATTCCAAACGTGTTTTTTTTATTCTATGTCCTGATGTCAAAAAAATCATAAGAGTTCGTCAAATGGTCACGTGATGCACTATCACCTGGCCAGTTGAAAATATTATAACAACTACGTCTTTCATATTACAAATGTAGTAATAATAATTTGGAGCCATTTAGCCTGTGTACAGCCGGCCGCCTTCCCTTAACAGAGAGAAAAACGTCTGTGAATGGCCAGAAAAAGGACGGTAACCGAGAAGTCCTGGGACCGAAGTTGAGTTGAGTAAGTTGTTTTGCTAGAGTTGGAGAAAATGGCAGAAAATTTCTCAAACAATTACAATAAAAATGGGTTACCTTCCTTAGAGCATGTGCAGCGTTCTTCGTTGTTGTCAGGTTTAGTCTTATCTTGCTGCTGTAAAGAAAAGATAGAGAAAATAACTTATCAATTTTATAATATTGATAAGTTAGGCTTATTTATGTACTCTTATCAAATCCGTACTCTATATTAAACATCTGATTGTAAATTTACCAAGTAAAAACTCAGATCGATTTCTATAATACAAGAAACTTTCATTCAATATGAATGCCTTTCTGCCCAACTCATATAAAACTTTTTCCGTCAACAACGTCAACTCGTCCTCCAGTGTCTCCTCTTAAGGCGCATTCCCGACATCAACTTGTAATAATTATTAGTATTCTGTCATAAATCTGAAATTGGTATAACGTTTCTAAACATTAAACAAATTAAAAAACTTAAAATTTTTGTAATTTTCCTCCTTATATTGTACGATCCTTTTGATAAATAATTGTATCCACCATCGCCGTAATTTTTAATTTCATATCGTAAAAATTATATCTGAGGAGGGCTTAAATTAACAAAAAAAATACATAGTTCGTTTAGGCCTCCTTGCCATTTTTTCATAAAATAATGAAATAAACGAACTTAACTTTGTCATAGCTTTTTTTGCAATAAAATTTGTATTCTCATTTTCGCTGTTTTATATCCTCAGTGCGCATTTGAACATGATAATAACCGTACAAACAACCAAAGTCTTCTGCAACAATTACTACCACTGCTACCGTACCACTAAGCAGGATTACTGAAGATGAGATTGTTCCCCCGTGTAGATTATAAAACTGTCTCCACTTTCGTAAACGCTAGTAAGAAGTGAACAACAAGGCCTCTAACTTGGATTGTAGAGCCGAACAAGAAAAATTATCCCAATCAATCAGAAAGTTTTGAAATATTTCGTTTATCTGAACAATAAAGATAAGGACTCTGTAGTCAAACAATCTTTCCTTTTCTGTCAAAGCAACAACACGCTGCGAATAACTCCGGATTTTACTTGAATTTTATGAACTTAATACACCAATATGATTCATCCAAATTAATAGATATCGATAAAACTCGACGAAATAAAAGAGAAATATATATCTTTCTGGCGACACAGTCCTTAAACATCAAATAGAAAATTAGAATTTTTTTAGACTTTTGAAGGAAGAACATTTTACATGTAATTATCAACATTATGTCCATTCTGTAAATCAAACCAAGTTGAAAACGAAGCCCATTTTCATTTCAATGTCAGAAATAATTTTGAACAGCGGCAGGCTTTGTTAAATCGAATCAAAGTAATTATAGAACCTAAAATTGAAATGTTCTGATCTCAGAAAAAATTAATCTTCTCATGAATTCAAACGATAAAAATGTAAATAATTCAGTGATGAAGTTTATTTGCTTATATGTCTAAATATACTTAACACTTAAGTTTGCTATTATCATCAAGTGAAAGTGACGTAACATAATTTTATTAGCATACAACAAGTTAGAGTAATGTTAGCTTTGTTTTGTAATTGGTTACTATAAACTAGCTTTTGCGTTTTATTTATAAACCCTACCAATATCACTACAAGAAATAGGGTACCTTTTCACCAATAACCGACTTTAATTCAGTCACATCTCCCTTCATCGGTTGGGGCTTCTTCAGATCTTTTATCGTTGGTGGGAGCCTTTCGGGAAAAGAAAGTATATTTTCCACGTTTTCACTGCTCTCTGACTTCTTGCTGTCCACAACCAAGGGTTCTTTTAGACGTTTACTATAAGCATTATCTTTTAAAGTGCCATAGGATGATTCGACAAGATGTTTGGGTTCAGTTTTGTGGTAAGGATTGTCAGCATGCACACACGAAAGAGTTTTCGGATGATTTGTGTTAACAATAACTGGGGGATAAACTGATGACATCAAATAGTCTTTCATATCTTCTGGTTGCTTTGGCACTCGCAGTTTTAGCGATGGGTCCATCCCCTTAGTGCTAGGTTCCTGTGAGTGGTCTTTGGCTTTCTCGACTTCTTTGCAGTCTTGGAGCGACATATCGGTCGGTTTTGATAGTTCTTTTGCTTTCTCGATTACTTTTAATGGCACTGTCACGCTACAGTTAAGGTTCCATGAAAGGTCTTCAGCATAACAGCTGTGTGATTTTACTTTCTTCATGCTTCCTTTATATATCAACTGGGATGTCTGTTCTTCAAACAGAAACTCAGGCTCTGGCTCGGTATTTTCTCTACTCTTGTTCGCCCTCCAGACTAAAGACGTCTTTAAACTGGTCTTTCCTGTCCAATTCCGCCCAATAAAGTTCTCGGGTACTCTTTTTACGAGACCTTTTTCCTCCCAAAGGGGTCTTTTGTAGACTCCAGTGGCTAGTCTTCCTTGGCCACGTAACCCTGAAGAAGCTAATGGTTTAAAGGAAACAAAGTTAACTAGACGTGGCGGCTTTTCTTACACTTTGGCAAACTTATTTATTCACTATTTACGAACGGATTTAACGCAGCAAGTGCTGGAACATTGAAGTGGAATTGTTATTATGAAAACCGTTAGACTCCTTTGTTATATGTTTTTGTTAGCTTTTTTGGACCTGACCGTGTAAAACGTTCAATAGCATTCCTATCATTTTGAACTTACTAACCAACAGAAACATCGTATTAATTTATTCGGTGAACAAAAAGCTAGGTCGGAAGCGCGGGAGGTTCCAACATACACTACAGCACCGGCTTTTATAACCAGTCTCCTCTACTATGGTTAGAATAAAGGGAAAATTTGGGTGATAAAACTGAAACCTATTTATGGGCGACAGTGGGGATGAAGAGTTGGGATGGGTTAAAATAATCATGAAGCCATTTCTTTCCACTACCTGGCTGATCTTTTATTTCGACAACTTTTAGTGCTAACAAGTTGTTTTTACATCGACGCCATTTCCAGCACTCCATCAGCAGCTCACAATCTTCATCTTCAAACCACGACTCAGGAGGGAGGAACCCATTTCTATCTGAAACCTAAAACAGAAAAATGCGTCTGCGTTTTTTGCGATACTTTGTCCTGGCTCTTCTTATATTTCTGTGAGAGCGATAGGAGTGTCACACTGCACTAGCCCTACAGCTGACAAAATTTCTTTGTTCTGTTTCATTAATGACGTTAAATTTGGGTGTTTCTTGGTGTTGATTCCTTTTTGTGTTGCGGTATGGGTATTGTTCAGTACCTTTTCGGTCTATGTATTACGTCATTTGGTGGTAATTATAACCCCCGATCACAAAACCGAGAAACTACCCTAAATTTTGAGGACGCTATGATGAGTTCGTTACCATCCCACTTCAATTAGCAAACTTCTACCAGACAGAATTATAATTAAAGTCACGAAAAAAATCTATAATTACCACAGGCAAACATAAATAACAGCTTTTGTTCACCGATCAGTCGTACAAACAGCTAACCCGGGGATTTTTTGGATTCATAAAAGAGGCCCCCAGTTGTACAATACAGATAAAACTCTTGTGTTTGGGCTATAAGAAGGTACTCAACTGAGGAAGGTCAAGCAATCCCGTTAACACAAAGGGAGAAGCTAAAAATAATTAGAAACGCACAAGCCAAGAACCCCACGGAGCACCCAAAGAAATTCTGGGTAGAGGTGTGCCGCCGAGGCCTTCAAACCTTGACCCTGTTTAACACAGAAACCGTCCATTTCGCTACCCTCCCTTTCACTCACAGAATTAAGGTTTTTATTTAAAAAACTTTGATCATAGAATTAGGTTTTTTAAGATAAACAAATGTAGGTACCAAAAGTATAGACCTCTCACCGCCAACTTTCACATTAGGGTTCGGTCTAAAATGTGACTTAAGACCCTGAAACCCATGTCCGGTTCAGCGGCAAATGCCCGTTACGTTTAGCCCAGGCAAATAAGGGAGTCTCTCCCCGGAAAAAGAACAGTTGAAGAAAATTTTGTGGGGATTGGGGATTGGGGATTGCTTAGGACACAACTTGTCCATCTGGTGCTGCATTACATCACAACTTACAAATGAAAGTAGGATCTTTCCGAATGGGCGGTATATGCTAGTCAGAGCCACAACATCAGATGGAGTGGAATCATTGCTCGGCAGTGGGCTATCGAATGGTTTACATCTTGTTCTGGAGGTGTTATCACTTGGTAAAGACAGATCAGCATCAGTGCTCAATGACTTGAGAGCTGTGGATGAAAGTTAAGATCAATATGTTGCGTTGTTATTTCTAACCTCAGTTGGTACCACTTTGATACAATTTTGTTTTCTGTAAAACAAAGCTTTGATAAACCTACACTTAAATCCAAGAAAATTAACACACTAAAAATGACATCTAACTTCCAACCGTATTTTTCAAAGAGGGATTTGAGCGTCCATCAAAAAATATACAAATACAATCATAACAAAAAGATGATGATAATAATAAACATCAAAGAAATCCTGAGAAAAACCATGAAGCAGAAGAGCGTGGAGAACCGAATCATGGAACAGTCCTGGGTAGGAAAATATTTTAACCAGAATTGTAAAGATCCAGTGATCGCACCTACTCGTATCAGATATTTAAGAGTTCGGAAAACATCCTGCGCATAGTCCTGTCGGAGGTCACGTCTATAAGACAACAAATAATTGCGACCAAAGCGTACAGGGAACAAAAGTTATGGAAGAACGTTGATGAAACTAACTGTCGAGTATGTTGTGATTGTCAAGAAATAGTACCTTAATATACTACGTGGCTTCTCCAACATGGCACAGACACTGTAGGACAGGCATGATCGAATGCTACGACTGTTGAACCACAGTATATTAGACAACTACGAATTAGGGGACTCTCAACACTCGTATAAGCAAAGCCACCGAGTCCCATGCTTGAAGAAAGATAAAGCGAAGGTTTAGTGGAAAAGCAGTTGTTGAGAAAATTTCAAAGTAGAAGGTCTCACGAATCAGATAAGATTCAAGGATTGTGGCTCAAAAAGACGAAGCTCGTGCATGGAAGGGCTAGTCAACGGAAAAACCGTCTCAACGAGGGGCAGTTGCCTGAGCGGATGTCACAAGGCGGGACTGAACTGAATAATAATCTGGATAAAGGAAATTCAGCGGAGAAGTACTGCCCAGCACTATTTGGAAGCTGCTCACTAAGATCGTAACAAAAGAACTCAAAGATCACTTATTTAGAGAAAAGTGATTTTTTCCAGTCCCCAGATAAACAAAGGGGATACCGTACGACTTTAAGAAAGACAGAAAGAACCAATCATGCTTTGCTTTAGCAAAGTCAAAGAAAAAACAACAACAACAACAACAACAACGTGGCAAACTCGATTGCGAGCAAACTATGAACCAGTTAGTGAGGTAGCAATTAGAAGAGGAACTCCTCAGTGTGATTCCTTATCTCCAGAGCTGTTTGTAATCGCAACTTTCCGTCTCACATGTATACATGCAATTGCAGGATACTTTAGTTAGAGAGAAAGAGAATGCATTCTTTTATTGTTTAAGGATGATGTGAAATTGTATAGAAGGGATAAAATAGCAGTGGCTAGAACTCAGAAAATCTCTAAATAATAAAATAACCTTGCACAATTGTGTTTTCCACTTTTAAGGCTGGCATACTCTAGCCTCCCACGTAGACGTTCTTAGGGCTTCGTCACTCGTTCCTGCCCGTACGGGGCAGGAACGGGTGACGAACCCCTAGAAACGTCTGCGTGGCTGGCAGGCTAGGCATGCTTAGACTGATGGACAAAGTACCTTCCTCTGGTTTAATGTGCATCGCCTGGAAGAGCAACGAAAGGGGTGACATAGTCATTCTTCCTGAAAGCCGTTGAAGCTGTAATTGGATTCTCCACCTATCTTCCATTGTGCTAAGGCAACGATTTATGCTCTCAGTGGTGAGAAGAAAACAGATGATTGGTTGACGCACACTCTTCATGCTTCTCAAATTAGGAAATTCGCAATTAAAATGCTCCCTTATTCGGGAAATTCTGTATTCTCCTTGTAGAAGTTTGCTGTCCTTTTCCCTTTGTTTGATGGCTATTGGCTTTCTTGAAAACTTCCCGTTCTTGCCAAAAGGCAGCATTAAATCACTCGACATTGGGAACGGTTGGTCTGACACTCGTTCCGTAATAACACTCTCTTTCAGTGAAATAGTACTGTCTTTCAGACGACTATGTGTTGGTTGAGTTTCTAAATTGAACAGAAATGGGAAAGCAAAGGTCTCAGTCTATGAGTCTAACAAATTAAGGTGGCTAGAACCTGTTTATATGCGGGTTGGTTATCTTTTTGAATCGCGTTTTTCATGAAAAACAATTAATTTAACCGATTTCTATGACTTTGGCATTCTTAAAGAATTGTGGAACTTTAAGAAAATTTTATTTATTTTCTTGCTGGTATAAAAACGTTTGGGATATCGGTATATGTTTCAAACCACATTTTTAACTTCAGCTAATAAGCCCTAGAGCTCTCTAGTTTTATATCTGCAAGTTTACTATCCTGCAATCGTGACTATACAACTCACTGCACAAAATACGGGTCAAATTTAACACATTTGTGAAAGCTGACGCACAAATAGAGGCAGAGTGCCGACGGACTCTCCTATCTAAAAGGTTATTCTTACCCAAAGCTTTATTGTAAGAAACTGAATCATCAGAAACCTATGGCGAATACAGTTAGCACTACAAGAAGAACAATTTTATGCTGAATGTGGGGCGAGATTAAAGAACTTTAAAAAAACAGTTTTTGGCACTGAAGGTTCCCGTTTTGTTTTTCAGCTGCAATGAAAACTCTGACTTGTTCTAGGTAATTTATTCACGCTTTTTAGACTTGCCATCACCTTCGCACTGGCAGTTTGCCGTTGAGAAGAACAAGACGGTTTTCATTTCTTTCTTCATCTTTATCCTCAAGTGGAAAACTTCCCATGCGAATGTGATGGCAAATCTAATTATCTTAAATAAATAACCAAATACAAGGGTTTTAATTGCAGCTGAAAAATGGATGGGTTAGAACTACGGGAGTTGGTGGCTTGTATTGCTCTTCAAAACGGAAACCTGAGACGCTAAAAACTCTTGAGAGTTTTTCGTAAACGCCATATTTTGCTTTCTTAAGATTTGTTTCGAAAAGAGAGGAACAAATACAAAGTAAGTTTGACGAATAGCAGTTCTTTAATCTCACTGCGCACTCAGCAAAAAGTTTTTCTTGTAGTGCTAACTTTATTCGCACGATTGAGGCACGAATGACTTCAAACTTGCAGATATAAAAGTAAAGAGCTCTAAGGCTTATTTGCTAAAGTTAGGTAAAAATCTGTCGTAGGATTTCGAAGTTATTTACATTTTTGCAACAATGCGGTTTTAAATATATGCCGATATCTCAATTTTTTTTTTTATTTCTACAAGAAAATGGACAACATTTTTTTTAAGTTTCAGCATTCTTTATTAAGAAAAGCCAAAAATCATAGAAATCGGTTAAATCGTTACGGCAAACGGCGAACGGCAAATTTAAGTTAAGAATTTCTAAAAATTGAAAACGTTCCACTAAAAACAGTTCAAAACAATTGTTATAAACAAAACAAAAGTAAAGCTACTAATTTTTGGGGTAGAGGTAATGATAGCCTGCGAAAACATCCGTTTCTCCCCGTTCTTCGCCGCTGGGGACGTTTCGCGCGGAGGAACGTCTGCGACTCAGCAACAGAAATTCCATACTGATGACGTAAAATCTGTCCGGAATCCGGTTAGAAGCCCTGATTGGTCGACGGAGTAGTTACATTGTTTTAGCTATTGTTTACGAATGATAGAAAAAAGACAAAAGGCCACAAAGGTCAAATGTAAACGCGATGAATCTCTAACAAAATAGTCAATATTTGTGGAATATAGTCTTCTCTAGAACAAGGATTTGAGTTTTGCTGGAGTTCGTTGGCAGATGAACACAACACTTTACCAAAATCGTCCAGAAGACTCGCAAAATTGGACAAATTTATATTTGGAACCCCATGACTACCGGATTTATTATGTAAACATTGATTTGCGTCATCAGTATGGAATTTCTGCCTCTGAGTAGAAGACGTTCCTCCCCGCGAAACGTCCCCAGCGGCGAAGAGCGAGGAGAAACGGATTTTTTCGCAGGCTAAGGGAATGAACAGAAAAGCACAAGTTAAGGGAAAACTTGAGCACGTGGTACAAATTCACGTTTGCAGTTTGTCGTAAAAGTGACTCTAAATCTCTCTAACAACATCACTTCTTAAGCGCTCTCTCATTTTAAAAAGTCCCGGATGTGAGTCACTAAAAGCCGCTTTACACCACACCATACCTTGTAAAAAATAATAATCATCAACACAATCGTCGTCATCATCATCATTATCATCATCTGAACAACGTCATCGTCTTCATCGCCATGTTATTTTAAGTTAATTCAGAAAACACAATCACTTTAATGGCATACCTTTTTCATCAATTTGCACCCCTAAAAAATATCCTGATGGTAGATTAAGGATTACACGCTCATCCGTCTCAGCACTATTTTTCCCCATTTGAATTTCATTTCCTGTGGCTACGACTATGATGTAAAATTAAAGGACAAAGAATTACTATTCTGCTATAGCATAAGAGACTATAATTATGATCGTCGAAGTTATAATAGTAGCTTAAGCAATTGCAAATTAACCCAAAAACATTGTCGGGCTTCAACGGGATTGGATCCAAGTCCAATGGCCCCCGCGTTAGCACTGAAGTGCTCTTCCAACTGGGCTATGAAGATCTATACATGAGGAGCAGGCCAATTTATCGAATTCGTATTAACCCGTCAAAGAAATGAAACATGAAATGAAGATGATTTGAACTGCGAAAATACAAATTTAAGCAATTGCAAATTAATCCCCCGCCCCCGCAAAAAAAAATAAAATAAAAAAATTAAGAACCAAATCAGCTTTTCAACGGGATTCGAAGCAATTGCATCTGCCTTAACGCTGGCTGCAGTGTTCTGCCATTTAAACTATAAAGAGCCATAGATTGGGTGCAGCCCAATTTGTTAAGAAAGGAATGAAATATGGAACTAAGATGATGAGAACTACGGAAATACAGATTAAATGAGGATATGAACTGATCTTCGCAGTTGTAATAGCAATTTGAGCGCGTTATTATATCACCTTTTCTAAGCATGTCTGAATGGTCGTCTTCAGAATCTGACGTTGGCTCTTCCGAATCACATAACAATGACTCGACATCCCCATCATAACTACTGTCGCTGTCGTTTCTGCCATCACTACTGTCAGCTTTTTGCAAAAAGGTAGAATAAGATATTACTTACATTAAGTCTGTACTAGATTAAATAAATTGATAAAGCCGAGCCTAAAAAAACACAACAACAAGAAAACTTTCAGCCACTACAAACAATCCGCAAATCTTTACTTAGGATCCCAGGACAAAGGCAACTTGCATGTCTTAAACTGTATTCCTCCGCTTAGAGAGTCTCCCCTCCCACACCCACCCCCCCCCCCCCCCCCCTCCGCAGAGCCGCAGAGTCTGTACTGACGGGTGGAGGTCTAACGTCATAACAAAATTTTTTTGCTCGATAGTTTTCCAATTTTTAAAGCAATGGAGGCTCGGCTCCACTGCAGAAGTCTATGGGGTGTTATTATATGGCTACAATAGTACGCCCACTCTGATTGGCTGTTTTCCTGTAATGAGCGGGCGTTGACACTACTGGCTAGGTGTCCAAGGTATTCTCGTCATAAGTAGCCAAGGGTGTACATTTACTGAGTTCTATTTTATACTCCTCGAGTTGAATAATAAATCTCTTATGGGACGGTCCACTGAGGGGTATCGTGGGATATTTTGCTCGTCTCTTGTATTTTGACTCGCGAAAATACAGCGTGACGAGTAAAAATATTTCACGGTACTACACACTAAACTGACCAATAAGATATATGTACTTACTAGCTTCATCTTCTTCGTGTGATGCATCAATAGCTGCGAGCAATTCTGACAAATCAATTCTCTCGCGGCCCTCTGGAGTAATATCTCTAGCGTATCTGTTCAGTAAAAATACGTCAAAGACGAAACGTTATATGTTAAAACTGATAAAGGAGAGATTTGTTGGTCGTTATCACGCGTGCTCTCATCAGCTGTGTGGATGAGTGATTTATCTTGGATACGCATGATCATAAAAATTATGTAATGTTCTCGGATAAAGACGATAAACTGTAGGCCCCGTCTCACAACGCTTACACATATAAATCCTGCGGGACATAAAAAAACCCAAGCACTGTTCGCAAAGAGTAGGGGACGTAGTCCCCGGTGGTGTGGTCTATCTCTTTTACGTTTACCTGTCGGTTATCTCTTCAAGGAAATGGGCTGCGTTCTCGTGATCATGATTCATAGCGACGAACTCCAGTAACGGTAAACTGTCCCACTGCAAACCAGATTCTGCTGCTTCATTAATCAAGAATCGTAACACCTGAACTATCAGCGAGGATTCTAAAAGAGCGAATAAGATGTCATGGGAAAGAAACCTATTACAAAAATGCAAGTAAAAACAGTACAGTCAACTCCCTCTAAGACGGACTTTTGGGACCGGCACTAAGTGTCCGTCTTAGAGAGATGTCCGTCTTATAGAGAGTCAAATAAAGGGAGTAAAGAAAGGCAGGGACCAACTCTATGTGTCCGTTTTACAGAGGTGTCCGTTAAGAGAGAGTCGACTGTAAAATAAAATATCTACCGTTCATTAACTAAGCTGCAGGTTATATCTGTTTGTTTAGCTTCAGCATTGTACATGGTAATGTGATAAACTCAGACTAAGTTAAAAAAAATTACAAAGCAAAAAAAAACAACAACAACAACCACAACCATAACAGCAACAACAACAACAACAACAACAACAACAACAACAAATATGAAAAAATAATGATAAAAAACATACCAGAATTCCCAGAATGTTGAGTTTTACCACTTTTGATTGAAGCTTGGGATCTACAACGGATCAATATATCGCTCATCACTCTACACAGTTCCTCGTAGCTTTGAGATGCTCTTTCACCAACTGTCTTGAGACATTCGTCCTCAGTGTGTTGACAGTCATCCACGTACGAAAGCTTCGCTTCGGCCAGTTTTTGACCTGTCGCTGAGTAGATTTTCACAATTTGCTTTCCCGCTTTCGGTGAACCTAAACGAGAAAATGAATTGTGCTAATTGATGAGGTCGAACTTTCGATTTTTTGGCGTTCTTATGTAGTAGCTCTAATTACATGGATTACCGTAATGATTTAGCGCCCGGGGCACTTATTTACTTTTGGTACCTAAAGGGATGGCGCTTATTCGAGACAGGGCGCTTACTCGGGACAGGGCTGAATGTTCAATACAAAACTTTAATATTTAATTAAAAAGGGATAATGACAGAAACTGTAACATTAACGAATATACTGTGGATGTTCAGTTAACGTGCGAAACTCAGACCAAGACCACTGTTTTTGTGATGTGGCAGTACTATTCGTTTGTGAGCATTTAAAGGAAGATGAACCTCGATTAATACGTACCCGTTATTATAATATTGGAATAGGGGACTTTAGCAGAATGGCGGGGGCGCTTATTGGAATGGGGGCTCTTATTAACAAAAACGCCGTCGAAGGGGGGCGTTTATTCGAAAGGGGGGCTTATTTGAAAGAAGGCGCTAAATCGAATCATTGCGGTGTTCTTTTTTTCTGTAAGTAATCAATTTACAAAAGACAGGATGTGCAGCTCACTTTTTCTAGGGGAACAGCGAGGGTTAAATGGAAATCAAAATCTATAATTTGGTAAAAAAGGTAAGGTAATATTCTTTCTAAACCGCGGTTTTTGTTTTCACAGCCACAGCACCTTGTGCTGTTTGAATGAATATTGGTCGGGCGTTGGGAGACGAAACACTTAATGAGCAAGGTCACAGCCAAAAAACTTAGTCGTTATGCCTTACAATCGAGTGGAATAAACATCTTAAATAAATTTTCACTTTTAAAGCAACTGATTTTTTTTCGAAAGTCTCTTTAACTAGGGCACCTAACCTGAAAAGCCCGTTACGCGTAAATGTCGCCACACAATTGACATCCTTTCTATACAGAGTCTATACACTCTGAAGAGGGCCTCCTCTCGCGAACGGTCAACATATATGTTTTTATCTCCAAACGCAATTGAAGTAATATATCAAGCGAGTTGAAAATACGACGTGCAGTGGAGTATTTTTGACGAACATTGAGGTGTTTCATCTGGTGATGAAACACTGTGTCGAACGCTTGATATTACTTCTCAAACAAAATGATTTTAGAAGGAGGAATTAAGGATGCAAAAATGAGCAGTTTTTCATCTGATTTACAAACACTCATTCTCAATGAATTATTAATGAGTTTGAGAATGTAGTATAAAAGTTACTCTTTGTTGGGTGCCTAACTGTATTTTTTCTTACAAATTTCATCTTCGTCTCGTAATACAGCTGTGGTGTTCGTTTTCCTATATCTCTAGTTCGTTAATTGCGACGTAATTAATGCTCAAACTTGGGAGGTACTGCCCCTGAAAAATGCATTCAAGCAACAAAACATACTTGGAATACAATTTCCTTTCCCGTGTTTGTCGCCTTTCTCCCAGAGGATGCTTTCACCTAAATTTCCAACGGTTGCATATCCTGACTCAACCTCAGGGAAGAGCTCTGCCAACCCAAGGAATTCACAAGATGGTGCACCCTAGATAACAAATAATTAAAAAATAATATCAATTAAGGGTCATGATTTTGTATAGAAAAAATAATTTTGAATGAAGCAGGTCAGCAGTTTAAAAGGTGGGTCAAGTCTGACAAATATCAATACCTTCATGCCGATGTATAGAGAATAAGCAATTGTATTCTGTCAAAGTTTAAATTTTTCAAGACAAAAAAAACAAACAAAGCAAATGCCCATTAACTTACCGGCAAACCCACTGGATTCGGACGTATCTTAATAATCGGGTACTCATCGAGAGCGCTATCTGCATTGTGAAGAAATATCATTAGTGAAATGTGCCTTTCTCAGGGACACAAACATTTTAAACTGCTTTCGTGCCTTATTTTCTCTAGCGTTCAGAATTCAGATGCACCGTTGCTTTAAGCTGGCTTCGTTGTTACTACTGGCGCATTGAACTATGACAAACTTTCTGCCCACATCGTTTTTTATTTGGATTTTTTGGCTTTCCCAAAATTATAGTGCCTAATATAAGTGAACCTTACTTTTCGAAGAGAATTACGTGAAAATTTTTGTTATTTTTGACTAAAACTTATTGTATGAGGTTTTATTGCATGAAATAACGCGCATGCCAAATAGATTTAGACAACTCACTGGAGCAGAAATTCCATAACAAGTAATTCCGCAGTAGGGTCTGTCGGATTATGCCGACATAATTTTGAGCATAATACTATATCTGGAGCATCGGGCATAATGCTGGGATAATACCAATATCTTTGCAGCATGATGGTGCTGTTTCTGAAAACTGTGAAAAGTGTATGCAAAGTTTGCCAGCAACTCCAGCTAGAATGTACAAAGTTGATAAAAGCGGGAATATTTTAGCAACTTGATACCTAAGACTCATACCCAGTGCATTTTGGTATAATCGAAGGCCTGTTGATAGGCACGGGCCTTTGGGGGGTGGGGTGGAAGTGTCATTTTAGTCTGGCATAATTTGAGCATTATACCTCCTGCCGAGCATAACAAAAGCATGAAAGCATAATACTCTATTTTACAGCATAATCTGACAGACCCTATTCCGCAGAAAACAGCTTTACTGCGCTTTTCACAAGCACTCGAACACTAAAGCTCAAAAACCGCCTTCACGTTTTTCACTGCCGTCAGTCATAATTACGATCACAATCAACGAACCTTGAAACACAGAAACACACAAAACGGATCTAAATCTACCAATCACAAATCACAAACCATGACCTTTTGAACCCGTTAAGGTAAAATTCTGTTTCCTAAGGGGTCCGCTAAGATGATTGACGGCGGCGAAAAACCGAAGAAGTCAGTTGGCTTTTGAACTTCAGAGTTCGCGTATTTTTGAAAAGCGCAGTAAAACTGCAGTAAAATTGTTTTGGAATTTCGTACACCAAACTAAAATTTGAATTCGGACACGCGCTGAAAACTAGTTGCCTGAAAAAAAAGAATTAGCTCTTCGCCTTAAAGCCCACGTTTTTGTTAGGTTATAGCACTTTCGAAAACAAACCAGAAGGGCAGAGGAACAAATCACCAATACCTTGGAAATGAATCACTCAACAGTATGTATAAAGAAACCAACCACAGATAAATGAACATACAATGCCTGTCAGCCATGTTCAAGCAACACAGCGAACGTTCCCGCTCAAGTGGGCATTCATACAGAAAGAAAAAACAGTCACGATCGTTTCAAAGACTTAGCTCAACACCCACAGAAAGAGGAGAAACAATTATTAAAATTATAATCTCATTGCGTCTGCAGGTATAAAATCCAAGTACAAAATTAATTTACTGTATAATAATCCAGAAAAAAACTTACTTTCAATATCCGACGTATGCCTTGATTGAGGGGCAGAACTGCTACTTTGTGAACCTAGCCCGGAGTCAGAATTGTTTCCACGGATACCATGGGATACCTATCGGGCAAGAGATACATAAAATTGAAAAGTCACACCATGGAGTACTTTTAATCACATCAGGCTGATTCCTATTTTTCTGAAAATTTTAATTTCCAGAAAAATACATAATATAAAACAATCGATTTTAGCACAACAAACAAAGGTCTCCGAAAAACAATTTGGAGCATGGATAAATAGTGTATCAGCTATTTCGGTAAAATTTTTCTTCTGGTTTCTTCTCTTTTGCTGAAGAGGTTTTCAAAAATTAGCCTTTAGTTAGTGCTTTTTGAAATCAGGGAAGGAAAAAAGTAACAAAAGCATGGTATCTATTTCGCTTCGAGAAACTCGAGAGTAAGAAGATTTCACTAACGCTAGTAACCCTTCACAAGAACCGAAAAATTAGCCATAATTTCTTCCAAACCACCAGGCTTGTGGCATCTGAAACTTAGCTTTATAGCACACTTACCAACTGGGCGACAATTTTTACCTTAGGAATTTTGCGTGCAAGAATACTTTTACATTCAGTATACTTTTTTAAAGGAAATTTATTTCTGAAAGAAATAAATGGTTTTATGCTTAATGTGACTGATTAATTTGTCATTTCTCCAGTTACTGGGGAGGGGGCGTTCCTGCCATCCGGGACATTATATATTATGTTTTTAAGACATGAAAGCGAGGCACAAGGCCTCTCTGCTCACTGCAACAAGAAAGTTGGAAAACATTTTTAGACGGTGGGCAGGTTTGGATGCAGGATGCTGGTGATTTATCAGTCTCCTTTGATCTTCTTGGGTTTTATCTACCGAGCATCACCTCTTCTTTGAGATAAGTACTAGATTATTGCCAGATGGCTTACCGCTTACTCTCGGTGCTGTATTGATGTGCACAGATCTGATATGATGTGCGTGCACACGATCGTCTTGTTGATTGCAAGAATTGATACACGTTACGGTCGTTTATGC
>CALNXI010000387.1:224551-238218 GCA_942486025.1 Porites evermanni | reverse complement strand
TATGAAGTTTTCATTTGTTTTAATCGCCATAATCCGATACTTTACACTGTCATCTAAACAGATAATGTCTTTTTTGAGAAAGTTTTTATCTTCAAGTTCCCATCTGATTGTAAACCTCGATTGAAATCGAATTTTACCATGAAAGTCAGAGGATTTTTTAGGGGTCACTGATCCGACCTGTTCCCACATGTTGAGCAGATGTTATAAAGCATTTTACGTTTCATTAATATAATAGCACGGTCAATCTTCCTGGAGCGATTATGTTGTTCAAAATAAGAGATGCTAGTGGAGAGAGAAAATACTTAATTACAGCAAGTAATTTAACGGAACTTACGTTAACCTTAAATAAAAGTAGTAAGAACGTACTTTTGAAATGTTCTTTTATTCGTTTTAAATAGTATTATAGTATTGCTTGTTTAGATTTTTCCCCCGGGGTGGGGGCTTTTTTGACACTTTTGATTGACCTTTCGTTTCCCACCCTGGGGAATTTGATCAAAAAATTTTAAAATTTGTCAAATCCCCACCCCTTGCCCGCACTCCCCCCCCACGGGGTTTACTTTGATAGGTGCATAAGGTTATTTTCCTGACGACTTGATCGACCATTTTTCGTGTCCGTGACTCGTGATGTACTGAAAAACAGTTCTGTGAATCGTGATTGAAGCGCTCTCCGAGAAACCTAAACCGCCAAAATTCTCGATTGTTTACACGTTCATTGAAGATCAATCGAAGAAAATTACTCGTTGATTTGGCCACACACGACCTTAACTTGACTAGCATCTGGTGGCTTTAACTTCACTTTCGAGTCTTTTGATGTAACTTCACACTTAAGTGCGCTCAGACCCATCTACAGCTGGCTTCCCTAGGAAATTTATAGCCGCGCAGTGTTTTTCATAACGTTCGTAAAACTCTAGCTAACTTGCTCAAATATAATCGAAGCACTCCGTGTTACAAAATGGGACTAACGTGACGTTTTTTACATTTTGTACGACCTCTATTTTTGAGAAGCGTGAAAACGTAAATATTTGTTTCGTGACTCGTGAAACGCAAAATTGTTGTTCGTGAGCTCGTGATGAGACCCCCCCCCCCCTTTCCCCCCCTTCCGCAAGTCAACTTGTGCGATTAGTAATGAAAAAAGATTTACCTGGTTCCGAACCATCGATTTCCCGTAAATCATCATAAGTTAATGTCTGAAACTGAAGTGCAAACTAAATATTATTACATTTCTATTGAAAAGAACTTTAAAAAAGTGAAGCGACTACACCATAGTGTAATTTTCATCCCATCACGGATAGAACACACTTTTCTAGTGGAACAAAGGTTGATAACTATTCTCACAGTAATGTATAAATATTAAAAAATTATATGTAAAAAACTGCAGAGCAACAGCCTCA
Organism: Porites evermanni; assembly: GCA_942486025.1. Lineage (NCBI taxonomy): Eukaryota > Metazoa > Cnidaria > Anthozoa > Scleractinia > Poritidae > Porites > Porites evermanni. The sequence goes on along the minus strand of CALNXI010000387.1, from coordinate 236,827 downwards.
TTATATCCTCTAAACTCATACGGACTCTTTCCTCGTAGACTAGAGCTAAATCTCAAATGTGAGAATAGGGCGTGTTGTTGCTGGTTAAGTTGTTAAATTGGGTAATTTCCATGATTGCCCATATGGCACCGGTACACTTCTATAACCTTAAACCATGGTAAAGTATTCTTTTCACCTCTAAAACCTAGTCGCGTGCGGAGCCCCATAGCTAAGTAAATTTACTCATCCTAGAAAATTTGGTAATCACGTGACCGTACACCGCCCGAGTGACCGACCGACCGTCCGCACCACAGGCATACCAATATAAAATAACTCAATCAACAGGTATGACAACCCAAATGCAACGGAAGAAAATCGCATGGCCGCCCGGACTTTTAGAGAGAGAAAACAACCTTGTCTTTTTCGACTTTATTTTTGATGTTTACACTTGTGTGGATAACAGAGAAAGAGCTAGGGAGACGAAGTTCGTTGGAAGAAAAACATGAAAATTTCATAGCGGAGGTGAGAAAATGAGAAATGCCAGCGGCCAGGTGAAGATGAGCGGCAGTGAAAAAATAAAAGCGAACATGAACACGGGAAACAAAATCTTTGGTATACACATACGACAATTCCTCCGCAAAAATGTGTAACTAGGACGTTGAGGTATTAGTCGTACAAAACGGCATTGTAGTCGTACAAAACAACGGCAAAGAAAGACAAAAAAGGGTGCTGCACCTACAAATTCGTTTTTTTGCGAATTAGATCTATTGATCTTGATACCATTTTCATCGCCGTCCCGTTTAGCATTACACGATTTATTTTTTTGTTTATAAGTATTATTAACCAGAGCTTCGCTTTTAGCCCTGGCTAAATCTATATATTATGTTTACCGTGGCATAACACTCGCGTAGTGCGGCTGAAGAAATTTTCTGAGGCGTCACCACATTCAAGATTGAATTTTTTTGCAGTATAAAACCATAGTCCATATATCAAATAGTGACAGTTCTTAGGCTAAAAATGGGTTTAGATTGCATAGTACGTTCAGTTTAATCGGCTCCCTATTGAAGACGCGTTATTCAACATTCGAGACGGAATCCACCAGGAAACGATGTAATTTTAATTTTCAGTGGACAAAAACCTTGTACCAGAATAATTTAAAGAAAATTGAATTCCTTTTTTTGTTTTCAAATTTCTCAAAGGAGTCCGAGAAAATGAATGTCAAATTTCACAAGAATTGTGAAAACACAGGTAAAATTCAGAAAATGTCATGTGTAAGATGTAATTTCGTGAAATTTGACATTCATTTTCTCAGGCTCCCATGAGAAATTTTCTTTGGTGTTATTACCGATGACTAATTACATCTTTAGCCCTTGAAATTTTTTTAAAAGGATGCAATATGCTTTAAATTATTCTGGTACAAGGTTTTTGTATACTGAAAATTAAAAGTACTCAGTTTCCTAGTGGATTCCGTATTGATACTTTTACCCTCCCCTTAAACAAAATGATTTTACTTACCTGTGCGCTCACACCAGGAGATTGTTGCGACAGATCCAACAAGAGAGTTGACCTGGAGTTTATGTCACTAGGTACTGCAACTGGGACAAACCCGTCGTGCTTTGACAAATCTCCACCCATGCTTGTATTATCTGTATCTGTATTTAATTGCATAGTTGACGTTGCATTGGACATATTGCTTAAATCATTCATTTGAGGCGCTGGATATCCCATCGGCGCATTATCTACTAGGTCTTCCAAGAAAGAATATGACACTGTATCATTTCTGGCCTCTTTACTATCTGGGTTTGCGTGACCTATCTCCTCTGTATTTCTTAAAAGGAGTTCTTGTAACTCTCCTTCTATTTGAAGGGAGTAATCAGCTTGATCAAGAACTCTTTCTACAGCTGAAGCTATCCCAAGCGACCGGAGGAGAGTACTTGAATCTGAGTCAGTTGAAAGGACTCCAGATGCTCTAAGTTTCTTTAATTTCTGATTGGACGGTTCATATTCTAGACTTGTCATTTGTTCCTGCGGACGCTTTGCTGTCAAATGTTCGGAAGCTGCAGGATCCTGTTTATAACAAAAAAAATAGAGTGGAGATTATGTATTAAGTAATAATGAATTGTTCATTTATTACAGTCAGAGCAAAAAGCCAAGTAACAGGTACAACTTGTGACTTTATAACAACACCCATGTAATAGGCCATTTGCACCAAGGTCATGTGACATCGCTTTTATGAAAATGAAAGTTACATGATTTTGCCTTCGAAAAACGATTAGTGGACCATGTCTTATACAAAATAATAGTGATTTGGTTTTTCAAACCCGCACCATTTTCTTAGTACCTGGTCACGTGACCAAAATGTAATTTTTAAAATTATGACTTACGTTTCTCTAAACGCAAATTTTGCACTTAAACTTCAAGGAAAATGTTGAAAGGATGATGTGGTAACGCTTATGGCACATCTGAGCGTAACTATCAAACGTTTAACAAGATATAAGCAAAACGTAGTTTTGGCCGCCACGTTGGAGGGCAAGAGTATGCCCTCCAACATAGCGGCCAACACAAATCATACTACTTTGCTGAAAAGTCAAAGTACCATAAAATACCTCCCTTAAATGCGTTCCCTCTCAAATTTCGGGTGTAAGATAATTTTTATCTGCTCTGTCAATTTTTGGCGTCAGCAAGATTCCAACTCATTGTTTAAAGGCAGCATTAGTCACGTGACCTCTTAGTGCAAGTGGGTAGGTGATGATGATGATGATGATACCTTTATTAAAGTGTCAAACTGTAATAGCGGTATATAACCACTAAGTGGGGACACTAAAATAAATTTTAAAAAATAAATCAATTAATAAATTAATTAAAAATTAAGAAAAACTATGTACAGTATAAGCAAGTGAGAAATTCGAGAGAACTATATACAATATGTACAAATGTATCCATTACTTAAAAAAAAAAAAAAAAAGAAATAAAAGATTAAGAAGTGCAAAGAGAGCAGTTAGAGCAGTTATTGTCATCTAATAGCATGCTAAGATCCACTTTTCTGATGTTATATTTGAAGGAGGACAACGTGGAAGCTTTTTTCACATTACTAGGAACAGAACTCCAAACCCTTGGGCCCATATACCTGAGCGAGTGCTTTCCAAAGGAGACTGTGTTGAATCTGGGTATAGTGAAGTCATGATTGCGCAGTTCATACTTAATTGCAGGCTGTTCAAAGAGAGTGCTAATGTATGCTGGGCACATGTTGTTTTTAACTTTATACATGAGAATAGCTATGTCCTGTAGTCGCCGGTTGTGTAGAGTAGATATCCCAGCCATAGATAGTAATTGACCATAGGACGAATGTTTATCACAATATATAGCCCTAAGTGCTCTTTCCTGGATACGCTCTAGTCGTCTAGAATCACTAGCACGGCAAAAATGCCATATAAGGTGACAGTAGGTTAAATACGGGAGAACAGCTGCCTTATATAACTGTAACTTAGTTTGTGTGGGTATAAGGTTCCTGAGCCTCATGAGAACGCCTACCCGCTGGGCGCTCTTCTTAGAGATACTACTTATATGTTCATCAAAACGAAGATTGTTATCAATACAGACACCTAATAGCTTGAGACATTCAGTGGATCTGACTTCATGATTGTCAATCATAATACTGTCCATAGACTTCCTTCCGCAACCAAGTGCCATTGTCTGGTACTTGTCCAAATTTCCCTTTAGTAAATTAGCTCTGTACCATGAAGATGCTGACTCAGGTACTTCATGTATGGGGACATATATTGTACTGACTTAACCCACTTCACTTGAATCCGTTGTCTCATGGTTGATTGCTTACTGTTACCTTACCTTACTCTTATTACTATGTTTTGTAACTTACTCTTATTACTGTGTTACCATGTTACCTTGTTACTCTGTTACCATGTTACCTTGTTAGCCTGTTAACTTGTTACCTTGTTACTCTGTTACCTTGTTACTTTGTTACCCTGCTACCTTGTTACTCTGTTTCCTTGTTACCCTGTTACCTTGTTACGCTGTTACCTTGTTACTCTGTTCCTCTATTACCCTGTTACCTTGTTACCTTGTTACCCTGTTACCTTGATACTCTCTTACCTTGTTACCCTGTTACCTTGATACTCTGTTACCTTGTTACCCCGTTACCTTGATACTCTGTTACCCTGTTACCTTGATACTCTGTTACCTTGTTACCCCGTTTCCTTTCCTACTCTGTTATAATTACCTTGTTACTCTGTTACCTTGTTGCTCTGTCCCCTTGTTACCCTGTTACCTTGTTGCTCTGTTGTCATTTTTTTAATGTCGATTAGTTTATTTTTGCATGACAAATCACAATATCTTTTTCCGGATAGACGCGTTTTTTGGGAGTAAGGTCGTGGTTGAATGGTTTGCATTACAAATCGGTCTTCGTTCACACTAATTATCAGCATTATCAGCAATCAGCTTTCTTTGGTAAATTTTTCCTCTTATGGGTTCTTGTTGACGGAAATCCAACAAAAGTTTCCTTTTTTGAGAACAGCGCTTGGACCATGACGAAGGCTGTCTGTCTCAATCCTAGCCTGTTATAGTTTCTTTTGGCTTTCATACTTTTATAATGATTTTCCAAAAAAAATCGTAAATGACATTCAGAGGTTTACGAAAACGAAATATCTCTATCTGTCTCCGTCACAATTTTCAAATCTAAGCGAAATTTCTAGGCAATATTTTTACGATCAGATATTTTGCATAAAACACTGAGCCTTAAGGCGCCCTTGTAAAATGACTTAAAAACGCGGAAGGGTCCTACAACAGGTGTAACGTTTGGGTGCTTTCAGTCCATACCACACAAGGCTGAAGTTTAATTGCATTCGTTTTTTAATCACAGCTCATCTGTTATTGAGACAATCGTTGAAAATCGCGCAACACGAGGAAACTACAAGCCGGTTTCCCCCATCTACCACTTAAGTATTCAAATTTCTTTGTGACTTCGAGAGGTCAGTTGTACAAAGCCTGACGTCGTCAGTCTTAACTGCAGACTCTCGGTTTTACCTGATCTCGACGACACAACAAGTAGACAAGGTGACGTGACAAATCGGCAAACGACAGAACAAGTAGACAAGACGACATAGAAAATAGACATCAAGTTATTTTTGACCCTGACTACCGCTCCGAAGCACCAGGGTTACCCTCCCTCCTTGTAAACAGGCCCAAGAGTGAAAACGGTGCTTTCATATTGGTATAACTGCAGTTTCTAAAATCTCGAATTTTCAACACCTTTTCAGCTGGGAATGAATTATAGTACAATGAATTATCTTTATATCAAAGCTTAAGTCGACCTGGCTTGTAAAAATAAATGTATACATTATAAATGAAAAATGATTCTTTAAAATTGCAACATCATTTAGCTAGAAGATAATATCTTCTATCTTATTTGCCCTGTCTAAGGGAAACAAGGAAACAGAGTAACAAGCAAACAGTTAACAAGGTAACAGAGTAACAAGGTAACAGAGAAACGAGGTAACCAGGTAACAAGGTAACATGGTAACAAGGTAACAGAGTAACAAGGAAACAGAGTAACAAGGTAACAGGGTAACATTAGGTAACAGAGTAACAAGGTAACAGGGTAACAAGGTAACAGAATAGCAAGGCAACAGAGTAGCAAGGTAACAAGGTAACAGAATATCAAGGTAACAAGGTAACAGGGTAGCAAGGTAACATAGTAACAAGGTAAACAGGGTAACAAGGAAACAGAGTAACAAGGTAACATGGTAACAAGGTAACAGGGTAACAAGGTAACAGAATAGCAAGGCAACAGAGTAGCAAGGTAACAAGGTAACAGAATATCAAGGTAACAAGGTAACAAGGTAACAGGGTAGCAAGGTAACATAGTAACAAGGTAAACAGGGTAACAAGGAAACAGAGTAACAAGGTAACATGGTAACAAGGTAACAAGGTAACAGAGTAAAAAGGTAACAGGGTAACATGGTAACAAGGTAACAGAGTAACAAGGAAACTGAGTAACAAGGAAACAGAGTAACAAGGTAACAGGGTAACAAGGTAACAGAGTAACAAGGTAACAAGGTAACAGGGTAACATGGTAACAAGGAAACAGGATAGCAAAGCAACAGAGTAGCAAGGTAACAAGGTAACAGAATATCAAGGTAACAAGGTAACAGAGTAACAAGGTAACAAGGTAACAAGGTAACAGAGTAACAAAGCAACAGGGTAACAAGGTGACAAGGTGACAGACTATTAAGGTAGCAAGGAAACAGAGTAACAAGGTAACAGGGTAACAAGCTAACATAGCGACAAAGCAACAGGGTAACAAGGTGACAGAGTAACAAGGTAACAGAGTAACAAGGTAACAAGGTAACAGAGTATCAAGGTAACAAGGTAACAGAGTATCAAGTTAACAAGGTAACAGGGTAGCAAGGTAACATAGTAACAAGGTAAACAAGTTTACAAGGTAACAGAGTTACAAGGTAACAGGGTAACAAGGCAACAGGGTAACAAGGGAACAGAGTAACAAGGTAAACAAGGTAACAAGGTGACAGAGTAACAAGGTAACAAGGTAACAAGGTAACAGAGTATCAGGATAACAAGGTAACAGAGTATCAAGGTAACATAGTAACGAGGTAAACAAGGTAACAAGGTGACAGAGTAACAAGGTAACAAGGTAACGAGGTAACAGAGTAACAAGGTAACAGGATAACAAGGTAACAAGGTGACAGACTATTAAGGTAACAAGGTAACAGAGTAACAAGGTAACAGGGTAACAGGGTAACAAGCTAATATAGTAACAAAGCAACAGGGTAACAAGGTGACAGAGTAACAAGGTAACAAGGTAACAGAGTATCAAGGTAACAAGGTAACAGGGTAGCAAGGTAACATATTGACAAGGTAAACAGGGTAATAAGGTAACAGAGTATCAAGTTAACAAGGTAACAGGGTAGCAAGGTAACATAGTAACAAGGTAAACAAGGTAACAAGGCAACAGAGTAACAAGGTAACAGGGTAACAAGGTAATGGGGTAACATGGTAACAGGGTAACAAGGTAACAGGGTAACAAGGTAACAGATTAACAAGGTAACAAGGAAACAGCGTAACAAAGTAACAGAGTAACAAGGTAACAGGGTAACAAGGTAACATTGTAACAGGGTAACAAGGTAACATGGTAACAGGGTAACAAGGTAACAGGATAACAAGGTAACAGGGTAACAGGGTAACAAGGTAACAAGGTAACAAGGTAACAGGGTAACAGAGTAACAAGGTAACAGGGTAACAAAGTCACAAGGTAACAGGGTAACAGGGTAACAGGGTAACAAGGTAACAGGCTAACAAGGTAACAGGCTAACAAGGTAACAAGGTAACAGAGTAAAAAGGTAACAGGGTAACAGTAACAAGGTAACAGAGTAACAAGGTAACAAGGTAACAGTGTAACAGGGTAACAGGGTAACTAGGTAACAGAGTGACAGGGTAACAAGGTACCAAGCATAAAAGGGAAGGTATAACGTATGCAAGTTAGGTCGGTACAATATATGTCCCCATACATTCAGTAGGCCTATACCGCTGGCCTGCGAGCCTAATCTCCCTGATAGCCTGCTCCTCTGTGAGAACTGGAGGGGATATTTTTACCCAAAACAACCTCTTAAGTAAGGAATTTAAGCCGCAACGTTTTTGAGCGACGCAACGTCAATCGGAAGTGAGCCTTTTTGTCTATTACATGCCGTGACGCTACCAAACTTGTATGGCTAAGTGTCTTTACTCTTATAGGGACGATTTGCCCAAAATTTTGTTCAAAATCATTGTTCAAGAGTGCAAAATGTCCATTTCTGGTTTATATGCATTTTAATTTGCATTAAAACGTTGCTGCTTAAACTTCCTAATGACAGCTCAGTTGGTATGTTCAAAGCAAAAGGCTTTTTATCCATCTTGCTTAAAACACTAGCAGCTACTGTAAGGGCAAGTTTGCACTGAAGTGAATTGCTCAGAAAAATCCCTGTGAACCCTAATTTCAGCTTCTGGTGAATTGAATTCCACACAAGTACATTTTTGTCGAAACGTCAGGACTCAATAATACAGACAAATTGAACCTACTTATGTAGAGATTCCTGGGTTATAACTACTGTATTTGAAATAATTACAATAACAAAATTGATCAGTTATCTGTAACTTCACCTGATGGTTATGTGGTAATGATGTACATGTAGAAGAATTCTGGGCTGGATGATGAGTTTTTAGACTCTCTCCACACGCACTTGAGCCTAAGGGACAGAAATTAGGAGCGTAAATACACACATGCAATGGCCAAAGTCAAATGAAGTGTTTTTCATTCAGTACTTAAATGATCGTGAAGTGTAGGTGCAACTCTTATTTCAGGGCACCCCTTATCTAAATCCTTCTCCTTGCAAAAATCACAGCAAAACGTAATCTTTCTTTTTCTTTGCTGTGTTTAGCAGAAGTATTAAGTAATTCTTTAGGGAAACTCCACTAAACCAAAAGCTATTTATAGGAAGCCCACAACTAAAATAACTGTTTTTAAACACGTAGTTAACAAAGTAATAACAATAAAAAGGGAACATATATTAAGTACAGCTGTATAAATAACAAACTGCTCAGAAATGGAACCCATGACCTTTCAGTTTCCAGTTGGAGGCTTTATATAACCACAAAGAGCCATGGGAGACTCGATCAGATGGTGAGCTGTTCGTCTGACTGTTTCAATAGGGATGATTTTGCCTACTGTACCAGCTAGCATACGTCTTTTTCTTTTAATTAATTTCTTAGTCAATTCCATTGTATGTATAGGCGGATTCACTATGACATCATTGTTTACATCTGTGCTCATTAGCATACGAGGTAACACTAAGAAGACGTGGTCGTATATACAAATAAAGTTCAAAAATTGAAACAGCTGGTTAATTTGAGCAGTTTGAGCAAGTTACAACTCTTTGCAATTAATAACAAAAAAATAGCAGCAATCAAAAACTAACTGCGAAATTGCTGGGTGACAAAACGTTAATGAGCTCATAATGTCATCCTTTGTAAATTTTGGGGTTTTTCAAAGAGAATTTCTCTGCAACTATTCGGTATATCGGGTGGAAGTTTCAGAGATAACTGAACTCGTTATGTTCCTTTGAATATTATTTTAGAAATTATAAGCATAATATGCTAATGAGACAAAAATTGAAAACAAGGATTCGCCTATATCCATGTAGCTGGACTGTAAAATTGTGCCTCCTCGGGGGCCTGAAACCCCGCAGTGGCAGCAATACCAACAATGCCTGGAAACAAAACCCACCAATTAAAAATGAGAGAAGTTCTTAACACACAGCAGTCACACTTAAGCAACCAATGCAAGGTGCTGCTAATGGTCCCGCTTTAATAGCAATCAAAGTCACCATATGGTCTGATCAACACAAGCAGTAGGTACAATGGAGGTCAAAAGAGCATCCCTCTGTGACAAGTCTTCTTCAAGGAATTGTTACATAAGATGCTGCTCCTAATTAAAGTTTTGTTTATGATAGGATTTGGGTTCATCCTCAGTGTCATTCTCCCGGCCCTTCCCCTCCCAGCAATGTTACAATCCAAACATGACTCATTTCCACATACTAATTTTTTTGTACTTGTGTTGTGTTATTTATTTTATCTTCCTATACTTATTTTATTTTATTTTATTTATTTCTTTTCAAAATTCAACATTGTTTGGGGTGAGAGGGGAAAGGTCGTTAAATAGTTTTACTCACTGGAAAGGTCCCAGTACTTCTGACCTAATATATAGTTGATAGATCAGGATCAATATTAAAATTCATTATCATGAGACAAACAATAAAATTGAAGGGATATCAGTCACTAAGAGGCTGCTGCCAGCTCATTTCATCAGCTGAAAACCAGCTTTAATACCCAACCAGCTCAAATTACTGCGGAAAATAAAGACAAGGGGTAATTTTGAAGGTGCAGTTGGGTAAAAAGCAAGCTTGACTTAAATAAACCATCCAGCTTCACTTTTCGTTTATAGCTATACTTCCCTTAAATTGTCAGTTATACAGCATGTGCTACATCTTGCTTTTATTATATTAACAAGAGTACTTCTATTAGCATCAATGTGTGTACCTTTTATATGCTTGTCAGGTGGCTGTGTAAAAATACAAAAACATTGATGTTACAAGGAAATACTTGCATTATTGTTGTTAAGGTGGCTTTTAAGTAACAGCAAAATGCACTGAGTTAGCATCCATGCTGTTAATTTGTAACAGGTGGGTGGGGTTGATGGGATTTAATTAAGGGACACTAGCCATTCCAAAAGGAATAAGCCATAATTATCATGGCTTCATTCAATGAGGGGCAGACAAAAAAAATTTAATGTGTAAAGGGCGGTGATTTCCTTTAATTTACATGACTGCAGTCAAAAATACATTTGACAAAAAAAAGCTTTTTTGTATTTTTCCTACTTTTATTGAACTCTCCTGTGAATTTTTATTGCCAAAAAAAAAAGTGTTTTGAAGCTACATAGTTGAGCTGTTTTCTCGTCAAAGTCTGGCTATAAAGAGGACACTACACTTTGTGGCCTTCGTACCCTCCTCCAGATGCAAAATAGTAGCTTCTAAACTACGGGCATGCATAGAAGGCAAAACTTTGAAATAATTTTGAAAGTGAAACAGCAGTCTATGGAGTTTTCTTCTTGCTTTCTCTCCTCCCCTCTTCTTGTACTCATTTTTTTTCTTTTGCTGGGTATTTAGTGGGGTTTATGTCGGTTGGAAAAGTTTGAGGGAAAGCTTTTAGGATCTTAGGATAGATGAAAGGAATGGTAGGTAGGTTAAGTGGATCGAGCCAGATTTTTACGCGAATTTTCGGGTCAACTGTACAAAGTCATGTTTTTTTTTTCCTTTTTCTCCACTCTGCCTCCTTGACTGAATCATGCTCATCCTAGTAATAAGGTTTGAAAGACCTCTTCACCCTGCACAAGTTAGCTAGCTGACTTAAAGTTGTTTTTGAATGGTGAAACTAATTACGTCACAAGTGGTTCAAGGGCGGATCAGTGAAAATAGTTTAAAATTTTGTGGGAAAAAAGATTACCACTGGAAACCCTCACTGTTACTTTACAGTTACTCTTGGTGTTCAACAGGATTGATTCTGAAACCAACTACTAACAATGTTGAAATTGACCTCAAGGCTTTATGTTTGATTTAAGTTCAGCTTAATAACTTTGAGTGTTTCTTTTCTTTTCTCTTGTGGGGGAGGGGGAAGGGGAGAGGTCATCTCAAATGTTTACGGCTTCAACCTGGGGCGGGGGCAGGTGAAAAACTTTCTAAGAGGGGGTCATTATTAATTTTATTAGTGCTTAAAGCCATCAAACCCCACCAGCCCCAACACCCCATAAAAAAATATAGGGTGCCTAACAGTAATATACCAAACTAAACAGTCAAAATGATTGAAATATATACAGTGTACAATTACAGATTATGACATAATCGAAGTGGATCTATGTTTTTAATGTAAATCTGAAAATCCTAATGTTACCATTCAATTGGAACCTCTTTGGCAGAACTTTTGGATGGTTCTTCAGTTTTATTTCTTTGGATTCTCAGGGTTTGAATAAGTACCGACGACCAAAGAAATGACTGTCGGCTACTTTACTCAAAGAAGTCAGCTATTTTTTTCTCAAAAGAAGAAGCAACTAGTTTTTATAATGCCATAAACAAAAAATATATCATAAAATCTGAATGTAAACTTATTTTGTGTAATTTCATAGAAGTGTTTACCTACAGGTTTTATGTTGTGCTTTATAATTAGTTATTAAAATGTTAACGCTGTAATTCCAATAAATTTTTACTCATTTCCTTATACATGAGGTTAATTTATACAGAATTTGTTGATGTGCAAATGAATTGTGATCATAATATATACACTACTATTGATCCCCCCAGACCCATGCAGTGAGAAAAAGGGGACCACCAATTTGTTGATACAGTTATATTTACTTTATTCAAACCTGCTGGCTACTTAACCCATTCGCCCCTGAACTGCCCATAACCGCCCGTGCGGATCCAGGTCCTTTCTACCCATTGTGACGTCATCAGTTTTACCGGTCAAGGACAACTTTCTTCACTAACTTGTGCAGAGTGAAGAGATCTTTCAAACCATACCAGAATGAGCACAATTCAGTCAAGGACACCGGAGAAACAAGCAAAAAACCACGTGACATTGACCTGAAAATCTCCATGAAAATCTTGTCCCATTACCCACCTACCTTTCCTTTCGCCTAATCCTAAGATCCTAAAAGCTTTCCTAAAAACTCTTCCCACC
>CALNXI010000387.1:215129-218561 GCA_942486025.1 Porites evermanni | reverse complement strand
GTAGTTAGTTTGTTTACGTGTAAACAAACCTCTGCTCGCAGGGTAGTAAAATTCTATTGCCATTCATGATCTCCGATCTCTGAGGATTTACATGTGAAAGCTCACGTGAAACCCCGTGTGAAGTGTATGTGAAAATAATGTGTGAATTAGTAGCATGTGAAATTCTAGATGTTTTGCCATTCATTGAAGATTAAGTACAAATGAAGGCCCATGTGAAACCCCATGTGAAGTGTATGAAAAAATGTGTGAATTTAAATGAGGATTTACATGTGAAAGCCTGTGTGAAACCCCATGTGAAGTGTATGTGAAAATATGTGTGAAAGGGATGACGTCGCTTCACACCCTTTTCACATATATTTCACGTGTGAAATGCACGTGAAAAGTGTGTGAAAATAGGACATTTTTCACATCTCTTTCACATGGTGTTTCACATACATACTCCTAGTAGTGCAGAAAACCACTCGACTAGCTTCAAAACGCGTTTTTCGGCAAAATCTCCAGGAGCGAATGGGTTAATTCAGCTTTAATTGAAACCCTGGATTCTTCAGAAAGGAATTTTTGAAATGTGAATTTTTACATCAGCCATACGCAATTTGCACCCAGGAGTGAATTTAGGCTAATAGAAGACTCTGCATGACCAGTGCACTCACCTTTTTCTTGATGATATTCTTCCGTAACTCTGGAAAGCCTCTTATGAAGTTTTCATTTACAAACTCATCCCTCTCCACATCCTGGAGTTTTTTAAATCCATCTGCTCAGAAAAAAATGAATTAATTTTTAAAACATGATATTTTCCATGAGGTTAATACAAGCCTGTGAATATACCCAGCTGCCTCTCACCACTCCCTGACCCTGCCTCTGAGGATGTATCATGAGAGAGATTTCTGCAATTGGGCAATTCCACATGAGACAATGAAATTTTGAATTTTTTAAAATAAAATTTTGCACAATGAAACTTAACCAACAGAAAGCTGAAACAATGGTCTGTTTGAAATTACCGAGATCTTGTGCGTCTTGTCCATGTGCTTAATGTGAGAAGGCATGAAATCCAGAGAATTTGAATCTCATTATATATTTGGAATTTTTGGAAGGAAATTTTAAACTTAAAGTTTTAACATCTAAGAAAATATACATAAAAGTATGTGTGTATTATAACCTTTGCCTTTCACTGTCATTAGGCTATAATTAATAAATTATTATCCAGCTACTGGCACTTTCCTAAGAAAATTGACATTGAAGTTTTGTTGCGGACATTACGTAATGTCCGCAACGTTAAGGTACCTTTTTTCAGTTCCAGTACACAGTGTGCTGTATTTTCATGTGCTATTGATGCTGCTCAGTTAGTCTGATGTTTAATCTCAAAACATTTCCTGGGTGGGTTTTCTTTGCTCAGAGATTATAAGTTGAAAAGTGTTGCGGACATTACGTTGCAGACATTACAGATGTTAGATTTTTCATTTATTCAGGCTGTTGCAGATATTTAGTTCTTACTATCTCTGAATTAGATTCAGACAACAGCCCAGTTAACACTAAATTGCCTTTATTGATGTACGAATGTAAATGGCAAATTAAAAAGAGCTGGTAGCTTTTCCATAATGTCCAATTAATTTAATTTACAAACTATTAAAAGCATTCTAAATAATTTACGATTTCTGTGCTATTCTTGAAAATGGGCAAACATGGTGATTTTCGAATTAATTAGTTCCTTCCATAAAGTAGTATAGATGTATGACAAATTTTGCAGTACTTCTAACAGAAAAACTGAAAAAATATTTTAAAGAGTTTATATGGTTTGGGGGAACGCTGTCACAAAATTACAGAGTGACATTTGTATGGATCTTTAATCGTGTTTCAAGAGTCATAACTTGATCCCTGTTCAACTTTAGAGCACCAAACCTGCTCAACCAACGTACCAATCTCAACATGACCTTTTATATGGTGGTGTCAGTTTGTAAATTAGTTTAAATTTGAAACTTGCCCCAGTTCCCTATGTAACTCCAAAATGGCCAATGAGTAGCTGGTCAGGGGTTTTGCACTGCTGAGCATGCTCAGAACAGTTTGTAAGCATGCTTTTTGAGGAAAAGCACTAACCATCATTGTTTCTTCCACAAACTTTTTTGGTATTTATATTTTTTTAACAAGAATTTGTAATATAATGTGTAGTGAACAATATGCTATTTTAGTGCAAATTTATATTAATTTTTTTATCTGTCTTTAAGTCAGACTGAATGACAAAATATGATAATTTCAGTAGCCAAATCAGTTTTGTAAAAAACAAAATAATATCCTCACTACTGAGAACATTTTTTTTCTCACAACATTTACTTGAGATGTAATAAAATTAATGTGGAAATTATTTTAAAGAGTCAGTATAGCTAAAATAAAACTGACTGGTATTGCATGATACTAGGTCTCATCAGGAGATTATATAATAGTATATATAGAACATAAATAAAGTAAATGATATATAATTTTACAGCTTCATTTTTAGACAAGCAACTACAGAACAAATGGACATAGCCACAGTCAGCAGCACTGACTAGGAAGTGAATGATAAAAAATGGGTTCCCAAAAATGTAATGTCTGCAACAATTTTGTGTAATGTCCGCAACACAAACTTTTGTTTGTAGAATCACTGGAACAAGGTTGCATGGAATTTTTTTTTGACAGTTGAAAAATCTAATTATTGTTTTTTTTCTGAAGGCACAGATATTTTCTGCTCAAGGTTAAAAATTCACAGGAAAATATCTTTAAAGACATGCAGTTACTTTAAAAAGTGGTTGTTTAAACTGTAATGTCCGCAACACACTTTCTTCAACTCATATACCTTCAAGGTCTTAAGAGCTAACCAAAGCATCTTTTTATTAGGTACAAAGGGAACACTAATAATACTTTCTAGATATGTTTGAACACCCTTAATAAACATTTTGACACCTAAATTGGGGTTTAAAATATTAATTTTAGTATCTGAACATAATGTCCGTAACATGGAGTCACCCAATTCGTCTCAAAGGAGCTAAGCAGACAAGATCGGTTCTAAAATACTACTCAAGCCATGTTTTAGGTGTGTATTAAATGTGGCAACCGTTTCCACATATGGGCCCTGGTGTTGTTCATTATTTTCCTTACTAGGTGAATTTGAAATTCTACAAATAACCCAGTTCTAGGAAACACATTAAACATTCTGCATACATATAAGCTTGTATGCAAGGAAGATCACTTATTGAATAAACCTCCAAATTCTACGCTTTCAGAATATTTAAAGATTTCAATAAATTTCATTCCGTGACAGGCAAGTGTGGGAATGTTATATCACTAATTCCCTGGAGACATTCTAGGCCATAATATAATTGGTCGGTCCTTCTGCATGAGATCCCAGTGAATGAATGAGCACAATTCAGTCAAGGACACCGGAGAAACAAGCAAAAAACC
>CALNXI010000387.1:170129-210129 GCA_942486025.1 Porites evermanni | reverse complement strand
AAAATAACAGTTGGCAAGCATCTACGTACATTTTGATTTGACTATTATTAATTTTATTAGTAAGGTCAATCATCAATATAGTGAATAAAACTGGACCCAGAATTGAACCCTGGGGTACCCCACGTTCTAAAGGAAGTAACCATGACATGGAATCTTCGTAGCGGACCCTCAAAATTCTAGATGATAGATAGCTAGAAAACTGCCGATTATATCAGGCCAATTCTAGACAACCAAGAGTCCATAAGCAAGAGCAAGCAACTTTCACGTACTTGTGTCACGGCACTTTTATCTACCAGTTTAATTTTAGAAGGGTTTTGGCGCGATTAGAATATTCTTTAAGCCCCACAAACCAGTCAGCAAATCTCAGACCTAAAATGATACTTTTGACCTTTTAAAGACATTTAGTTTCCCCTTTTTTTGATATCTTCGGCTTCGAATGCGCTCATGGACGGAGCAGAAATTCCATTTTCGCGCGAAAAGTGCTCTATAATGTGTTCAAAAATAAACCAGTCCGTGAAAACGCCGTGACGTTACATAGGCCTAGTATGGCCATGCCCGCTCTGGATTATAGGCTCCTGAGGCAACTTCCTAATTAAAACACAATTGTGGTCTAACGTATCAAATGTTTTAGACATAATTAGTATTGTCATATACAATAAAACCTCTATTAAGCGGACCCCCAATTAAGTGGACACCCTCTATTAAGCGGACACTAAGCCGGGTTCCAAAATTAACGTCTAATATTTCCCTTTATAACGAACCCCTATTCAGCGGACACCTCTATTAAGCAGACGAGGACACTAAAATAAATTGCATTTGGCGGATTTCTATTGTAAAAACCTGTATTAAGCGGATACCGGACTGAATTGACAATAGTATTTGATTACTTCATTGAAATACGTACTGTAGTCAATTAATAAAGATAAATCAGTACATTTAGCTGTCAATAAACTGCATGTAGATTAGACCGATCCGGCCGTATAATTGTTATCCGCGATCAAAGTTCACCTAAAAGTCTTTCGCAAAATGCAGTACAATTTCCTAATAGCTTCCTTAACAACATGGAACTTTATCACAGTACAGAGCAACCGTTGAATGTTAATCGTTAACAAACATTGGGCAATTTTTACAAACCTGTATTGAGCGGACTCTTGGCAAGGTCCCGAAGGTGTCCGCTTAATTGAGGTTTTACTGTAGCTGGAAATTTCTTCCCAATGGCGCGCGCTCTCTTTGGTTACTTCCAGGTCGCATGACAACTAACCATGAAAGTGTTTCCCGCCAAAATCTCTGAGCGGGCAACATTGCAAAATCTACGAAGTCAGAGGGTAACAGTGCACCCGCGAATGTACGTTGACAACCCACTTTACAGCGAGGTTTAATAAATTTACAGCTTCAAAATTTCAAGCTATAAAATAAATCACTCAAGGAAACAAAATTAACTGTTTACCTCGGGACCAGTTATTAAGTGTCTAATACTAACAGTGATACAGTTTGCCAATTGCTTTCAAAAATTGATCAGTGACATATATAAGAGCAGTTTCTGTTGAGTGGCGTTTCTTATGGCCACTTTGATGAACTGACATTTTGATAAATCTTGATGAAAAGTCATGCAAGTCTCTCAATTATCTTTGACAAGGTAGGTAACATTGAAATTGGTCTATTATAGCTGGTGCCTACAAGCTGAAGAGGTCTATTTCCATGCTTCAGGGAGTTAAGGTACTTCTTAGGAGGAATCGTTCTTAACTAAAACAAGCCTTGCGATGACTGGAGAAAGGAAAGGAATTTTATTTTATGCAATTTAAGGGGTCTTCCTTAAAATTTGTAACAATAATTAAGTAAGTGAGGCATTAGAAAATTGATCAAACTAGACCAACACTCCCTCAAAGAAGGAGCTTTACGTACACTGATGTTTACATCTTCCATGCATTTCTCATCATGAGTTCAAAGTATGCGTCGTTATCAATGTTTGCCCCAATCGCAGCATAGTAATCCAAGAATTCTCTCTCTGTGACCTAAAAATTAATACAGAAGAACAATATAACTAGAGGTTAAAAATAATGTATTTACATTCGGCGGAGCTCACCTGCGAGAAAAGCTCTCCAGGCTCTCTGGCGGCGGGGCGGGAAAACATTGTCCCCGAATTTTTCCCGCTCCCCGGCAGAACGCCCCGGAGAGCTTGATCGCAGGCTAGGCGAAGCTAAACGTCAGGGTCCTAAAGGGGTATAGGGCTCCCAGGCTCCGCCCACTCCCCCCCCTCCCCCCCCTTTGGGACCCTAAAACGTAGTGGCAGTGATAGGGAATGTAAATACTTTGCCGTTGGTATGAACGCACGTGAGCCGTAGACAGTCATGTGTAACTTATTTATCTCAGGTCTCAAACTTTCAATTTTTATATTATTTTTACATCCTACTTTACATATCCATCTATTGACCTTTTTATCTTTAACCCCCAGAGGTTGTGTGACTGCATTGGTCATGCAGTGGAGAATACGTTCCCAGTTTTTCCCATTGGGTTTTTATTGCGTTTTCGTTTCAGGCTGTGCACGTGACTAGTTTAACCTGAGTGACTTTATGTAGGAGTGTTTGTATATCATTCTTTAGTTAAGATGTTTAACTTTGCAAGCTATTCGGACGGCAATAAACACTCAGGCACACAGTTCGAGCTGCACACCCGTTGCTGTCTCTTAGTCGTGAATATAAATAGGAATTGTAAATGTAATGCACGTTTCGCTTATGATTTCAGCCCCTTTTATTAGGTAAATTAATAGTTGTGAGATAAAGGACTAATTGAAACTGTTTGTACACATCACAACGTGCGAAACTTACGGCAACTAGAATGATGCAATGAGATTGTTACGGCTTAGTGCGTGCGAAAAGAGGAGCCCGCAATCCTAATCTCCAGGTTTTCATTACGCATGCGTCGCATGTATCTAGCCAGTATTCGTTTAGCCTTCGCACTACGAGAAAACGCAATTTGATCACGCGCATTTCGACCTTCTACCCCTCGTAATCTGATCACGCGTGTTTTATTCTGACCATCGGACACGAGAAACTTACGCAAAGCACAGTGTTGGAGCAAAAGCGTTTGGACCTCCGATCGTTGTCGCCCGCTCTCCGAAACCTTTAGTTATTACTAGTTTTTCATTTATTATTTAATCACTTCCACCACATGGTGCGGGACACACAACAGATAGCAGGGCTCCAATTTTTTTAAAATTAGGTGTGTCCTTACATATATCCCGCCCAGCCCAGGATGCCGCACCACCGGGGTATACGTCCCCTATAATCTTTTCCAAAAGTGGTTGAGGTTCTTTACGTCCCTCATGCGCATGAACCAAATAAGTTTAGGTGCCGCGAGACGGAACCTACGGTTTTTCGTCCTTATCCATTGGACTAGAAAGTCTAATGGTTTGCAGATGTCATTATTGCAAAAGCAGCACTTTGGCCTGAGTTATTATTTTAAGACCCTGAGTGCTGGTCCGGCCAGGGTTTGAATCTCTGCGACCTCCTGTTCAGTAGATTGAGCTAACCAGTTGAAATTCAGTTCGACAGTTATGATGAAACCGCTGGACAAATCAGTAAACTTGCTAAAAATCATCCTAATTTAAATCATAGAGTGCTTAATTTGGATAATGAATTTAGTTTCGAGGCTCTAACTCAGTGTCTAGAAAGTCAGTAGAGTTCAAATCCTGTCAGGAAATGTCACCTTTCCTATTCATTTTTATGACTATCAATAAACACAACTAACCTTTCCGTCTCGGCTTGACGGGTCTGGCTCAAAGCTCTCTAAAAATTCTTTAAACACCTGCTCTTCCGACCATTCCCCATTTTTGTACTTTGGGTGCTCTGTGACCTTGTAGGCTCTGCAAGAAATGGTGAAACAAAAATTCTGCGACTTTTGTGAGGCAATATCTTAACTTGTTTGACTTTTAATCTTGGTAAGTTTCCTAATTTTAAGGCACTTTTTTCACTAGTGTCGATGGATATTCTCTTCCTGCTCATTTACTAAAACTTGAAAAAAAACCGTGGAAGGGGGAGTCTATTTATGAATTCATATTTAAACCCGGGACCAGACTCCCCATTGGAGGAAAAATAGGCGAGCGAAGCGAACCGAGAGGTAATCTGGGGAGGAGAAAGGGTGGCCACCTCTGGGCGGCCGCTGGGCGCGGCTCGCTCGCCCATATTTTTCGTATTTTGAACCCGTTTTTTACCCTTTCTCCCACTGCGCATGCGAAGCCTGGTACCAGGCTAAAATCAGCGGCACCGAACGGCGGTTTCCTCCCAGATGCGTTAACAACACTTTTTTACACTATCCAAAGTACTTTAAGACCTTTACAAATGAATTCTAAGCGGCGCTATAAAATCTCCATCTGTTGGGTCATCCTAGGAAAACTTAATACGGTTTTTTAAAATTGCAAGGGCTTCAGCATTATTTTCGCGAAAATTTTAGATACAATTTAGCGCGTTGCGAAAAAGAAAATCGTTTTGATTCCTCTCTCCGTCATATTTTGAATCCGAGAATTTTAGGTTTCTTTTTTCCACGAAAAATAGCCTAGCCCGGGGAGTGAAATGTGAAAAAAAAATAAACTTCAGAAAATCGTAGGGAATTTATGAGCAGATAAGCTTCGAAAATTGTACACGAATTGGACGGTCATCTAGAAATGTTAAGCTGTCCCCAGGTAAAAGAAAATTCTAGGCAATTTTTGTTTTTCGAACAGATATTTTACTGAAAAAAGTCGTCGGGCGACCTCTGTTAAAGTAAAGCTACTTTGGGATATGACTATCGAATGTGATATATAGTATGTGCCAGGCCCTCGGTGAGTCACACGATTTGAAAAAAGCCAGAGAAGCGAAAAAAGCGCCCAAGCAGCGAAAAAGCGAGCGAGCAAAAAACGGCGGCAGTCTTCACGTGGTTTTTCGCATCTTTGGTTTTTTTTTTTTTACAGTAATCGAGACGTTTTCCCCACTATCTTGGAGCCTGGAAGAGGCTACATGCGAAAACGTTCATTAACATTATCATCATTACCATCTCAGTCAGTTCGTCAAAAGTTTCAATTTTTTCTGGAGTTGAATTCTAAAAGACTGTATCGAAGTGTAGGAAACGAAGTACAGTCGACTCCCGGTAACTCAAACCCTCTATAACTCGAACCTCTCGCTAACTCGAAGCAATTTTCATTTGCCTTCAGACCATTTTCTATATAATTTTACCCTCGACAACTCGAACTCCCGATAACTCGAACTTTTTTCTATTTCCCTTGAAGGTTCAAATTATCGGGAGTCGACTGAACAAAGTCGTTGTCTTGTCTTCACGTCCTCCACAAAACGTGAAATTAAGCGTTTTCACGTCGTAGTCGTGCAGCGACGGCAAAGAAGTGTACAAAAAAGTATGATGTAGGTGCAAAGTTGTTGTTTTGTCAATCTAAACCTTTTGAATTTTTGACGTCCTCTTTGACGTCAGCGTCGTCTTTGCGTAAGCTCCCTAAAGACTATCCTTCGGTGCTTTCATTCCTCTAAACAGCTTCCCAAGATCACAGCTATTGCCATCTACGAATTTCGTTTAAAACGTTTTCCTTGCTTTATGTATAATAAGGGATACACGTTAAGAAATTGGAAAAAGTTGAAAAATATCAGGATTTGAAGAAGAGAAATGAGAAGAATTTGGGGTGTCAAAAGCACATATCGAATCAACAGGCTTATTTATGATACTCTGAAACCAACTCACCTTTTTAAATCTTCAAAGGTTACCACACCATCTCCTGTCTTGTCGGCTATTTTAAATGCCTCTTTCACTACTGCCAACCTACGACCTGCTAAGTTTCCCTGAAATAGAATAAAGCTAAAGCTTATGATGTCAGGTCAACACCCGAAAATAATTTGAAGGCCTGTGGTTTTTGAAAGCTTGTTAGCTTAACCTTAATTTTGTTCTTTGTAACATTTTATATAATGCGTAGAAGACATACTAAAATGTATTTGTTTGACAAAACGCTGTGATTTTGTTATTTACAGGTAATTCCGTAAGTCCCATAGTGAACAAGGACACATAATTGGCATTATGAGCAAAATGAACTGGTAAGCCATGACACATGGGCCCCTTTGAGTTAGAACTGCATGACCGGTCAAGCCCGTGAATATCTTACATCCCAATTTATTACCCGTGAGCTAGTCATTTTTTTTAGTAAACGAACAACTCAGAGTAGCGGAAAGCTAAACAGAACAGCCTCCGAACAATGAACTTTTTATTACAGACTATTAAGCTTTGGAACAATTTGGAACCTTCTCTTGAATTAAGCCAATCTATTCAGATTTTTAAACGCCTCTTCAGGAACCAGCTTTTAGGTAACTTTAACAAATTTTTTTGTTGTAATCTTAGTTAAGTTTAAAAAGTATATTAATTGGTAGCTAGTTTAAAGCATTGTTATTAGAACTAAGTTGAGTGTTGTAATTAGTTAAATGCAATACGTTTAAATAATGATTGTTCCTGAAAAGCCCCTTTGGGGAGGAAAAAAAAAGTATGACTATATATGTATAGAGTTTTTTCACTCACGCGGCCAGCATTTATGCAAATTTATTGGAACAAAAGGAGGCGTGTGCATAAGAAAAGAGTTTAACTCCCAAAGGACTGGTTTGGGACACCAACATGGCTGCCGTTTCATTGTTTTGGGACACCAATATGGCCACCGTGACGTCATATGAAAACACTCTTTAGAGGCCTCCCTTAAAAGAAGCTGAGAAGCCTCTATTACGGCACTCGGTAATGAGAGCGATGGCCAATAAGAGCTTCAAAGAAAGGAGCAGATTAACAGGTTGAAACGAAAATTGCGAACAATGCAATTTTTGTTCTGCATTAAGTCATCGAAGGTACCTTACGTTACTATATGTTAGACCGATTCGAGATTTTTTTCTGCCCACTGCTCTATTAAGCTGCCGCCCTGCTCGTTGGCAATAATCGTTGGCAATAATAATAATAATAATAATAATAATAATAATAATAATATAATAATATAATAATAATAATATTATTATTATTATTATTAATTAATATTAATTATTATTATTATTATTATTATGAAGGCAAGGAGTGATGGTGATGAATACAAATCTAAAACATGTTACATACTCGTAAAGCAACAAGAAACTCATCAAGGCTGATTTGACCAGATCCATCTTTGTCAAAATAAGAAAACAGCTCTGTAACCTCCTGCATTAAAAAAATAGATCGTATTGATATTTCATTTGCTAGTAATTTCTACTTTCAAAAAAATGTTGTCAATCAGAGTGATAATTTTTAGCTTAGAATTCAAGCTTAAATAAACAACACAAACAAATTGACCAGCGCTCGGTTAGCATTGTTTTTCTTCTTTGTCTTATGCTTTTTACCAACATCTCCCTCTCAGTATTCAAATTCCACAAAATGAAATCTTATAGTTATCGATTTTACTTGTGTTTTCTCATTTCCTGTGAAATTTGAGATTTATTTTGTCGGGCTTAAGTAAGAAATCTTCTTTGGTGTTATTACTGCCAGATAACTAATTACATCTATAGCCCTTAGAAAGTGTAATAAGGAATGTGATATGGCTTAAAGTATTCTGATGAAGGGTTTTTGTCCACTGAAAGTTAAAATTATTCAGTTTCCTGATCGATTCCGTCATAATAATTTGCGAAAGAACATTTTTTACTCGGATTTTTTTTACTGTATCTGCTGAATTATTTTTGCATCAAAAGGCAATAAAAGTGTAATGAAACTGCAGTCCATACCTCATCTGACAGATCAAGTCCATAATCCTTAAGACCCTCTTTAAACTCTTCATAGTTCATGTTCTTTGAGCCATCGTCATCATAGATACGAAAAGTTCTGCGACAACGAAACTAAAATGAACACAACTGCACCACCCCACCCCCACTCGAAGCTGCAACTGTCTTGGTTGCCATGGCATTCCTTCTGGCCCCGGTTGTTCAAACGTTGGATAGTGCTATCCAACGGATTAAAATCTATCCATCAAATAACGCAATTGGTTTCCCTGGATAGTGATTTATCCGCTGGATAGTGATTTATCCGGTGGATAGCGTTATCCGACGTTTGAACAAACGGGGCCAGAAGTCCCCTATTTAATGACCTTATGGTCAATCTAAAGTGAAGATGAAGTAAGGTAACATTTGTAAGGAATAATATTTACGCTCTGTTTTCTTTATAACTTACCTCTTTCATCCTGGTCGTGGAGGTTTGAAACCTGCCTTTAAGTTGTTGTGTGCAACTCAAATTAGATTGCGATGGCTACTTGTTGGTCACCCAGCATATTACAGTCAGGGCCCGATTGTTCAAAAGATGGATAACACTATCCAGTGATAAGTATTAAAAAAACCAATTGCGCTATCTAGTGGATAGTGATACAATTTCCCTTATAATTGACCCCACTTTTTAGTCATTTTTATTCAGTAAACTGGAACTCAGATACCGTGTGGCCAAATTTTTTGGGTTCCAATTTTTGCGATTTTTCAGTGGTCCGCAAAAATAGGTTCTCGCCAAAATATATACTGCAAACATTTTTCCGGGATAAAATTTTACGTCACAGTAAATATTATCTAGCTTAAATTTGATAATGAGATCACCTCCTATCGACCTTTAGTAATCACCGCATGCGCAGATGTTATTGCAATCATCGAATGACAAAGAAAAGTAATCTGTTTTACTGGTTTGACATAGGACAGACACACCGTAGTATTGTTTGAAAATATGTATTTCCATTGTACATACTCAATAAAAACAAAAAAATAAATTAAAATGCTTCATTGTACTTTTTTTCCACCAGAAATCTTCGTCGGAGGAAGTTAATCCCTCTCCCGATCGCAAAATTAGGTGTAAAATTTCTAATATTTGATAACTTGTTTTCGCCACTACAACATTCTTGTTAAAAGTCGTAGTAGAATACCTTGACACTATAAAGGCCACTTAAGAGAATGAGAGAAAAAAAGCACTTTATTGGAGTTTCAATGTATTTAGAAGTCGAGAGTGCTCATTGGGGACATTATTTTTACGTCTCCTACTGGAGACGGAACCTTCATTTTACGTGGTCATCCCAGCCACGCAGAGGTCCAGCCGCTTGCAGTGCGAAGGGACGACCTTCATTTCTCAGTTATTCATTGAAGACCGTAAGTCGGGAACGGTCCCGGGAATTGAATTCGCGACCTCCCGCTCTGCAGTGAAACGCTCTACCGACTGAGCTAATCCTGAGCGGTCTAATCATCCCTGAAAGTAGATCTTTACCTTGCTATTCCTTTAATGCTTCTGGCTCCCCTTTGTAGGATTTTATTCTTTACTTTTTGAAGTGAAGCTGGAGCGTCTGCCATTTTTCTCAACCAAGTTAACAAAGATCTATAAATATATATAGGAAAAAAAAAACAGTATTGAGAAAGGTGTAAAAAATTTAAATTATAATTTTTTGCCATGTATTTAGCTGAAGCAATAACATAATAACAGGCTTCACCAAGCTACCTTTTACTCAGCTTATCAATAAACTTATCTATAGACATAAACTCAGTATGTAATAAGTTACTATTTGTTATTTTATTTTTGTTATTTAATTTCTCTTCTTGCTGTTAAAAATATGAAACATGCAAAAGATATGTAGTTTTTATCTTATGAGAAATAAAGGCATTATTGTGAAAGGTTTGAACCCAGGAGTCATTTCAAAAGTAGGTTGAGTTTGATCGACCGGGTGAACGTAGTCCTGAATAGGACTGTTGTTGTTGACAGTGACTGACGTTTCGACAACCTGTGCGGTAGTCATCTTTAGAGTCAGAGTCTGACTCTGAAGATGACTACCGCACAGGTTGTCGAAACGTCAGTCACTGTCAACAACAACAGTCCTATTCAGGACTACGTTCACTCGGTCGATCAAACTCAACCTACTTTTGAAAGGCATTATTATTACTATTATTAGAAAAATATAATATCTACAGTATTGAATTAAAACCGCGAGAAATAGTGACTTCTTTCTGCTTTACATGAAAAATAACACATAAATGAGCACTTAAGATTTTAGCCACAAGATTTACTTTCATTGTTGAAAGAAGTAAAAAAAAACTTGTATTTTCACCCAAAAGTTGCTTAACCACCTGCTACTTACGACGTCATATCTCGCAACCACAGCAACTGACCATCTAAAACTTGTATTTTCACCCAAAAGTTGCTTAACCACCTGCTACTTATGACGTCATATCTCGCAACCACAGCAACTGACCATCACTGAACTTGTCTCAAAATGTGTGCGAGGGATGAAAGAACAGGTACTGAAAACGTCACGTGCTGATGTTTTATGCTTGAGGAAAAAAGCTCAAAAAAATCTGGGGGGGATCCACCCCCTCCCCTCCCCTTTGTACTTACGGGGGTTAACGGGCCCGTAAAGTTTTTTTGGTTTAAATGCAATATAGAGGATTTAATAGTTTCGCATCTAACATGATAAAACTATCGGTCAATGAAACAAAATGGAGTAGTTTCCTAGCCAGGAGACGTGCTCTTATTCTTTATATTTCGATTTGAATATTTGCTTTCGGGCCCGAAATTTACCGGGACTTTCGAAAAAAGGGCCCCAGGGCTCTAAATTCTCCCGTACAGTCATCCGGGACAGGTAGACTTTCTTGCTGGGCAAGTACCTTTTAAAATTCACTAGCTAAGGGCCATTATAGCTCTTGACTAGCCTAATGGGTAAGGGACTAAGTAAGTCACCTTCTCTAACCAAATCATTAACTAAAACGTGCAACTGAGTAGCCCCGTGCAAGCAACATGTGAGAGCCGCTTGCCCGAATAAAGGAAAAGCTGGATTCAAGAATTTTCTAACCCTGGGGCCCGTTTCGCAAAAAGGCCAGGAAACTTTTCCATCAAAGGTTTCAGAAAAGGGTCATCAATGGATTAATTATTTTAGTTGCATTATGAGTCCATTGAAAAGACAACACAATGCAAATATTGTTTTATTCCTCAACAATTTCTTAAGGTTTTTGATTAATTGTAATTGATTTTTATTTATGATTGCACATACCTGTTTAAACGAGTTTCAACGAGCTCCTTAGTTTTACATATTGGGCAAATAACTATAGATATTGATGTTATTTATAGGAAACCAAAAAGACACCAATATACAGCTATTTCAAGAAAGGTTGTCGGAGAAAGTGCACGCGACAATCCCGATAGGTATTGTGGGTGGTGTTGAGCTCACTGTTCTTCAGAGAAATTTGAAAGAATGGCACGAGGGGCCATGGACATATGTTTGCGAGTGCTAAAGAAAAGCAGCAAAAGTAGATTCGACAGCTACAGTGTCAGGAACAGTGTATTGATCATATCCCATTATACCTTTCGGGATTGTCGCGTGCCCGTTTTTTCCGACAACCTTTCTCAAAATAGCTGTATGCGGTAACGCCCGCGATAGCATTACTTGAAAAGTGATTTAGCATTCTCTCAAACTTCTACGCAATGATCTCAGCTCGATCACTTTCTCTAGTGTTAGTGAAATCTCCTGAATTTGGATTTTTAAGAAAATATCCAGGTTTTTAAGAGAAAGAGTAATATGTCGTCGTATGGTTACGTTGTCAATAAAACGTTAACATTAGACAATTTCATATTGTAAGTCGTGCAGTGCGGTAAAGAAATGTACAAAAATTGCGTGATGAAAGTGCAAAGTTGTCATTTTGATTACTTAAACAGATTGTTCTTTTGACATTCTCGTTTCCGTCGCCATGGTGACATCTTAGCCTCCCGATTATTGGACACATGGTCCCAAGGGTTTTCACTGAAAGGAAGCTTCACTAGATTTACATATCCTGCTGGGATGTGTGTTAGGAAGTTTACACAATGACGACGGCGACGGCAATGGCAATAAGAACGTCAAAAATGCATTAGGTTTAGATTGCAAAATAGCCTGTGAACAGGCTCTCTGTTTGGGGAAAGGGTGAACGGGTGCAATAACTACCAACAATTTTTGGGGTAAGATTTCCGTATAACCCCATATATTTATTACGCATACATGTTCGAGTCTGCTCATATAAAACTATTTGTGAGAAAAAGTATGAAATTACTGCATGCATGATAAACGTATGGGGTTATACGAAAACTTACCTGAGAAGGATACAACCCGCCATAAGACTTTGGAGACTATGTGTAATGTGCGTGCGTGGCCCCAACAATGTTGGAAGAGCTGTGAAAATATATCCAACACTGTTACGTTTCGCTTCGGCTATCACGGAACATAAGAAATTTTGGGAGTTGTTGGCTTAAAAGTATCACCGGTTTCAAACTTTGCGCGACAACTCCCACCAACCAAGCAACAACGTAAAACATGCAATAGGATGTGCAAACGGACGCACTCCATGTAACATGTATCAATGTTGCGTCCGTTTGCACGCGGATTAACTGGAAATGAAGGTCACGATTCCCAAGGACTCCCCTCGAAGACTGAAAACTTGAAAATTTCTATTATTTAATAGATTGTTTCCTCAATTTTATCCCAGATTCGATCAATTTTCTTTAGTAAGAATTAATTTAACTCGACGCCAAGTGCTATCCACTTTCCAAGCAAAAGCTTGGTCTGAGAACTTTTTGAGGTTTTACATCGTGTGCCATCTTCACATAAATGATCTTAAATGTTATTGAGCACTGATTTTTCCAAATAGAGTCGGAAAAGACTACTCTAAAAAACCTTTTTGTGAACAAGTTCTTCTTACCTGTAGAATTTGGTGTAGTGTGGCCTGATGTCTTCGTACTGCGCGTATACAACTGCAATGTGCAAATTAGCAAAAAGGCCTGAGTAATGTTCTTTGTGTGTTATGGTAATTTTCCAAGCTATTGCTACAGAGCTTTGTTGGTCATTACTTGGTGTTACAGAGCACGAGTTTATGCCAATCAGTATATGGAAATATCTATATTGAATAGAACCGCTTTGTTCACGGCTTAGTCCAGGTGAAGCGTTTGTGCGGCGTGCAATATTACGCAGGATTAAGAAATGGCCATGAACCGATTTCATATCCTAAGACTCTTTTTATTTCCAAGCAAATCGTGGTGGACAGGAAACTTAAGTCACGCTATAAACTCAAAGCCAATAGGTGGTTTTCATGCAGTCTCGGAAGACACAAATAACTCTGAATGGTGAAATGAACAAATGCTGGTGGACAAACAAAGCGAGCTAATGAGCGATCTTTTGTTTACCGTCCACCAGCATCGCGGCGATGACGTCACGTGAAAACCACCTATATGGCAAAGTAATCTAATTGCGTTATTTTAATCCGAGGGGCTAGGTATGCTCCGTTAAGTATGAGACGAGGATTCTGAGCAAGCGAGAATGAGGAACCCACCCAAATCTTATTTTAAATATAAAAACAAGAAAGCTTTATTGAGCGAGCATATTTAATTTCTCTTTTTCTTGGAAAAAGACAGCTTTTTGAGACTTAATTCTGCGCTCACATTGGCAAGCGAGAATGATCTGATTTTAGGCGTGGTTTGGGCCATTGCTGAACTATTCTTGGTAGTGTAATAATAATAATAATAATAATAATAATAATAACAATAATAATAATAATAATAATAATAATAATAATAATCCTCTTGATAAGGATAATGGCAAAACGTGGATAGATTATTGTCACTTTTTTCAATGCAGTAGCGACCGTAGATGCCCTCTTAGCAAACAGTAAAGACGATATACTCGTATTGGCAAATTTTATGACTTGTTTGCCTCCCTGAAATACCACGTGACATTGCTTTTATTCCATCGATCGTAAAGCGTAAATGAGGTCTATTCACACGTTTTGCTAGAAGAGACCGTAACGGGGGGTCCTTTGTACGATTCACGACTATTTAATATGAGAAATAACGAATCATGCTAATTAATATTTCCGTATTACACTCCACGGCAATAAAGTGAAAACAAGGTATTGCGGTTAAGGCATTAAGTAAACCTAAACAATGTACAATTCTTTCTCATTCATATCAAGCGTTAATTCCAATGCTTCTTTTCTCGATGGCAACTTTTCTTGTTACGGTGTGGAGAAATATCGTTTCATCCTCATTTAGTGGTCACCTTCCCGGGGGGGGGGGGGATCCCCATATTTAAAGGGGGGGGGTGCTCCTCCGTCCGGTTGTGGGGGGTGAATTTAGTATTTTGGGTTCTTCTGTGGTCGTTGCAGTACTATTATCATTAATATACATTACCCATTAACCCACACAAGAAAAAAAGAAAAAAAAAGAATTTTGGAGTAAAGTTATAAAAAAAAACAAAACATTTAAATTTTTTTTTTTTTTATTTAATGAGTTTTATTCCTTTTTTTTTTTTGGCTAGGGAATTTTTTTTTGTAGGGGGGGGGGAAAATTTTTTTTCCCCCCTTTTTGGGGGGCGCCGCGGGGGGGGGGGGGGGGGAATCCGCATATGAAAGGGGTGGGGATGCTCGTCGTCTCGTTTAGGGGTGTAAATTTCAGATTTTGGTCTCACTTAGGGTGTTCTGCGCAAAACGCCATCATATTTAGCCGTAAGGTCTCGTTTAGGGTTGCACGCGAAAAAATATAAAAATATACATATTGTCTGTGTTTTAACATGGTCTCTTTTAGGGGTCAAAAAAAGCTTGGGCCACGCCCAGATCGGTCTCCTTTAGGGGTTTAATTAAAAATTCATTAGCCTGGCGATTATTTTCTACACGGTACGCGACAAACACAGACTGCAGACTGGCAAGAAAACGAGGTAAACATTGTTATGAAATGCTCTAACAGATTCCATATCTCTAAAACACGCCTTTTAGAAGACAAAGTTTAGGAATAGGGAATCTGTTGGAGTATTTCACAACAATGTTTGCCTCTTGACCTGCCAGTCTGCAAGTCTGCAGTCTGCGTTATTCACACATCGCTTTCCACGTCGGCGTTACGTTGGTCCATGTTTACCCGGGGGGGAGGGGAGCACTCCCTCATTTAGACTAGACGGGTATGTGCCGCTGAACAGAGTATGGTTTTCAGGGGTACTGGCTTCATAAAAAGGGTACAATTTTACTACTTAGCGTCTTGAACAGGGTGCACGCTATTGGAGCGGAAGCCTTAAGAAGCAGTGTGAAGACTGGCGACTAGCGGTCTACATGTGCAGTATGTGATCAGGAGCCACTATCCAAAATATATTGGTCATGTTTGCAGTTGTCCAAACACTATGGTGACAAAAAAGATGCCATTTGCGAAGTCTTGGCGTACATAACAACGGGACCCTTGGATAAATCTCGCTTAATTATTTAATGACTCAATTGAGCAGGCAGGCAATGGTCGACCGTGTAGTCACTTGCGCAACTCCTTGCCAACAGGTTTACCTTCTGTAGGATTTTAACTGTAATGTACTGTATCAATAATTTTTTTCCCCCAAAAATCTAATTCTATGTAAGATGTTAGTTTAAAAAGTTCTGAGTGCGAAACTAAGTGGATGAGGGTCATGAAGTAAGGTCTAATGTTCCAAACAGGGTAGCGAAATAATGGATTTTATGTTTTATCTGGATTGATCGCCTCGGCTGGCACACCTCTATACAGGCTTCACTGGAGTCTTCCCAGGTGTTTTTCGCTCTCCGAAGCTCTGTCTTTTTAAGTTATCTGCTTAATTGTCCTGTTTCTTTCCTGAATGCGACCCATAAGGACTTACCGTACTGCTGGCATGACAATTCAGAGGTTAATCTTTTGCCCAACTTACAATCTTCTCTTCTTCGTTGTTAGCTTCACGTGGGAAAAGCGAAGAAAAAAGGTAGCTTCAGTGCGCACGTACCCACGTTGGCAAGGATGGCGTAAGGAAGAGAGCACTCAAATCTCAAACAAATATGGCCCGGGCTCAGATCCCGGCGTCGACACCATTTGAAAGGTTTTCTCCAGGTTGTTTTCTTTTTCATCTGTCCCCAAAAACCAACTCAGTTGGCAAACACTCAATGGGTGTAGACGGCCAGAATAGGAGAGTATTTGCTTATTCATTTTCATAACATATCCCTTTTTAAAAAATAACTCCGAATATGGACAGAGCATAACAATTTTAGTTAACTGTGGTAAATAGTTTCAGAGAAATTGTCTTTGAATTACTCGAAACTTTACAAAGAATGTATGGCTTATTAACGTTTTTGCCACACAGCAATTTTGCAGTTTTTGATGGCTGCTATTTCCTTTGTTATTGCTTGCGTAGTGCTGAAGATTGCACAAATTGCTGAAATTAATCAAATCATTCAATTTGTGACATCAATTTGCGCACACTGGGGTGCTTTCTATGGGTTAACTCGTATACTCATGGGCAAAATATGTAACTGATGACGTCAGCAAAGATTCCGCTGTAAGATTTCATATTATTCTTCAAATTTCGCTTGTCTCGCATCAAACTCAGTACAAGCCTCCGCCACTGACGGAACTAAACCTCTGGTTAAGTCCGTCTGCGAGTCAGCACCAGCACTGACCGAAATCATTGTTCTGGGCCCCAATCTGGGTATCAAGATTTTTGGTACTCGCTATGGTTTATCTGTTAAAAAAAGTCATTGTTTGGTTGGCCAATCAGAATGAAGGGAGCTTCAAAACGCTTTTAAGTAATTTATTGAGACCGTTGGAAGCCAAGAGCAAGGATATTCGGCTCTGTTTCGCAGATCTTACTGGCCACCATTAAGGGTGAAAATTTCATTGGGCACAGCAGTGCTGCAGCATGCAATGCTTCCAATAAACGTTTGAACAAAAAGTTCTTGTGGACAATGGGCATACTTTCACAAGACTACTCAAAGCCACCAAAGTCCCTTAAATTGAGTGGAGAGGAAATATAAGTCCAGAAGAAGAGTCGACCAAGTATCTTGCCTCTGTTGGTTAAGGTCTTTAATCTAACATTAAAGCATAGCGTTAAGAACAAAGAAACCCTCGTACCCAGCTTAATGCAGTCAAGTCCATTAATACAGACCCTAAGAGGACCGGTACAGTGTCGGTATCGACTGAGTCCAAAATACACCCATTACTGGAATAAGAATTCAGATCAAAGAAGGAGAAATAAGTATTTAGGATTGTCAGAACTGATAAGACTAACTCGCAAATAGCACCATTATTACGTGAACTGTGCATATCTTTAAGAACGCGACTTATTTTTTTGCCAAAATAGTCTAGATTCTTTGATATCTTGTCTTGTTAGCGCAGTGAATTAAGCAAATTACTGTCATGTTAAGGTTTTGTTTATCTTCAACGGAAAAGGAATTTCTTTGCATAACGAAATGGGTAAAGGAGTGTCCGTATTGGCGAGTGTAACTGTTTAGTCTGAAGAAAATAGTTGTCCGTTAGTATCTGTATTAAGTAGCTAGAATTAAAAGAAAATGTTAGGGCTTTTTTAATTTCCACAAGGGATAAAGAAAAACTGTCGTTACTAGCAATGTTTCTTATTAAGCGGGTGTCTGTAAAGCGGGGTTCGACTGTAATGTGGACACGCATGACGGGATCTACTGAGAAAATGTGAAAAATTGGATTACTTTTTTTAATGGGTCAGTCAATTCCAAGAGTGCCCATCCCCTCCCCCCGGGCATATGCCGGGAATTTGTCATCTTGTCGGTCCCGGCGGTGGGGAATTTGTCAGAAAACCTCTGCTCGGGGGTGAGGCATTTGTCAATTCTTCTAGAAGCGGTTAACGTCGTTCCTTCTTCAATATTTCACTTTAAAATATGCCTATTTAGATAGCTTTAGATGTTTCTATAAAGAATATTTTTAATAATGATGCTTTAAAGAGATATATGTGGTTTTCGCTCCAGTATTTTTGCATCCGTCTAAGAAATTGCTTGCCGCCATCGCGATCAGTTCGCACATGGAGGAAAAACAATCAACGTGTCGTTTGAAGAGTTTAAAGGAAGAGACATTTTCTTTGTGCGTGAATGGTTGAGGCAGAAAACTTTGCGAGATATTTGAAAGCTAATATAAACTTCGTGTATTTTACGATCAATGCGACTGATTTTAAAATACGCTGGCGAAATGGTCCCATCGGGATGAGAAGTAAAATACTCATGTTGAGCTCATCGGTTGTTTTCCTTATCATTCACTATGTTAAACGTCTTCGAAAATAAGAAAGGTATTATTAAATTATAGTTTACAGTTCTGTCATTGATATTATTAATCAGATGGAGGTAATCTCTTTTTTGCAATAATTGTAACTAGCAGCTGGGGGCGATTTGTGTAAGGCGCTTCACGCGGTTTGATCAGATTATTAGAGATCCATAAATATGGTATTTACATGAACTTATTTACTGGATAATACAATTTTGGTGGTGTCCCGGAGTGGGGCATTTGCATCCTATTTTTAAGCCCCACCATGGGGTTTTTGTATGAACGCCCGGCCCCACCGTGGGGCATTTTCAGCTTCTCCATAACAAAATGACAAATGTCTGACAAATTCCCGGGGGCGGGGGGAATGGGTACGCTCAGAATTGACTGAGCCATAAATACCACTTTACTATTAAAAATCAAATAAACTCATAATTTTCCCAAGTCCAATAATAAAATTCACACCATTACTGAGTTCAGACAATAATTCTACTTACAGGCTTCAGTCAAAGAATTTTATGATAGATGAGTAGAGATATAACCTTTGATTTCCTGGTTACTTAACTTGAAAAAGCCAGTCACAAAAATAACTTTCTACAATTTGACAACATTTGAAAAACTGACAATATTCTCATTAAGTCGAGAAGGTTCGTATCTTGGCAAATGTCCCTCTTAAAATACCTATTGTCCGCCTGCTCAAAATTTGTTGTTACTAAATGGTACAATCTAAAAAAAAAAAATAAAAAAAAAAAAAAAAGGAAAAAGTGGAAAGTTAAACGGAATTTTGGTATTGCTGGTTTTCAGTGTCACGCCATCCAAAATAGATTAAAATAAAAATCAAAACCATTCGACAGATAAAGACCAGAATCTGGGAAATGAAAGGAGGTAAATATACAAAGACCCTCGCCAAGATTTGGGTCGAACGAATAACTCGTATACGAGATATCCGGGGAAATGTTTTACCCAAATTTATAGAGCTTTGTATGGAGACGCCATGCTGGAGCTCATGCGGATGAGCTCCAACATGGTGGACGGAAACCAACAGAAACATCTGTTACCGAGTTTTGCTACAAAAGCGTGAATTTACTCCTAGCGGAACTCATAAACTTTAAAGTAAAACTTTTTCTAATACTTGAACTGTTTAGATAGCAAAATTTCTCGAAAAAAGTCACTTTTTTATCCTGAATGACAGCTGTTTCGGCCGTCATGTAAATGCTGCGTCACGCAAAAGCTTAGAAATTCAAGCGTACTCTATTACAAAACCAAGAACCGTTTTTGAAAATTAGTTTTCAGCTGCTCTAATACACCATGAAAGTAAAATCTCAGTAGATAGTTTTGTAGTTTGAATTTTAGTGACCGCATGTGAAAACCAACAATTTAACTAAGATGTTAATTTTCTCCAACGCCATTAAAAGGAACTGGTATTTGAACCTTTCCAGGTTGTAAGGTGGCTTACAATTATGCTACAATTACCTTTTGGATCATGACAAATGAATATTAAAAAAATTCTTTGTGTTAAACGTGTTCTTAATGCGGGCATAAAATTAAAGTGGATAACGATAGTTAGAATTTGCAAAGTCACAAGAAAAAACATGACCAAACATAATTATAAAAACGCTGATCATGAAATGCAAATTTTGAACAGCACAGTTGATACGTTGACATCGAATGAGGACTCGTATAGAAAATATATTGACTAAATATTATAAAGTCTCCACCCATTTTGCTACTCTAAAATAACAAAAACATAAAGCAGTTGACCATCGTCAGACAGAGGTGTCGTCTGATTAATGTTTTTCTTGTTCCACTTTTTTCTTTATGTTTTTTTCTTGAACTTTGTGCGATATCTTAAGCCTCTGTATAACTAACACAAGCCATTTTGTGTCAAAAAATTAAATACGAATGATGTTGTTGCCGGTGAGACTGTATAGACTCGACTTGCAGTCATGCCTTCATCGTCGTGCTACTCTGAGTTTAGTACAAAATTCGGCTTATTTGTTTTTGTGCAAATAGCTTAAAAAAGAGAGCAGTTTTAGAAGAATAGTCAGGGACATCGGCAAAGTTACACAATTGAGTTGTAATCATTTCGGTGGGGTGGTGTTAAACCGAGTTCTCTGTAGCTGTCAGCAGTTTTTGCATGGTCCTTTTAAACAGATTCAGACGGATATCATGTGCGTGCTGTTGAGACCGTTGAGCCAAGCGAAAGGCGCTCATCTCATATTAGGTGATACCGAGCGAATAGTAACTGTCAGAAGTTCCTTCATAATTTTCCCCAGACAGTTTTCGACGGATATCAAGGGCACGC
Organism: Porites evermanni; assembly: GCA_942486025.1. Taxonomy (NCBI): domain Eukaryota; kingdom Metazoa; phylum Cnidaria; class Anthozoa; order Scleractinia; family Poritidae; genus Porites; species Porites evermanni. The sequence continues at coordinate 189,785 of CALNXI010000387.1, read as the reverse complement.
ATGTGAGACGGTAGAGCCGAGGTTAAACCATTCATCTTATATTGAGTGTAACCGAGGGAATAATAGCTGTCAGCAGTGCTGAAATGGTCTTCCCATAGCAGATTTATACGGATATTAATGGTAACTATTAGCAGTCCTGACATGTTCTTCCCCAAGCAATTCTAAACGGATACGAAGGGCACACTAGTGAGACTGAAGCTGAGGTTAAATCATCCATCATATATTGGGTGATACCGTGGAAATAATAGCAGTGATGGCCTGTTTTTCCTCAAACAGTTTTAAACGGATATCAAGTGCATGCCGGTGAGACTGTAGATCTGAGGTAATGTCGCCCATCCCCATTTGAGTGATACCGAGCAAATAAAGACTTACAGCAGTTTCTGAATGTATTTCCCCAAACCGTTTTCGACGGATATGGTGAGACTGTAGAGCTGAGGTGTTATCATTTACCTCACACTGGTGTTACCCATGACAGTCAGCAGTGCTGGCATGGTCTTCGCCAGACAGTTTCAAACGGATATCAAGTGCATGCTGGTGGGATCGTAGAGCTAACGTAAAATCGCCCATCTGATATTGGATGATACCGAGTGAACAGTAATTGTCAGAGGTTCCTTCATAATTTTCCCCAAACATGCAGTTTTCGACGGATCTCAAGGGAACGCTGGTGAGAGCTGAAGTGAAATAATTCATCTCATGTTGGGTGTAATAAATAATAGCTGTCAGCAGCACAAGAATGTTCTTCGCCAAGCAGCTGTAGACAAATATCAAGCACACGCTGGTGAAACTGTAGAGCAGAGGCAATCTTATCTATCGAATTTAGGGTGTTGATTAATTTGGTGTTACCAAGATGGTAACAGTCAGCAGTGCTGGCATCGTGTTCCCCAGACTGTTTGCTTGCTGGCTGGTGAGAATGTGAAGATGAGGGGAAGTCATTTATCTCACTCTGTGTGATCGCCAGTGAACGGTAACAGTCCTTCAAACCTCTGTGTTCATCTCTCATCAGCTTAGTCGATGTGACAAACTTTCGTCGAACCTTTAAGTGAGGATTCATCTCTAACATCTCCTCTTTCTTTCTTCTCGCAAATGATTGCAGCAACTTTTGCATTGTGAATAACTGATGTATAGGGCTAAAATAAATCAGAAACTTGCTTCAAAGGCTTTGTAACACCTTTCTGGCTTCAAAACCCTCTGTAAAATCTAATACAGCTTCAGCATCCTCTGTACTGAAATTGGCGGGAAGAATACGCAAAGATATTAGTGCTTCTTGTGCTAGCTTAGAGAGGCTCTAGAGAGACGATTCGATATAGGATTCAAATTGTATTTGATGACTAGGTGCGTACTCTGGATTGTACATTATTTTCTCCCTATCCTCCACCGAGGACGTCAAGACGTCATCTAAAAATTGGAAGGGCCGAGTGGAACTTACACGTATTAAAGAACACGCTGATTGCAAGGCTAAAGGAACTTGCTCACAGGTTCGAGCGATTCGCGTGCAGTCTGCAGCCGTTATACCTGGAAGTAATTAATCAACTAGAGATTAAGCAGAGGGCTCATCAAGTGGTCCTATTCTGAATTCTCGTTGGCCTGCAAAACGGATGTCCAGAAACTCAAGAGGCTCCCTCGTGGTTACAAGGAACGCTACCCCTTGAGTTTGCAAAAATTCTTCACTTTCGGAGACCTACCGTCTAGCAAATGATCAGCATGATCGAGAATAAACACAGATCAGTTCGATATTAGACTGACCATTTGTCGCAACTTATCATCTCGCGATACACCTTGTTCGAAGGGCTGACCATTTATGTTGAGTTTCCTGAAAACGCTAAAAAACGCTGAAATGAGATGATTTTTTGAATAGACTCTCCGCAATGAAATAAAACAAACAGGTGATCCCTGAGACTGAAGAGAGCGCCCTACTGTAATTGCAATTGATGTTTTCCGATTCCAGGCGAACCCCATATCGACACAAGTCGGGTTGATTCGGAGGTCACATGTTGGATGATCTTCTCACACTCGCCTTTTCTTCCAACAAAACCTGGAACCACTGGCGCTTAAGATGAACTTTGATAGATATGGCCATAACCCTTAAAAATAATCAGAAACATACTTCTTCAAATTGCTTTAGATGGGTGTTACCTAAAACGGGTCTCAATGGGGTGATAGGTTTGACAGTTGCTGGTTAATTTTTTTACAATTTTGACTGTTGACGGTTAAGGCCTTGGAAAGAATAATTATATGAATCCCATCGTCTTCCCAAAAATTTTTTAAAATTTTAAAGAATGTCATTCAGCTAGGAAACTTCTTTATTTTGGGTGATATGGTAGTAAGAAATTTTCTTCATCAAGCAAAAACAAACTAAAATAGTTCTAAGACATCGAGCGACTAGAAATTTTCTGCAAATTTTTTTTCTGCACGCTCTCATGATTATGCTAATTAGATTATCATAATTAGCATAATCCTTCGGCGTCACCTCGTGACTACATGTTTACTTCACTTAGACGCTTTGTTTCCTCGATTCCCAAAGAAATATCGAGTTAGAGACAAGCAGACATGAATTTGCTGATGGAATTCATGAAAATAAGAAAGAATTTGACGGCGAGAAGCGAAGCGAAGGCAAAACGGGAAGGAAATCGTCGCCGTTTCAAGAACATGTGGCACAGAGTTCGGCGATCGGCGATTTGCATGCACAGAATCTAAGTGTTTCCTTACTTCAATTTTCGCGTTTATTTTGCTTGTTATCCTCCAAAATCCTTCAGAATAGTTTGCTTGACTTGCATTTGGTTGACATTCGTCGATACAAGCTTGCATTCTTCGCAAAACCGGCTCACAAAAATTCTCGGCGATTCGCCAAAAAATTCAAAATTTTCGAAAGCTCGGTGTGTCACGGTCAAAAGTCCACAGGGGCTGGAACTAGGCAGGTGATTGGCTAAATCTATTAACTTCCTTTGTGCCAAATTTGGGAGCAATCGGAAGTAACGCAATTTTTTGCGAATTTTTTTCCGGTTTAGGTATTGGGAGACCTATTTTGCCAGGGGCGGAAGAGGACGAGTTTATAATGAGTCTCAAAATTTTATACAATTCCGTGTAATGGAATATGTAAATCAGGTCACGTGAGCTTTAACTTTATTTTTTCGCAAAAAACACTAGTTTAGAATTGCAAACGATAAAAGATATTATTACCAAACACGCCACTAAGTTAAAACATTGATACGTTTTACGTGCATGAGCTATTTTGAATGCTTCAGTGTAACCATATCGACAATCTTCTGTTTTAATGCTAAATTAAGACTATTTTTTGGTCGTTGCTGTACATTAATGAAAACGCGAACCGCTGCGCACAGCTAACTTAAGTCGATCCTCTGTAAAAAGCAAGTCTGCATGAGATATACAGTCACACACAGTACGTGAAAGTGTTGGACTTTGCCCCTTTCGTGGTTTGTACGTGATGGAATTCGAGTTATTAAACAGTAATCCAGTAAGCAGAATTACAAAAATAACTCATGCACTTAATTTGTAAGTGAAGGTGTTGGACTTTGTCCCTTTTACAATTCGCACGTAAAAGAACGCAAATTGCTTACTAGAAAACTTGCTCAAACGATTTTAAGAAATCAACTCGGCTTTACAACATGTGCAATTAAATTATGCTTCATGCAACGTCAAGTTTAAAAGCCTAGCATTTATTTCCTTGTAAGAAAATTATCAAGCTGCCAAAATACATTTCTACTCATATAATGCTATAAAACTCAATAAAACAATATCGAATTATTTTGTCAACAAGTTTCTTCCAATTTTATTCCCTAACTCTATTGTTTCCACTTAAGTTACGCATTTTTACTCATAATGAAATACGTTTCAATAACTATAATTACTCTTAAGCAGCAGGCATGTATCATATTGTTCACTTTCTAAATGTTTGTTTCATTTCCTAACCTGTTATAACAGACTACTGTAGTTTCCTCATCAGATATTCTCTTGCAGTTATAACAGGTGAGAAAATGAAACAAACATTTTTTTAAGTTCATCTTTCACGACTTCCTTGTTGATATGAGTTATTTGAGCGCAGTAAATGGAAGAAAAAAGTTGTTTATACATTAGGACAATTTTAAAATCGATTTACAGACACTTAATTTTTAAACATTAATTTCCTTTATGTCTTACCATGCATTATTCATCAATTTTAAAAAATATTACTTTTTCCACTGCGAGGAAAAGACAAAAATTTTTTTAGAAAGGGCGCCTCGTATTCTAGGGTCCGCCAACACATTGACACCTACAGTTATCACACCATGTCTTTACTTTTCTTCCGAGTAATTAGATAGCAACCAACTTTTACACATAATAGCATTAGCCAAGCAGTTTGGCAAATTCAATTTAATCCATTGACTCGGTGCATTATCTTGAGTTGTGCTTTAGAATATTTAATCTACAGAATGTTGTTTTAATTTACAATTTCTATCAAGTACTTGGAAACGGTAGCCAACGTTCACACAAAAAGGCACAAGAAAAGCACTTTGGCAACGGTTCCATACATTGAATAACTCAATTATCCTGAGTAAGTATTTAAAATAATCGCTTAATTGATACATGTAGATTTATGAGTACATTACATAAAGCACTAGCAGAGAATTAAATCAAATAGCTTTCCTCCTCAATAATACTTTTTAATCTTAGCCTGTGTACAGACGTTCCCCCTCCCTCAGGAAAGATCGGGAGAGGGGAGACGTCTGTGAATCGCCGTCGTTAATCGTGTTCCGGTATACGTTTGCATAAATTATTTTTTTTGTCTTTTTGCCGGCAGTTGAAAAGGGACATGTAGGTCGAAAAATAGCTCTGGCGTCTGTGCACAGATATAAGATCTCTGATTACAGTCAAGCCAGGTCAAGTGTCTTATTCGAAAGTTGAAGCGTTGGTAGTTGTAGATTTTAGATTCATCTCTGTGTACATTCTTGCATGCGTAATGAGCCGTGAATTCACACGCGAGTCAGTTACGAAATTTCTACCGGCTCAGTTTCCCTGAATTTGATGTAAATCTCTTCTAAGAAATGTCATCCATTCAAAGATTTTCAATCTGGCCAAATGCAAAGAAGTTCTCTTGAAATATTTACTGTTCATTACGCACACAGGAATGCCGATTTAAATTTGACACCAGTTACGGGAACGACTGACGGATTCGTTTGTTCAAATAATTAATTCATTAATAGATTCTTTTGGGGGTAAGCTTGACCTGCCTTTCCAGACTTCACAGGTCAGGACATCATCAAGTTTCATCGCGCCAGCAGGCGCATAAGGCCTCAGGTCAGGACACCGACCTTTTATCCCATAGCCACAGATGTTAAAGCGAACTTGTAAGTATTTTCTAAATGCTTAAGGAAGTCACTCAGTCCGCTTGCCGTAGTTAGCTTGAGCTTTTCGTTGGATTTCAGGTACGCTTGAAGTTGTCGTTCAATTAGTTTATCCACCTCGTCTTCCGGTTCACTAATTAAATCACGTGTGGTGATTGACATCTTTACAGTGTTCGCTGTTTCTGGAAATTATTGATAAAAAGCATAATTACAAGATTAGTACTTTCTATAACGATTCAAGAAAAAACTTTTTACCAATACATAAGGAAATAGGCTTCTCAAATCGTTGTAGGGTGAAAAAGCATAGGTCAGAGTCATGCTTTTACACTAACAGAGCATTTTTCTGCGATAAGTAGAATGACAACACAAAATGAAAAACGGTTATTTTAAAATGGCCCAAACATTCTAAAGAGTTAACTTATATCTTCAAAAAAGTTCGGCACCTCTTCATTATGATTCCAAACCTTGGTCAAAAGTGAACTCTGAAACGCTATGAGTATGGCAAATTGGGCGAGATATTTCACTTAATCTGGCTGCATCCTTAGTTCTAGTCTCTTTATCAACAGGACATTGCTCTCCTAAGAATAATCCATAAGCTGAAGCCTGTGTTTTTGCAACAGACTGCTTTTCAGTGAAAGACACATCCTATGGTATATCAGAAGCATCTGGTGTGAGAACAAATTAACGTATATATGTTTTTGTAGTCCATTCACATCTCCACCACCCATAACCACCCGTGTGGAACCACGTCCCATGCATCACTTAACAGTGATGTCATTAATTTTGACGGTCAGAGACAAATATGACCCTCAAATTTGGAGGAGACCTTATTCTACGCATCACAGGTCTTTTCAAGCAATTAAATCCACTTTGACAACTTCCCATACAATTTAGAAAGACGTGCACAAAACATTTAAGATCTAGAAGCAATAGGAACTCAGAGTAAATTCGAATGTAAAGACTAACATCATAACTATTAAAAAGTACTGTTGATCGATTTCATGATTACATTCCAAAACGTTTTCTACTCGGTTATACAGTCAGCTCTATCAAGAGATCTCACAACACTGAGGTTAAAGTGTGGCTCAACACTTTTAAAAAGAATCGAAGGTGATTTCTTAGGAAAGTAATATTTAGGATTTTAAGGAGTATATTATTTTAAGAGTACTGGCCATATTTATATAGCGGCTCTAACTTTTCACGATACAATATTCTGGGACAATGCTTACATGTACTAAATTTCCGAAGAGAACTGATAGTACTGTATCTATGTGTACACTCGATAAGGTGATCAAAGAGCTGCATGTATTCAGTGCTTGTGAAAGACTATCGCTGAACTCTTACATTGGCGTATAGAGTGCTACGAAAACTATGTTAGAGTAACGACTAGTAAAACATAATCCATAAAATACATCAGCACTTATCAATTAAGGCCCGATTCAGACGCCGAACTTTTCATGAGCCGAACCTAATACATTGAATTAAGTACATGAAACGTTGGCGTCTGAATCAATTAGGAACGCTTGTTTCAATTTAGAACGGCTCAGCCGTATCTTTTCGCCTGGCTCGGCCGGGAATTTCGCCTTTAGAGCGAATTTGGAACGGCTTTGATTCAGACACCGAACTTTATGTACCGAACCTAATGCATAAATTATTATAACGTATTTTGTAAGCAGTTTGACCGAAAGAAGCATTTTTTTCCTTGTGATTTTAGTTGGGCTGGAATTAGGATTGGCGTCTGAATCGATTCTGCAGGTCTAAATACTTTGCATTGGCCTTAATTCGAATAAGGTTCGGCTAATGAAAAGTTCGGCGTCTGGACCGGGCCTAACTCTTACCATGACCCATTTTCCACATTTTGTCCACAAGGGCTTCACATTGCTCCTTCCAACTGTACATCTCCCAATAAGATGCTCTCAGCGATTTAATCTCTTCAAGCCTCATTCCATGCCTGATACGAACAGCTTCTATTGCTTTTGCCCATTCTGCAGGGTCATCTGAATTCACGATGCATGTATGACCCTGAAGAACATTTTCTAATGCTTTGGCAAATCCTGACCTACTGCCGACAAGAATGGGTAAACCTGAAGACAAGGCCTCGAGTGCGACGAGTCCAAATCCTTCTGATTTTGATGGCATGATGGCAAGGTCAGCTTCGCACAGCAAATCTTTCACTCTGTCTCTATTTTGTATAAATTTTCTGACAGTCAACTGTGCTTCTGCAATATCACATTGTAGAAACTTTCGTCTAACTTCTTCTTGCTTTCCTTCAGCTGCTCCGACAAAGATTAGACGATAAGGTTTGTTTTTTAGCCGTTGATCAGCAAATGCCTTAGCAGCAATGTTGTATCCCTTGAGTTCAAAGTCCTCATCATCCGCACGACCAAATAACAACACTTTAAATTCGCCATCCTCGTTAGGCTCTTGTTTTTCTACTAAATCCCCAAACTCCCTTTGAAAAAGGCCTGGAGTAATGGACAAAATCTCTTGATCTGTCTTGCATCGCTGTAAATATGAAGTGTATGCTTCTTTCACTCTAGGCCCCACAGGTACAACAAGATCAGCAAGTTTGCAGAGTTCAACTTCTGATTCATGTTTTGTTTCACCTTTTGAAATGGGGTCAGTGTAGCATTTGTATCTACTAAGGTCCTCTGGAGCAGTGTGAACCACTTGTACCCACTTACAATTTGAAAATTGAGGTGAGTCTTTGATGAATTGTACTTGCCGACCAAGTGTAACACCATGGCCAACAACGATGTCCATGAAGTGATCCTTGGGTGGGATGTTCAACCAATCAAGACGATCATATGCTGCACGTTCTTTCGCCTCAACAATGGTGATTCCATAGCCATCTGCTTCTCTTATTTCTTCATTGCTGCAAGCTCCCTCTGGGACTAGTAAAGAAACCTTCACTGCTGAGTGACTGGAAAGGTGAATAGCAAGCTCTCGGTTTATTGTTGACAATCCACCAGCAGATGAACCCCACTCACCACCAAGAAGAGTAACATGTAACGCTGGAACACTGGTCTTAGGATAGCAAGGCTACAAATCAATGACAATAAATAACAGTAAACAGTTAAGAGCTACGAAACCCGAAGACATAGCAGGTTTGGCGACTGTAAGTACATTGTAGGCTGTTAATAAAAAAAAATATGATAATTGTATTATCTAATTCTTCATATTGATCCCTTGTTACCTAATTAAAACTAATTAGAAAATACTTAAAATTAATGAAAATGTTTTCATCAATCATCAACTAAGTTGGTACAATGTAGCGGTAGAATGGCCAAATTTTTTATTACATTCCCAAACCCAAAGAACCCCAAACATTTTTTAGAAACTTTTACTCAAATAGGAATTAATTAGGCATATCAATATTATTTCTCTCAGATTTTAGTATTATTCTCAAACTAGCTAGTCAGGCACTTTGATAAATTAACAGCTAACATTTAGAGTTAAGAGTGTTGTTTTAGAGTTTCGAAATATGAAGGATTCCTTTTATATCCAAAGGTCAGTGCAACAAGTTATGAAGTGACAAATATGCCAATACAACACTCAACCCTCAATTAGGTGTATACATACGTGATCATAGACTGAGGTAAATCGAAGTTATTCACCAAACAAACCATGCATACCCATAAATTTCTTGGATCTTGTGAACTAAAGGCACCCTTAAATCAACATATTGGCCGACTGTCACGTCAACGTCTCGACCAAGCCTTACTCGATATAATGGTTAATAGTCAAAATGTCAACCATGTCAGTCAACATGCCAGCCGACATGTCAACAGTATAGTATAATATGAATAGAGTATAGATTTTTGTAAAAAGAAAAATGAAAAAAAAACGAACCTCTGAATTGTCCAGACTCCTTCTTGCTTTCATGGTCTCAGGATGATTGGATGAGGCAACCGTGACTGATGAGTAGAAGAGAAATATAAGTCCTTGCTATAGTGACATACTAGAAATACGTGAATCGCGGGACCTCGCGTAGCACTTCGGGGGAACGGCAAGAAGTAGCAAAAAAAGGAAATAAGGCCATAGGGAAGAACAATGATAAATTCAAGAAACTTACCCTATACAAAGAAACAGAACAAAACTACAGTAACTATGTGCATGAACTATTTTCATGCTTCACTTTAACCGTATCAACAATCTACTGCTTACGTCCTAAATTAAGACTATTTTTTGTACATTTATGAAAACGTGAACCGCTGCGCACAGCTAAGTCAATCTTCATACTGTAGATTCACTTTTCTTTGCCTTTCGTTCGACCATCTGGTGCAAAATAAAAAATTGTTTAAGTACTATGAATATCAACTCATCAAATGTTGCTTCGAGGGAAGACCCGAAGGTTTCAAGGTTTCTTCATGATAATAAAGGTCGCCGAATACAGAATGGCTAAGAAATGTCACGATTTTCGTTATTATTGTAGATGGTTGCATCATCATTATTAACGAGGTTGTCACGTGCGATTCTACTTAATGAAACAGTCTTTAAATCTGACAGCTTGACTCTAAAAGTGTTATAAGTTATTTATAAGTTATTGCTTCTTAAAAAAGAGCCTTTACTTAAGGCACTAGTTACAGAACTAAGGAGGTCTCCATACGTTCAAGTTACTACTAGTTATAGCTATCGCTAAGTGCCAGCGAGCAAAGATTTTACCTATACGCGCGCGCTGTTGAATTTGTTTAGAAATGTCATGTAATACAGTAATTGATGAAAAATTGATTGAACTTAATTCGATTATATTGAAAATAGCGCAAACTTGAAGCAAGGGACACACACATACACCAACACACGGCCGGGTCAGTACCTCACGCTAGCGCACAGCCACATCACGCGGGCAGTGGCAGCCACAGACAGCTGTTTCGCCCTTATTGGAACCGAGCGTGGCAAAGGCGTTGGGTTAATGAATGAAATGAAAACCCGCGTCTCAAAAACCCTTTACTGCCAAGGTGAGCGCAAACCAGTCTATCAAGCGCCAGCTCAACACAACACATGTGGGAGCTGTTAGCTGGGAACCGCACAGCAATTACCACGACATGCGCGAGGAAGGTGGATCACGAGTTACCAGTAAACTAAAGCAAGGGGCACACATACAACAACTCACTGCCTGGCCATTACCTCACGCATGCGGACAGCCACATCACGCGGGCAGTGGCAGCCATGGACAGCTCTTTCGCCCTTACTGCGGCTCATCTGAATGGCATAGCCGTCGGTCAGTGACCGGGGAAAACCCGTGTTTTTTTTTTTCAGGCGCCCACGGCCACGGACCCAGTGGTGTAATGGTCAGTGAAATGGCCGAACGACAACACGATACTTAACAGAGCCGGAATGCAAAGGCTCTGCCGAGCAACGCCTGAAGGAGGGTACACCAGGAAGCCAAAATCGCCCAGGAATCGAACCTAGCCCCCGGAAACGCTCCCCGCCCAACGGAGCACCTGAGCAGTTGGGTGTGCTGGGACTGCTATACGGTAACGAGTCCCACAATGTAGGAGAACTGTATACAGCAGGACTCTTACCCGCGTCAGGTAAGTTTTTTTGTATTTGAGGTGAACGGCCGGCCCCCAGAAGGGTGGTGCAATGCCGCCAGACTTAACGTCTAGTACCAATCAGACATCAAAAGGGGCAGTGCACCAGCACAGAAACTGACTGGGGGAATTGAACCCCCACCCCTCCATACACAGTAAAGGACAAACATCTACTGAACAAACGTTTACAGGACAAAAGAACAAGTTAAAAGACGCGGGCACAGCCTAAAACTATGACTAAAACTAAAAACACACCCACTCCCAACCACTCCGAAAGGGTCACACTTCAATAACGTACAGAAACTTTAAAACTTTCAATCATGCCAAATTTCGTAGCGGTATCTGCAATGAGAACTGAGAATTTTTGTCTCCAGCTCTTGATCCCAACCAAATGTGGACAGAGTGGAAAACCAAATTTTTACAAATTGTTGACAAACATGCTCCGATTCGCATTAAGCGCGTTAGATCTAAAAATTCTCCGTGGATTACTGCTGATTTGAAAGACGTGACACATTAAAGATCAAAGCAATCAAGTCGAATGATCCGCACGATTGGGCCAATTTCAAAAGAATGCGTAACAAAGTTAATACTGAAATTAAAGCTGCTAAAGAATTATTTTACAATAATAAGTTTACCGAAACTAATGGCGACCCGCGTAAAACGTGGCAAATCATCCACGACTTTACATCTCGTAAAGCCGTTAATTTATCGATTAGAGAAATAAATCTAAATGGTACTTCTATATCTGAATCATCCGACTTGTCGAATGCTTTGAATGATCATTTCTCATCAATAGGACCTAAATTTGCTAATGACATGCCATTATCTAATAACAATGACCACTGTCATCGGAAATTTGTCAAAGGCATCAACAATAGATTCGAGTTCCGCCCTACTGATAGTGGACAGGTTTTAAAGCTATTGAATGAACTAAATAAGTCTAAAGGGGCTGGTCTCGATAAGCTATCAAGTCGGCTACTTCGTGAATGTGCTGACCTTATTTCACCATATATCTCAATTATTTTAATTGCTGTTTAACTACCGGCACATTCCCTGATGACTGGAAATTAGCCAAAGTTACGCCTATATTCAAGTAGGGCGATAGAAGTGATATGAACAATTATTATTTCTGTGATCTCAGCAATAGCAAAAGTCTTCGAGAGAATAGTTTATAATCAGCTTTCTTCCTATTTATCCGAGAATAATATTTTGTCAAAATATCAGTCTGGTTTTCGATCCTTTCACTCAACTGTAACCGCTTTGCTCGAGGCTACTGATAATTGGGCCTTTAACATAGATCGTGGCTATGTTAACGCTGTTGCCTTTTTAGATCTAAAAAAGGCATTTGACACAGTCGATCACTCTATTCTATTATCCAAACTATATTTATATGGAGTCAAAGGAATTGCCTACGAATTGCTTTCTTCTTACTTAGAAAATCGTACGCAAAAATGTTCTGTCAATGGTGTCCTTTCTAAAAGCTGCACTTTAACTTCTGGGATTCCCCAGGGGACAATACTGGGGCCTTTGTTGTTTCTGTTATACATTAATGACTTACCTAATTGTTTATCTAACTCGCAACCAAGAATGTACGCGGATGATACTCACCTAACATATGCTGACAATGACATCTGCTCCCTTGAGGCTTCTTTAAATCAGGACTTGTTAAATATAAACAATTGGCTCATTGCCAATAAATTGACTCTCAATATGACAAAAACTGAATTTATGTTAATCGGATCAAAACAAAAATTGAATAGTCTATCCGTTCTCCCAGACTTAGAAATCAATGGTACACAATTAAACAGAGTCGATTTTACCAAGTCTCTTGTTGTATTAATTGATGAAAATCTAACATGGAGTAATCATATCAACGCTTTATCTAAACAAAATCTCTTCTGGTATTGTATATATTAAACGAATAAGCCACTGTGTTCCTCCTGCAACTCTACATAATATCTATCATGGGTTAGTTCAAGCAAACTTCGACTACTGTAGTGTTGTTTGGGGTAACTGTGCCAAAACATTATCTGACAAATTACAGAGACTTCAAAATCGTGCTGTCCGCGTCCTTACCCATTCTAGTTATGATGCTGATGCCAACCAACTATTTAAAGAATTAGGCTGGGACAATTAAGAAACACGACGTCAAAAACTAAAGGCTGAGATGGTCTATAAGTCCTTAAACGGCCTCGCACCGAATTATTGGTCCTCGAAATTCATTCAACGGAGTGATGTGATTACTTCTTAAAATTTGCGCGATTCTGATAATAAGCTTGCAATACCATTGCCACGTACTAACCGTTAAAAAATAGCTTTGCCTATAGTGGTGCAGTCGTCTGGAACAGTCTACCCTCAGCTGCTAGGCAAGCAACTGCTAGGCAAGCTGACTAATTTCCGACGATTCTTAATTAATTCCGACACGGCATTCATGTTAAACAGGCTTTAATTTAGTTTACTTTTCTTTAATAGTTAGCAATATTTTAAATTATAGAAGATTTATCTGTATACATAGTTTCGTATTTAAGTTGTAGCTTTATATTACATTGTTAATGCCTGATGTATTTACCGTGTTTTTAAATAAAGATAATGATGATGATGACTCCAAAAGGAGGAAACTAAAAAGTAAACTGAAACTGAACTAGCAACAAACTAAAAACGGACATGAACAATCCGGAGATACACTCACTCGAGCAAGAAGGAGACCCAGTACAACCAACAAAGGCGACCAAGAAACCACAGACATACTCACTTAAGATAGAAGGAGACTCAGTGCAACCAACAGAGGCGACCAAGAAAACACAGACACACTCACTCAAGATAGAAGGAGACCCAGTGCAGCCAACATATGCGATCAAGAAACCTCAGACACACTCACTCAAGCATGAAGGCAACCCAGTACAGCAAGGAGACCAAGAAAACCAAGAGAGATACTCACACAAGCTAAAGACGAAAGTAAAATGAATACTCCAATACTCTTCCAACAACACCGTTGGCACCCCACTGTCTGTGAAAATAGCGCTGGCAACGCGACGACCTGAGCCGTTTAAAGAAGACCCAAAGTTGGCACTTTGCCCGGACCTTAATAACCTCAATCATAGGGAGAGCCCCCGGCTGGACAGCACGAAAAAGATAATCGTTACGTACCCTCCACAGGAAATACTTGGCTAGATTCAGCAGATAAACAAAGACACGAGGAACCACGGCAAGCTCAGAGGCAGAAAAACCAGAGAGGACATGACGGCTCAACAAAATAGGACACAGAGACGAGGCACGAAACATGAGAGACTGAATCCAGCCAAGGACGCCCTGAGCAAGAGCACACTCGAAAAATAGATGAGATGAGGTCTCCGGAGAGCCACAGAAACAGTTGGGGTCATAGTGGTACCCAAGGGAGATCAGTCGATCAGCAGTGTATAGAACACCGTGCGCTACCTGCCAAGCCACATCAATTACAGATCTGTCAAAAGGACAGAAGCTAAGCTACCTCCAGGTGGTTGACCAGTACAGCGTACAACCGTACTGGGGGAGAAACTTCTCCTCACAGTGTGGAGGAACAAAGTTAACAGATAGCATGTCATGGAAGAAGCCAAAGCAGACAGGTGGGGGTCCGACGAGGCCATCACCAAGGCCGCCCACGACCGAGAGAAAGAACCATCAACGGCGCGCCAGGCCAACAATAACGACTGATAGAACGGAGGGAGAACACGGGGGCTAAAAGCAAAGGGCCGAGAAAACACCTCCACCGGAGAGGAGTTAACTGAACCAACAAAGACTGAACCGTTAACTTTACATCCACCACCGAGAATCCACCGACGGAGGGGGCCTGAGCAACCGCAGTGCGAGCCATCAGATCCTTTTTCCCCTTCCAGAAAAAGCTGAAGACCAGCCTCAGCAGTTCCCCCAGGACCAAGGGGGGCATGTGGATGAGGGAGGCCACATACCATACCCGGGACAAAGCTAGAGCGTTGATAACAAGAGCACGGCCCTGAAAAGACAAAATGTGCTGGCGGGTAAGAACACTTGGCCCAAGTTCCGAGCCAAAGGCCTTTGGACTTGGAAAGATTGAGCTTGAAACGGGAGCCACGCTTATACGCGTTGTAAACAGCGAAACAGGCGCGGATGGCATCATCAGAGCACACAACCAGTGACGTGTCATCGGCGTACTGCGAAATCGGGGAAAGAGGCTCGAAAGACCCGGGGAGACAAAGGCCTTTAATACGTGGATTGGCAAGAATATTACACGCAAGCACTTCAGCAACAAGACCATACAAGAGAGGAGACAGAGGGCAGCCCTGACGGACGCCACGAGACAGAGAAAAGAAAGAAGACAGAATACCATTTACATTAACAGAACTTTGGATGCCAGTATAGAACACGATCAGCTCGATCAGCTTTCACCAGGCTTGCAAAGGTGAGTTTCTTTGAAATACGCTTTTCAGTAATTTTCACCCATCCACAAAAGGAAGCCAGAATTAGATGAAGTGATGCAATCTGAGGGAATATTTATATATAACCAACTTGAGATTTAAGTGCAATAAGAAATATATGCAAATGAAAGAGCTCCAAACAGATTTTGTAAATATAAAAACGCCACACTTAACCATCCTCTCATGTGAACTGTTGGACCGGAAGTGACTTTGTGAGCATCTCCAGAGGTGTATATTCACATCTTGCCAATTTTAGCGTTCAGGTAGAATTAGAAAGTAAAAATGCTACAAACAGTATTATTTAGGGTAGGTTATTGGAAGGTCTTTGGCTAATATACTCTATATAATCTTAATTGTAAGGGAAAAACGACTACAACGCAAATGGCTGTATTAGCATCCTTAAAGCGAGGCCGCCCAGTGAAATAGCCGTAACCTTAGTTTTTTCTCCTTGTTTTTTACATACCTAGGGCTAGTATATAACTAAGTGTACCAAATTTGAGCCAAATCGGCCGACCCCTATTTCCAAGCCTACCCCGGTCTCTCAGACAGAAGCTCTTAAAGAGATAGTGTGACCTAACGATTTACCGAATTAACGATTTTTACTGAATCCAACGATACCGACCTGAGACTGTGCTAGTTTAAGAGTCCATAGAACGTCTCAGAAGATTCCTCGGAAAGACCTCCAGAAGGAAATGAATGAAGAATTTGAACTTATAACTGTAACAATTTCCCTTACCGCCACGGCAATGAACGAAAACAACTGTCGAACTGCCACAGGCAAACCAGCTTTCAGTACAGTCATACAAAGCATGTCACGCGCTTAATTCTGCCCCGCGCATTTGGAAAGGAGGAAAGAAATTCTTCCACGCTGTGCGCTAAAACATCTGTGAAATAAAACTAGCTTTGGACTGTTTCATTTTTGCCCTCGCTTGAGGGTAAAGGTGCCTCTTCCGCCGATATAATCTTGAACTTGATGAGCAGGCGTTTTTAGAGGATTCGTAATTCCTCCCTCCCCACAAACGAAAAGTGTGAATTTTTTTTTCCACCTTTGATCTCAACAACGTTAGCCTCAATTTTCTAATTTGCCCTTCGCTTTATTTACAGACTGGTATAAATGACACTTATCTTGGTCTCAGGTAAGGGAGGAAATAAAATAACGGGAAAATATGACTCCCCTGAAAATGCCACCAAGGAGGCTAAAAAGTTTGGTTGCCTCTTAGGCCAAATTCACTTCAGGGATCCGGATTTCTTTTCAGTGGAACTTGTGGAAGGCACAAGTGTAATAACTCGACCCCAAGTGTAATAAAGGTCCGCCCGTAATAACATTTGCACCCAAGTGTAATAAAGGTTTCATCTGTCACGACTGAGATAATATGAGACGTGTCCACAACAGTCTATAACATGGCTATCTTAACTCAAAAAGCTGACATCACGGTTCATGTGACCAAACAGAACTAGAAAAAAGGGACGAGAAAAAAATACCATACAATCAAGCAATGGCCCTCAGTTAAAGTTTTAGCAAATTTTTGCTATGAAACGTGCTTTTAAAAAACATTCATCGCTCCAGAACAAATAAATGTCATTCCCGTTTGCTTTCATAAAATGTCAAACCAAGTGGACTGATCTGTTATTACTTTTTCCCCTCTGTCTTCTTGTCATTTTTACTATTTCACTCACGGCTGAATTTTATTGATGGGATTTCATGACTGTCAGTCTTTTGCAAAAATAAGTTCCCGCAAATTAAAATTACCGGAAAAATTTTTCCCGCAAAAATTTACGCAGGAGGAAATACAGTATTCTCTCACTTAAATTCACTACACAAGAAAACAGTACCAAGAAATCGTGTCTGTTCAACTACAACTGGTCTCTTTTTTTCAGAAACAAATACTGACGCACACTTAGTATTGTTTGAAAATATGTAATTCTATTGCACGTACTCAATAAAAACGACAATGTTATTAATGCTGGGTACTGGGTGCTTTCTGAAATCGCAAAAATTAATCCCCAGCAAGAAAAACCAGTCTGTCCTAATCGTAAAATTTAGTTCCCGCAAAACACAAAAAATCGCCAATCCGCAAAAATTTCGTTAAACACGGTATCCGTTGGAAAAATGAACGGTCGTTTGATCAACCAGGGCCAGGTAGTTATTTTGGTTCCTTACTTGCGTCAGTTCAGGTTTATTGGACTACCTTTGTAATCACCAATTATGTTTATAATTATGTACGGTAACGACCCCACAGTATCAGCCCCCGTCAAATCTTTGCAAACAGACTAATATCGGAAAAAAATTATATCATGTATTTTCTTAATTTTCTTTGTACTGGCTTTCTTTCCTCTTTTCGCCGATCAGTTCCTTCGATTTTGCCCTTTCAACTTATCCAAATCTTTTTTGAGATGCGGAAGCGGCCACTAGTTCATTGGCTTCCGTAGAGCTCATTTCCTGTTGTTGGCTTTTAGTTGGGATGTTTCAACACAAGGAACCACCGAACCACAGGAAACCGAATGATTATAAAGGCTCGCATCAAATGTCTCTTGTTCCTCTAGGATTCACATGATCAGGCACAATTTTCATATTACATAAATAAAAAGGTCAAATAAAGTTATACTGTTTTTCGTCCTACAAGTGAACCTCTTAACTTGAAAAAAAAAAAAGATTTACTTGCACGCGCCAGCATAAGCCTTGATTGGCTCCGAACTCAGAGTAACATCTTTGCGGGGGAAGTTCCAGGAATTTTTCATTGGGGGTCCAAATTTTGGTTCAGAAAGGACTGTTGAACTTTTTTGTGGCAAATTACTTTTCCCCCACACCCCATCCCACTAGTCACTGAGAAGGCAGAGACGACTACGTGTTTCTCAATCTGTGAAAGCCAGTCGCCGTCGGCGCGGGAAATACTGCTTTGCGAGCGGAGGTGAACAGATAATAGCAGGGTAGCCAAAGACAATTTTTGAATATCCCTGGAATTTAATTTAGTGGCAAAATACAACACGCGTTTCATTAAATAATAATATACACGAAAAAAATACTCAATTCTCATTGGCTGAGAAAAGAGTGCAGCTCTTCTGTAACACGAGTGCAAAATGTGTCACACGAGTGCAAACTTGTAACACGAGTGCAAATTACAAATGCTTTCTGATTGGCTAAAAACACAAAAGAAACCAATAAGAACCAATCAGATTAGAGCTGTTTCTATAGCAACATATTGGCGAAAATTTTGAGATAAGACGCGAAGGAAAATGGCCGGGGTTTTCAGCAAACAACGATTTGGTTTTGCAAGTGAAACAACGATTGAAGAGCTAAAAAATTTTCCAAAAACCCAAACACAGTAAAGAGTACGTCTTTCTGGATGAATGTATGGGAGACGTGGTGCAAACAGAAAAATATTGTCAACAAAATCGAGGAAAACGAGCCAGAAAAACTAAACAAGCTACTTGAAACATTCTACGCTGAAGTAAAAAACAAAAACGGTAACGACTACGAGCCAGACAGCTTAAGAGTGATGATAGCTGCACTTGATAGACATTTAAACGAGAAAGGATCCAAGTTTTCCATCATAAGAGACAAGGAGTTCCACTCTTCCAAGCAAGTTTTAGAGGGGAAAGCTCGGCAGCTTCGCCAATCCGGTATGGGCAAACGTCCAAATAAAGCCAGAAGTTTAACTGAGGAAGAAGAAGAGGTGCTGTGGGAGGAAGAAAAATTTGGTTCCAGAACTCCAGAAGCGCTTATTTCTTCTATGTGGTGGCTTTTGACGCAGTTCTTTGGTCTCCGCGGCCGTCAAGAACACCACGCAATGAAAATGAAAGATTTTCAAGTCTGCAAAAATGACGAAGGCATGGAGTTCGTGCAGTTTACCGAAGGTCCAACGAAGAGCAGACAGGGCGGACTGCAGAGCAAGAACAGAGATTTTCAGCCCCGAATGTTCTCTTTTGGAGGAGAAAGGTGTCCGGTTGCTATCTTTAAGCAGTTTGTCAAGCGAAGACCACTAAACATGCGATGGTCAGGTCCTTTCTACCTCATTATCAAAAGAAACCGAACACTGAATGACAACATCTGGTTCAAAACTCAACCAATGGGCGTAAACACTATTAGCAACATGATGAAAACAACTGTGGCGAGTACTAGCCTTGAAGAAAGTCACAAAAAGTTCACGAATCACAGTGCTAGAAAGACAACAGTGAGCAAGCTAAAGAAAGCAAACGTTGAACGCTCAGATATTGTGAAGGTCACAGGCCACCGAAGCGTACAATCCCTTAACGATTACGATGAAGCCGACGAGGAAGAACAACGACGACTCTCCAGTGCAATATCCAAACGAAATTATGAAAACCCCAGTGCTGAGAAAAAGCGAATGGCAG
>CALNXI010000387.1:141944-169022 GCA_942486025.1 Porites evermanni | reverse complement strand
GGCAAGTGAAATTGTTACAGTTATAAGTTCAAATTCTTCATTCATTTCCTTCTGGAGGTCTTTCCGAGGAATCTTCTGAGAAGTTCTATGGACTCTTAAACTAACACAGTCTCAGGTGGGTATCGTTGGATTCAGTAAAAATTATAATTCGTTAAATCGCATAAATAGCTGCATAAAATTCAGAAAAGGGAACAGATAACTCGTGACTATTGTTGTATTTTTACCGCTTTGTGGACTTTTTGACACTTAATACTTTAACTCAGCTTTATTTTAAAAAATCTATACACATTTCGGACCAATGTTGTTTCGAGAAGTTACCGAATAATTAAAGGTTTGGCGCCTCCCGTAATTCGCATTTGGTTGTGTTTCGGTCAAAGGTCCCGTTTTTTCGCCCGTTGTTAGTGTAATATTTACATTTGCTTCGCTTTGTCAGCGCTCGTGATTTCATTTACCCAAAATTTATTTCGCTAATTTGAAGAAAAAAGAATGCTTTTTCAGACTAAACAAGCCTTGGTGTTCAAAGCCATGTACCGCTTTTTTAGCTCGTGAAATAGTGCTAAATTTTGACGGTTGATTAAGCGATTTTGAGTCAACAACTTTGAAAATTTCTTTAAAAATCTCTTGTTGACCAAATCGCGAACTAATCAATCAAAATTATAGAGGAAAGATGGTAAAAATACGAAGTGTCATTACATTTTAGTAGCCAACTTTATTTTAAAATGTACGAATTACTGAATATGACTCTAATTTTGCATGATTTTTGCCCATTTTAGGCCTCAGGAAGAAAAAAAATCGTTAAAAAAATATTATTCACTCGATCGTACTTAAACCAACGATTTTGTAAGTAGGGCCCATAGGGCTTTATTCTGGCTGAGTTTGCCGCCAGGTCATTTTTTGACTATTTCCACGTTTAGCTGATATTTACGCGGAACTGCTCTTAAAATACAAAGAGCACATACTCTGAGAAAGGACGATTATGGCGAATAATATTAGAGAGATTAAGAGTCACGTTAACAGTAAACGGCAAACGTCAGATTCAGGTTGAGAATTTCTCAGAATATAAAATAAGCCGATAAAAACTGTCCAGAACAATTTTTATGGATAAAACAGAATTGAAGATATCATCCAGCTCTCAATTTACTTTGCATGGCCGCTTGACTGGCATCTGTTAGCACTTTTACATTCGCTAAAAGATGATGAAATATTTACGACAGAGACGTCACTGGCCGATATCATGGTCTTTTCCCACCCCTCCTAATTTAAGGGAAAGGCCCTAGGAACGATGTTGGCAAAATCATGATCTGGGGTGCTTACCATTTGACTGAAAAATCCAGTTGGGGTGTCGAAAGCATAATGGTAAACGATTTACTAGTTCACCGCAGAATTGCCATATCCGTTACGTTTTGAATGCAAAAAAAAGGGCGAATTTGTGTAGCGTGAGTCTGGAACCGCGAAGGAACCGACAAATTGGTAAATGGTAAACAACATTCCGTTTGGTTCGTACCAACCGGAATGAACGGACTAGCTCAAAACGTACTCCTCAATTTTCGGTTGGAATTTCTGGAAAGTGACCTTACCATTTACCGTCCATCCGGAATTTCCGAAATTTTCTGATAAATGGTAAGCACCCCTGTTCTTAGCAGCATTCTGATTCAGAAATATTGTTTTTACTAATGCTCTTAGGAATATGCAGTACTCTCTAAAGCATTAGAAAGCAATTAAGTATGAGTAAATTTCGGGATAAACAGAGTGTATTATGGGGGATTCGAGAATAGTGAGAAGATAAAAATCATGAATATATACTAATCCAGTAGCCATGGCCACTCACCCTAAAAACGTCTCCCAGGTAGATCGAATATTCCACATTGCTTGTGGGTCGCTTAACTAAACAACAAACAGTTCTAACAAAATATTTTAAAAACTGTCAAAAAGTGTCATTTTATGAAATGCTATTTAATTATTACCTCCAAAATCGTCTTCTGAATCATCAGTTTGTGAATTTGGAAGGGGCGACATTTCACTAGAAGATGTTTCAGAATCTCCCAGATAGCCTGTGTCAAAAGAATCACTCTCATCTTGCTGGGTTCTTTGCTCAGAAGAAATATCTGTTTGTCAAACATACAAGGAAGAAAATTATGAATTACTTTCGAATTCGGCCCAAAATACTCATTTCTCCGGTTCTTAGTCGTATAATCACTAAAAATTTAACTTTGTAATTGTTTTATTATTTTGTTTTCTTTCTTATTTGTTTCACACATGTCCTAGTTATTTTCCGATATCTATTTTACTCATTTTATTATACTTTACTTTTACTTTATTAATACCAGTTATCGCGCACGTGTCAATTGCGAGCATGCTAGAGCTCTACATCCAAAAATTGTACCGCGGTAAAAAATTCCAGTTGTATTGTACTCCTGAAGAAGGCCGAGAAGGCCCAAATGTAGAGCCAAGGGATATTACGAAGTCCTATGTGGAGTTGGATTCTTGACCATTGCATTTACAGTCTTTTGAAAGAATAACTAAGGAAATTTTTACAGAGATTACATCTCGCCTTGAATGGTGCTGGCACATCAGTGCTCAAAAAAGCGCTCCTCTTCCCCTTAGAAGGTGCTAAAATTTGTTTACGACTTTTTAGTCTTGCTTGCGTAAGCGAAACTCATAATCTGCAACACGTTTTTCACCCCTTTTTAGTCCCTTATATAGCCTGTATAGGTATGCGTCGCGCCAAAAGGATTTTTTAGCCGTTTTGGTTTGAAATAGGGTATCAATTTCGACCATTTTGGTCTGAAACAGGGTATGGTTTGTGCCTTCTAGTCTTAAACTGGGTATGTTTTTTAGAAGAATTAGCTACTTCTTCATCATTTGGCAATAAGACCATTTCCCTTTTAACGTTTACGCCGACTACCGTGTACGTGCCGTGACATCTTGTCATGCGCTCCGGTCACGCGCCGGGCTCCAGGGCTTTAGGTCTGAAATGAGGTATCAAATTTTTGATCAGGTCTGAAATAGGGTAAGGGTTTCAGGAAGCGTGCTGCACACTCCACCCAATTTTTCTGGAAGTTCCCCCCTCGGAATTTTTGGTCCGTTTTTGGGATCACAAAAAGCAGGCCATTGTGCCAGGCGTTCCTTATGGAGACCGTGGAAACTGGGACTAAGAATCGTTGCGTGATTGAAGCTGCGCATGTTTTGCGAAGAAAGCTTAGGAAAGATTAAATTTAGAGCTTTTCCGAAACGTGTCGGTTCACGAATTCTATATATATACTTTGGAGCACGTGAACACTACTGAGTGTTCGAAAAAAATAGGAATCTTAATTGGCAAAATTGCGATCATCGGGTGTTGTAAACTTTCGCTGTATGCAAACGAGTGTTGTGATGAGCATGCGATTTATTTTCGGCGAGGATTGAAATGACGTGCCATATGTAAATCACTTTTTCGATATCTGGCAATGATGTAATTTCTCTGGAATCGAGGCCCTTGAATTTTCGTGTATTTATACACGCGTATAGCCTGCTACCGGAGAGGTATTTTTGGTCGTCGCTAACACGCACATTAAATCAATTCAGAAACAAATAACAAGTATCGACGTCGATAAAGTAGGAAGTAAAAAACCTTTAGCGAGTAAATAAGACATGAGACTATAAGAACTGCGCATGCTATAAAGTCATAAAATGATCATGCTTGTGAAATCGCTCATTTGAAATCTACTCTTAACCTGAACTCAAATTCCAAAAATGAAGCATTTTCGTTAAATATAAGCCGAGAAAACGAGGGCCAAGGTTGGTATCCAAGAGCGCTTTTTTGGAAATATTTATAATCACAGGGCTGAAATCGGACGCGATACTTTCCGTTGTTGACAGAAATGATAACGCGTTATGAGTTTCAAGTAAGCCAGGGCAAATTATAGCAAAATTCGCTTACATTCTGCTTCCCCAAATTTAGTCCGATTGTTTTGATATTTCTAAATCATTTCTATGGCTGTAAAAAGCCTTCTACAGACACATCAAATATATGATCCTTGTAAGGACGATGACAGATAATGCCGCAGTTTAATGATCTGTTATGCAAATTAGCACGTTGCTAAGGCTCAAACATTGTTTACGACGCCATATTGAGAGAACGTCACGCAACGAGTTCAAACGGAGATTTTCGTATTTTCTCGCCACTTTCCGTGCTACAATCGGATCAGTGTCACAAAAAACATTAAGAACAGCGGTTTACTCGTGAGAATTTAAGATGGCGACGAAGAAAACAGCACAGCGCGACGAAAATTAAGGGCGAATTAAGGGCAATTTTACGGCTGTGTTGGACCGCTCTGAAAACAAATCGATGTAAAAAGATGAGGATTTATAATACCGCGCTGAAACTTGCCAGGTTTATTCACATGATGTAAAGGAAAAATATACTGAATTCCCGGCAATTCCCGGAATATTTTGGAATTTGCGGCGGCCTGAAGTTACAAGGCATTACAAAAAAATTCCACCTCTATATCCCAGGAAAAAATTACTGGCTACTGTCGGGAATTTAAAGGTAAATGAACAAACTAAGTACAAGTCAGTTCCGATTTTCTTGTTATTCCTAGCTGTCGAGAGAAAGCCAGAAATACGGAATTACTGAATTTTTGAGCCTGCGATATAAATCGAAAATAACACCTTAGGTGTGAAAATTGACACCTCGCAACTCAATTTTCTGAAAGCTCAGCTCTCGCTTGATAGGCCTGTGTAATTTTTATTTTGCAAAATTGTTAATCATTTGAGAAATAAATTTTTCACATGGAAGGGTTTATAGCAGATCTAATACCTTAATAAAGTTCATTATCATTTATTATCATGTTTCTTGTAGAATTAATCTCCCCCTCATTTTTCTATATAATCTCCAAGCAGGCGAGAGCTGCATGCCGCTGTAAGCGCGTTCTTGTTAATCTTCGATAACAGGAAATTACATAATTTCGGAGAAGAAAGTCTGTTAGTTTGGGGCACGATTCCACAGGGTGGAAATGTTTTTTATAACCTAGCGCGCGTGCTTGCCCTATATAAGTTCTATAGGCCAGTTGCACTAAGAGGTCACGTGACCAATGCTTCCTTTAAACGATGCGTTGGAATCTTGTGATGTCAAAAATTGACAGAGCACATGAAAATAATCTTACTCCCGAAATTTGAGAGAGAACGCATTTAAGGGAGATATTTAATGGCCCTTTGATTTTTCAACAAAGCAGTATGATTTGTATTGGCCGCCATGTTGGAGGGCATACTCTTGCCCTCCAACATGGAGGCCAAAACTACTTTTTGCTTAAATCTTGTTAAACGTTTGATAGTTACGCTCAGATGTGCTGTAAACGTTACCACATCATCTTTTCAACATTTCCCTTGAACTTTAAGTGCAAAATTTGTGTTCTGAAAGATGTAATACCTAATTTTAAAAATTACATTTTGGTCACGTGACGAGCTACAAACTTACTCATTTTAAGAAAATGATGCGGGTTTGAAAAACCAAATCACTATTATTTTGTTTAAGATATGACCCACTAATCGGTTTTCGAAGGAAAAATCATATAACTTTCATTTTCATAAACACGATGTCACATGACCTCTTAGTGCAAATGGCCTATTGATCCGCTATGAACAAAATCTTTATTTATGCACGCCGGTGCGTAAATAAGATGACGTGAACATTTTTTTTACCTGGCTGCAAAGTTGTTGTCTTTTAAGCTGCAGTGCAGTTTTCCTTCTCTTTAAACTATGGAAGAAACCAGCGAAGAACTGCCAGATTTTTTATCGGCATGACCTTTTAGGTCCTGATCCAACAAGCAGCCAAAATAAAGCCGAATTAAAAACAACTCGCAAGTTGTGCGTTTCGCAAATTTGTCTGAAGACCAGCTGTAGCAAATTTTGGCCCAAAGACATTCGCTGAGAGCAGAACAGACAACAACTGGTCATCAACAACATTTAAAGGTAAAATTTCCGTTTTTATTGTTGTCTTTAAATTTGTTATGCACTTTTGTTATCTCCGGACAATCCGAATTATCCAAATTACACAAGAAGACATAAATTTATTACTCACAAAAATAACTGCCGCCAGGACTTCTCTCGTAATGACCAGCCAACGTTCGTAAATGAATGTAAGTTTAAAGAAGGATGAGAGTCGTCTTCGCCAAAAACATGTTTTCTGTTTTTTTTTCAAACCATACTCCACGACTTCTTACGAACAGTTAGTATTTTAACTTTAGGTGAACTTTAAGACTCTTTTCCCTTTGTTTCTGCTTAGTTTCTATTGATCGTTAACGAATAAAGAAGCAAATTTTCTTTCTCACTTTTACAGAAAGAATATTTTCATTCAAACTAGACGATTGTGGCGTGTTCGTAATCAGCCATTAGAACCGTTTGTTATTGTATCGCGCGTTGCGAGAATTTTGCAAAGCAAGCATTTTTGTCAGCTATGTTATAAAAGAATTTGCTCATGCTTTTAGCTGTGCGTATATCGAGTTATGGATGCACCTGGGAAGTTTGGAGAGCACTCAAGAAGCTAGAGTTGCACACGGCCATTGCCTCGTGCAACTCTTACGCATCTTTCGCGCTCTCCAAACTTCCCGCGTGCATCCATAACTCGATATACGCACGCTAAGCATGAACAAATTCTTAATTAATACACTGTAATCCCATTGATTAATAGATTATTAGAAACGCTGTGTGCTGGGCAGCCGGGAAGGGTCTTAAGAAAACTAAATGCCTGGTATTCAGAAAAAGTCAAGAGTGATCATAAAATTTGATCCGTATGGCACGTTTATGATCGACCGCGGCAATCGTATTTTGATTTTGTTTCATTTATACTGCTGCAGTAAGCATAAATTTTCTGCGATACCTATAGCGAATACACACTTACGACGTAAGCATGAAAGCGAAGCCTAAGGGCCACCGGATTTCCCGCAAACTTCAAAAGAAGTAAATGGGGCGGCGAAGACAAGAACAATTTGTGATTTAAAGGTTTTTTGTCAAAGTTGCAGGATGCGCTTCTGCCACATTTAACTGCGATGTGGCCCTTAGGCCTCGCTTTCATGCTTTCGTCGCGTCGTAAGTGTGTATGTAGGCATGTACTTAGCACACAAAAAAATTTACTCCCTAAAAAAAGTGCCATATAACACCCCTACCTCCCCAAAACGGCCACTTTCCCCTGTCTCCAAGGTGGCCGTTGTGAAAGTTTGGCCTGTATACTGCAAGTGCCCGAAACTTGGGAAAACGTATCACCCGGCAGTAGAGTACTGTAGCCTATGTTGTGGCTGGCTCACGAGGATGATTTCTCCCCAGTCTAAATGCCCGGTGGTCCGAACTATTAAGGAAATTTCTACAAAAAGTGCCACGTTATAGCCTGAATTTCATCCGATTACTTCGAGTCGTTATTACTCCCTCAGCAACGTCTGAATCGACCGGCCGTTAATGCCGTCTAGTGACGTCACTACTCCTTTGCTTTAAGTCGTCCATTTTTGCAACAAAAAGTAAAACACGATTTCCAAGTGGCAACCTATGGATAGTAGAAAGAATACTTCTACTATCCATGGGCAAAACAAGAAATATCGTTTGGAAATGTCCACATGATACGGAACAGCTGACAGAATTACTTTACTCTTTTCGATGTAATTCATGTTTAACGTTCAAACTATCAACTGCATGCAGTACTTTGAACCGGTTGTAATTCAAACTCGGTCGCAATCACGCAATGAAATAAATACACACACAGAACACTTAGGCCGTTCAGACGCCGAACTTTTCATGAGCCCAACCTAGTACATTGAATTAAGTACATGAAAAGTTCGGCGTCTGAAACAGTTTGGAACGGCTCAGCCGTTCTTTGCGCCTGGCCCGGCCGCGAATTTTGCTTTTGGAGCGATTTTGGAACGGCTTTGATTCAGACGCCGAACTTTTCAAGTACCGAACCTAATGCATAAATTCATATAACGTATTTTGTAAGTAGTTTGACCGAAATGAGTATTTTTTTCCTTGTGAATTTAGTTCGGCTGGAATTAAGATCGGCGTCTGAATCAATTCAGCCTGTCTAAATAATTTGGGTCGGCCTTAACTAGTCTCGCTTACGTAAGCAGCGAGACTCATAATCTGCAACGCGTTCCCTCCCCCCCCCCGAATAAAGAAGCAAATTCGTTCCTCGAGGAACTCATAAACATTAAAGTAATACTTTTTCTAATACATGAACTGTTTAGATAGCAAAATCGCCCGAAAAAAAGTCACTTTTTTATCCTACATGACAGCTCTCTCGACCGTCATGTAAATGCCGCGTCACGCAAAAGTTTAGAAGTTTATGCGTGCTCTATCACAAAACCAAGAACCCTTTTAAAGCGAAAATTTGAGTGAAAATTAGTTTTCAGCTGCTCTAATACATCTTGAAAATTAATCTCAAAAGGGTTCGATATTTTTGGAGTTTGAATTTTATTGACGTCATGTGAAAACCAAAAAAAAAAAAACCGTTCCTGCTCTGTTGCTACTCAAGAAATGTTACTATGCGAGTGTCGAAACAGCGTCGACTCTACTCTATGTCCAAGAAACCACAACAACTCAGCTGCAAAGCCAATCTTGTTTTCCCGATCGTTTGGTAATTCTGGATGAAGCTAGAATACTTTCAAATAATTAGAAAGAGGGGTTTTGCAGAAATTCGTAAAGGAAAAAAAAGGAAATTAATCTTTAAGGTGACTCGACCCAGTTTTTTTGGGGGGGTACCATCCTACTTTGAAGCTCTCTGGTATCCCCACCTTTACTTTTATCGTAAGTCTAACACATAGAATGGATAACATATAGATCAATCTACATTATAACATAAAATTTTTGGCGATCGGAGTAAATGTCACGTGGTTATAATGCCACGCCCCTTTAAGGTCTGAGTCGAAAATCTGTTGTTGCCGGCATTTTTTCGTGAAAATCTCTCGGCTACACCTAGTGCGCATTAGTGCCTTGAGCTGAACAGAGTTTCACCAAAATCGCAAAGACCCAATTCGAGAAATTCAGCGGTTTCCAAATTTAGGTCATAATTTATACGAAAATGATAAGCAAACTTTACACGGATTATATCTAATAAACTATGAGATTCATCTCTGTATTTTGGGCATCCTTATAACAGATGGGTCCCTGCACGTCAGCAAAACAATTTAGGGCCTTGTAAATGTGCGCGATTTTGAGCAAAGCAAACATTTAGAAATTATAGTTTTCTTAAACGCCGACAAACGTCAACAAATAGCGAAAACTATAATTTCTATATGTTTGCTTTGCTCGAAATCGCGCACATTTACAAGGCCCTGAAGCGTTTTGCTGACTTGCAAGGACCCATCTGTTATAAGGATGCCCAAAATACAGAGATGAATCTCATAGTTTATTAGATATAATCCGTGTAAAGTTTGCTTATCATTTTCGCATAAATTATGACCTAAATTTGGAAACCGCTGAATTTCTCGAATTGGGTCTTTGCGATTTTGGTGAAACTCTGTTCAGCTCAAGGCACTAATGCGCACTAGGTGTAGCCGAGAGATTTTCACGAAAAAATGCCGGCAACAACAGATTTTCGACTCAGACCTTAAAGGGGCGTGGCATTATAACCACGTGACATTTACTCCGATCGCCAAAAATTTTATGTTATATTGTAGATTGATCTATATGTTATCCATTCTATGTGTTAGACTTACGATAACAGTAAAGGTGGGGATACCAGAGAGCTTCAAAGTAGGATGGTACCCCCTAAAAAAAAACTGGATCGAGTCACCTTAATGAGTGTCTTTATATCTGACAAAGGTACAGATAAACCTGATAATACAATACTGCTCATTTTTTTAAAAAGTATACATAACAGAAGAACTGAAAAGTTCCTTTGTCAAGTAAAAAAAAAGAATTTTTTTTTTTATTATTTTAACTGAAAAGTTCCTTGGTCAAGTACAGGTAAAGAACTGTTAAATGTTACTGTTGACTTGCTAGGCCAATTATTGCAAAGAATCAAGAATAATGTAGACACTTACCTCGTTCCTTTTTTTCTATTGCTGCTTCAGCAAGAGTAATAAGTTCTTGCCAATCAATTTCCTGTGACTCCTCTGCAAAGTTCTTTGCCTCTTTTGAGAATCTGTAAAAGGGCGCAAACAAAAACCGTTTTTGTGATCCTGAAACATTTCAAAGTTTTAACTCTTTCCTCTTTTTACTTCTGACCTCAGAATACGCGAGTTTTAAATCTGATAAAACACAGCTGAGCTTTCAGCACCAATTGTCTTTTGTAATAGGCAAATAATAAGAAACTTGTCTTCTATTAAAAATTAAGCAGATCTAGAGGAAGGATTTTCTTTGGAACCGTTTAATAAATGTTTCCTTAAATAAGTCTGACAGAGCCTGGGAATTACCTTGTAGTCAACTCTTCAAGGTAATTTGCGATCTCCTCATAGCCATGCTCTCTGGCAATTAACTGTGGTAATAGTGGGTTTTCCTTGCAAATTTCTCTTCCAGCTTTTGAGCTGAACACTGTTTTAATAAACTGCATGGCACCACATTTGGCTGCTACACAAACGGCTAGCTTTAGCGTCTCGAATGGTTGAGTAGAACCTTAGTAAACAAGGTAACAGTTACAACAGAGTTTACTTTTCGTAGACTTAATCACGGTCATAGATTAAATATTCTTCTTGCTTACAAGGAACATTGATATACACTGTACTAGCGACATACACCTTTGACTGGGTGACTGACTCTTTACTGAATGACTCTTTCCTTCATTTTCCTCGCAGCCAAAGAAACAATAAATTCTGAAGTAGGCAAAATTCACAGATTTTTCTTTTGAAGTCGTAAATTTTCTTTACAGATCATTACTGCAGTAAATGGGCCACTTAAATAGCGGACTATTCAATCAGATTGAAGGAATTGAACAATGACTGTTAAGTAATCAAGTCTATGAAAAGAAGAAATCTCATGTATGAAATTTTATTATTTCACTGGCGATGAATGCACTGAAACAAAATAATTCGCTCTGACAATTAAACCTTAAGGACCAACGGTCAAGGCTATTTAAGTTGCACTGGAAGGATACCCTATTACATTTTCAAGTATTATTTCACGAGCTCAACTTACCACCGCTTTTGGAATTCTGGGCATCTACATAATTGTTTTCAGCTTTGATAGCCATCTTCAGGAAAAAGCGTGAATGCAGCAAGTCATTATTTACCACAGTGTCCAAAGTTTCCTCAAGGTCATCGTAATATTCTATGATTGTTTTCCCAAGCGTTTCACCTGAGTCTGCTTTCAGTGTAATATCTTCAAAACCAGGATTGTCTCTAGCTGCAATATTTTAGACCAAAACAAATTGAAAACTGTAGCTCTATATAGTTATCTGTTAAAACATGTTTTTCTTTCTCTTTTTACAGCATAATAAGTAAAAGCGGGGGAGGTAAAAAGGCTATCATACTAAGTATTTTTTTACCTGAAGACTGAACTGACCACAAAGATTTTAAATATTCTGTTTTTCTCTCTCCGTAGACAATTCGCATCTTTGCGCAAAAGGTCTGTACATAAAGTAATGACAGTTAACCTTTTTAAAGATTGCCTCACTGACGAGTGGATAGTCAGTGAGGCAGGCAGTGCAACCCTTTTTAACACCGACCAAAGGGTTGCAGTGCAACCCTTTTTAACACCGACGGAAATGGTGCCACAGCAAGAGTAGTCCTACTTGATTTCCGTAAGGCCTTTGACCTTATCGATCACAGTGTTCTTGTTCAAAAACTAACAACATATGATATTCCGAGTCAAGTCAAAGGTTGGATTGTTGACTTCTTGATGGACCGGAAACAAAGAGTTAAACTTGCTCAGGATTGTCACTCTGAATGGCGCTCTGTGCCTTCCGGTGTCCCCCAGGGAACAAAACTAGGCCCCTGGTTATTTCTTGTCATGATTAATGACTTGGACACACCAGTTGACATGTGGAAATACGTGGATGATACATCTTGTTCCGAAATAGTTACAAAGGGTAGTGAGAGCAAACTCCAAGAAGCTCTGGATGACCTTTCGAGACAAGCGAGTCTCGATGGGTTCCAACTGAATGAGGCCAAGTGCAAAGAACTTCGAATTGGATTCTCCAACAGCAACCACGATTTTGAACCCCTAGTCCTAAATGGCAAACCCCTTGAATTAGTCACCAGTGCCAAATTGCTAGGCGTGACCATTAGCCACGATTTAAAGTGGAACATGCACTCCTCTGAACTAATTAGAAAATGTTCCTCTCGTCTCTATTTTTTACGTCAACTCAAGAGATCCGGAGTGGCATCAAGTGAACTGGTGCAATTCTATGTGACATGTATTAGGCCCGTCCTGGAATACGCAAGCCCTGTATTCCATCGTTCTCTACCAAACTACATCAGTGAAGATTTGGAACGGATCCAAAGAAGGGCTTTCAGAATCATCTATCCTGACCTGTCATATAGTGTAGCACTAGAAACAGTTGGCCTACCGAAACTTCATGAGAGGAGAGAAAAGATTTCAATCGATGTGTTTGACGAGATCGTCTGTAACCCCACCCACAGTCTCCATAGCCTCCTCCCCCAAAGGAAGAGTTGTAACTATGCCCTGAGACGCAAAAGTGATTTCACTCTCCCCCTATGTAAAACCGAGCGTTTGGAGAAAAGTTTTATTTTTAGCCATGTCTATAAGATGTAGATAATTTTTCTTATTTTCTCTTTGTTACCATCAGTATTTGTAAATATCCCGTAATTCAGCCTATGGCTGCAATGGTGTTTATAATAAAGTATCTATCTAGCTCCTTTTTGTATGCTAGGGAAATCCATTTAAAACTCTTCCGGAGGACCCTTGATTCGATTATAAAGCTTACAATTACGGACAACGCGGATATGATTTTAGATGAAACTTAAAATAGTGATAGCGACCTTGCAAGAAACCTCACCATATATTACTGGGTCCTACAGAATCAGGAGAAACGATCTATGTGGTTTGTTCTTTAAAAAAGCTACCTACAATCTTGGACAAAACTGTTGAGAAAATTGCATACTTGGGAAGCATTTTTCTAAACATCGTAGCTGTACCGGTTCTTCCCTCCCCCCTTTGCCCTGAAAGCAGTGTTGTTGTGTGTTCAAAAGAAAGCCTGATCCCTGGGCGTTTGTAGGAAGTAACATGGATTTGGGGGAAGGGGTTTTCTTTCTGCAAAGGCATCGTTTTGGAAATAGTTTTGTTGCGTAGAAAAGTGGACATGATGGGGAAAACTTTCTCAAGTAGTTTTGTCCGGGATTGTAGCAGCTGGCAGCTAGGTCGCTTCATGAAGAGCAAAAGAAAAAAAAAAAAAAAGAAAAGAAATGAAAATTTATTTCAATACACTGGTGCTAGTTGCTTGACTGGAACTGAGCCCAGGGCAAAATTTGAACCCCAGTCCCTTTTGAAAAATCAAATCTCTTCTAAAATACAGTTGTGTATATGTATACTAAAATAGTATTTATTCACGTTTGAAGCACCGATACAGACCCCAACCCGCGCAGACCTTATCTTGGGATTGCCCGACCTAAAAATATAGTTTCGCTTACTAGCCCCGTTTGAGCTAATACAGATAGACCTGTGACGCTAAGAGTAGAATTTTGGCTTTGCTTTTATTTTAAGTGACACTAAATTTCATTAATCTTAAAAACTGTGCCGAAAATTGCAACACTATGGTATCTGGGGCACTGTTTTGTCGTCGATCAAACGGTATCATAAGGATCGGACTCAATTTATCCAGTTTGGGTCCCATCGTTCTTACTGTAGAAAATTTCTGTGACGTCCCGCAGGGTTTTTTTCTTGCACATCTTCTGTTCAGTTTTACATTAATGATCATCACAATGTCTCTAGCCCGACTCAATCTTTACCACACTGGCTATCCATAGGGATAACGACCACCTTATTTCTATTGCTACCGATTTTAAAATATAGTGTCTTAAGTTTAAGGCGAAGACTGAAGTTTTCTCTAAATTTGACTAAAACGCAGGCATAAGAAAGTTTATGTTCCTCTTGTCGTGGAAAATACTGCGACCAAGCAAGTCGTGGAAACTAAATTCTTTCAGTGTTATTATTGATCGGCACATTTCCAGAAAACCTCATATTAGCTTGGTTTCTAAAACAATCTCGAAATCTGTGGAAATCATTGCGAAAGCCCGCTTTTACCTATCATACTCGCTAGTATATCCGTACCTAACATACTGTAATGTTGTGTGGTCTTCCGCCCACAGCGCTAACCAAAACTGTATTTATAATTATATATTGCAAAAGCGCATAGAGTGCGGTTCATTACAAAAGCTCACTATCTAGAAAATGCCGCTAGTCCGGCGGTTTAGCTCCAAAATTTAAAGTGAATTATGCACTTTTCGATACAAGCATGAATTGTGGCACACTGATAGAAGTCACCAACACAAACATTTTCAGATATAGTGTCAAGCCGAAAATACGTCGGTTTTCATAGTAACCGCAAATAATTAAAATTCATGAAAATTTTAGCTTGTCCTAGTTTATCCTGAAATACTATCATTTTAGTAATTGATATTAATCTGTTTTCTACTTACGTCTTCTCTATCGCATGCCACTTAACGATATGTTGCCATGGCAACGGAATATAAAAGGGGTTATGTCACAAGGTCTAGATAGCAGCAACAATATAGATAGTCGTATAAACATAACAACTTTCTTTAATTTTCCAGACATGTTTCGACGGTACATCCGTCATCTTCAGTGTTACATATTTTGAAATCGCCGTTGAATTTAAAGCGCGCGCGTGTTATGTCACACTATTTACTTTCTTTTTAAGAACCTAAAATGTGTGTTTGTTGCAAATGAATTGTAACAATAACAGCCAATTTGTTATTAACGACCTTATTTTCCTGTCCGCGGATATGAAGAATATGAAGTAAAACATGGAAATGTAGGGCCAACATTTTGAAGTTTTAATGCTGTGCTGCTAAAATCACCAAAAAAATACAATGGTTTGTGCTCCTTGGAGCATTGTTTTGAATGGGTGAAGGCACTAAGCTTCAGCACAGAACTGGCACAAAACAACAATATCTTCATGACTTAGCCCTTTTAGTTACTTTGAATATTAAAATTAATACAAATTACTAATGGTCACGAATGCATTTTCCATCACATATATATAAAGCGGGGTACATGGAAGGTCTGCCTTTACACATTTGCATCTTTTGCTACAACTCTTCTTACAACCACAATGGACCAGCTCTTTGCAGCTGACAGCCGCTGCTGGTAGTGTAACCCACTGTGGCTGCAGCTGCTTTTCTGTTCCTAATATAAGGTCCAGCTGGGTTCAGGAGGAACAGGCTTAAGGGCGGTTGCTTGTCCCCTCACGTATCGTCCTTGATACACGGCGCGCTTCACGTGGTTTGTTACAGACAGAGCGTTCCGGGTGGGTGGGAGTCCTTCTAACCCTCTCCCTTTCTTTGTGAATAAGTACTTTCGGGCATCATTGACCCGAAACAAATACCAAATAGTAAGTATAAATAAATGCAAACATTACACTATTACAAGTCCTCAAGAAGAAACCGAGAAGATTAACACCCACCTTGCTGAGGTGGCTAGTCCTGTCGTAAATAAGAATGATAAATCGTTCTATGGTGCTCAGATTCTCCTCAGAAATATTAGACGGGGTCCCTGCAAGCTCGAGAAATGTACTAGTAACATCTGGAAAGTTCTCCCAAACAGCCCAGGCTCTTCTTTTTCCATACCCAGCAAAGAAGGATGTTGTGTCGCATCCTGTCAGGGCATGGAAGATGGGGAGACAGTTTGAGTTAGTTGGACCAAGAGCCTTTGCAAAGAGATGCGCCGGTAGGGTCCTGTGGTTATTTCCGGTTCCATAGGAGACCCAAAATTACTTTAGGTCTAAAGTTGCAACAGGGGCAACAGCTAACACTGCCATGTCAGTGCCTCGTTGATCGGATCACGACTGACTGGTGACCATCTTGTACTACATCAGCAATGTGAACCATTATTCTTGTGTCTGCTTCTTCATGCGAACAGGGTGACAATATATTCCTTCTTGTCGCAGGTGGAGAGCAGAGTACCTCTTCTCCTTTTGAAACTTTGATTTGCTTGCCCTCGATCACCATTTTCACGACCTTCTTGTTATCTAAACGTAAGAATTCTTGCCAGTTTCGAGGTACAAGTGAGATCAGGTCTGTGCACGTGCTTTCCTCCTCAAGTGGGTTGCCAAGCTCTTCTATAGTAAGAACCAGGGATT
The DNA here is from genome assembly GCA_942486025.1 of Porites evermanni. Lineage (NCBI taxonomy): Eukaryota > Metazoa > Cnidaria > Anthozoa > Scleractinia > Poritidae > Porites > Porites evermanni. Next base: position 152,785 of record CALNXI010000387.1, on the reverse strand, counting down.
GAACATGACTTATGAAGCGCGCTTGACAAGCCCTGGATTGCTCATGATCTGGTGTGCAAGTCTGGGTGGTGGTGTCCTCCTCTACTGTAGTCTCAAACTCTTTTACCACTCTCGCTAGCTCCGGTCCAGCCACCATGCATCTTAAAAGCGGGATCTTACCGGATTGGTCTTTGCGCCATTCGGGGAATGGAGGAGCGTTCTCTGCGCATTCTGCGTAGTAATTCTTGTAGGCCCTCTGCTGAAGTATATAAAGCGAGGATGCCGTAATTTGATGGACGTATCTTGTACGCGTGATATGTACAGACGTTACTAGTGACTCAGCCCTCCCAGTCGTGGTTATCCCGGCTTGAGCAACAGCCTCTGTCCAGCCACTTCCCAACAGCCACGATCCTATTGCTTTCAGAACCGCTAACTCTATGTGAAGTGCACCAAGCATAACTACCAGCTTAACTTCACCCATCGTGTCTGGATATCTCCATTGTATTTGCTTAGCTAAAGCATATAGGGGTTGATCAAATGCTATAACTGCAGCTTGCCCTGGGTTGAGGTGTTAAACAGCTTTCATAACAACAGTTATGGCATGCATGATCATGGCTATAAAATGAGCAGCTTCTGCAAAAAGAGGAAGCAACGAACTCTGGCATCGTGCGTTGAAGTGTTTCTGTCGTTCTCCGTGGAAAGCAGACCATGATACCATTGCTGTTCTGTTTTTGCTAGGGGCTTTTCCATTTCCAGCTTGCTTGGCAACAGTGGGTTGCATAATTATCCTCTTTGTCTATCTGTTGGTGTTCTTCTACATGCTGCCTCATATGGTTAAGCCATTCAATCTCCTTCATTGTGGCCAGAGATAGTGCTTCATCATCACCATTTACATTACACTGCATACTTGGCACTCTTAAACCACCTTGTTTTTGACTTGACAAAGGGGGTATGTTAGTGTAGCTAGATGACAGTGGACCTATAGTCTTTGATGCAGACACATTTCTTTGCTTAAAGCTTGCGTTTTCCACACCTTCCCCTTCCACAGTAGGGTGCTGTATTAGTGAAATGCTGGTGCCATGAAATTAACTTACTGCCGTTGTCGACGACGTGTTGTGGTCGATATTATCAACTGCGGCTGTAGTGAATACGTTTGTTTTCAGGTTGGGAGGGCATACCGTATCCGTCTCCTTGAAGTGTTCACAAACTGCATTTGCCACATCTGATGACAAGCGTAGCATTTCATCGTACGAAATTGACAAGCCAAGTGAATGTAACCTGTCTATAAGATCCCTCTTAAGCGTTTTTAAATGGAGCACCACACCAATGTACACTGGTAATGGAGTCTCTTGACTTTTGACATACCGAGTACATTCTTCTGTCTTAATTTATAATTACGGGTGTGCTTCACGCCATTGAATTTAAGAAGTGGAGGTAATGATAATGCAGCCTGACCTGGCTTTATAGTTGACTGGTATTTAGCTTTTGGCCCTTCAAGGATCATGTTTACCAACGATAGCAAAGTCTGGGGTATTGATCCCCTTTGGCAGTTCTGAGAAAACGATCCATTGACTACGTATGATTCAGTGAACATTTCTTCTCGTAATATGCTAGCTGCACGTTGTAAACACATCTCATTGGCATCATTGTCGTTAGAGAAAGCGTCGGATACAATCGTTCCTATATATCTTCTGTAAAAGCTAACAACACCTAGCTCTCTTCCTTTACTATGAGCAGTTTTAAATCCAGGGATAGCTTCTATAAGCTTCTCCTTTAGACGCGTGGAATGTATCTCTTGAGTCTCCTCCGCTAGACCTTCTCTAATTAGCCTCTTGCAATACTCTTTTCTCAAATCCGACAGCTTGAAAACGGTAATATGTGGCTGTCCATGTCTAGAATTTTGTATCTCAGCTATGAGATCAGCCAGCACCATACTGTGGGCCTCTGATTGGCTGTTTAATTCTGATGAACTTTCTTTGTCATGTTCTCGGGCGCGCATTACCAGAAATTTAAGACAAAACGGCGGACGCCCAGACTCGGCCCAGACCTTCCGCTCTCTAAGAATGGCCGCCGATCGTTATAGAGAAATGTATGGAGAAAATTGAAGAAGTGCAAATTTCAGATCTAAAGTAGCACACACGATATTTGCCGACCTCTAAATTTAAAGTGTACGTACCATATCATTATTTACGGTAGTTTTGGTCTCTCGAAATTTCGCCAACGGGCCGCAAACAACACATTTTACGAACGGCCGTTACGGTTCCTTGAGCTCTCTAATTCTTTCAAAAAAGCTTAGAGGTGCCTACCTTCTCTCCACATTTTAGAACATTTCGTTGATGTGAATCCGAGGTGCCGACCTCTCTAATCATCGATCGATGTTCAAACTTTAAAACGTGATAAAAATCAGCCTTGATCCATTTCCCAAATGGCCGCAAAATTTGCGATAAAAGAGGGAAAAATACATCCATTTCTGCGATAAAAGCGGTACAAAAAGCACCACTTCGCTTATTATTCCTTCTGAAAAGTAAGGTTTCTGTCTCCAGTTTGTTTTGATCACCATCTTTGGCTGAGAGTCTGGCTTTTTACAACAGAATATCGCTGGCTAAGTGTACTGTGGGCCTTGATTTTTGAAAATTATTTTTACTCTGGCAAGTCACGCATGCAACGAAGTTGTTTATTCTCTCTAAAATCATCATTCGAACAGGCGCCCGGACTCTAATTTCCCCTTTTTCATTCTTCCTTGTATTGACTACCTCAAAAACGAAATGAAATTGATTCAGATCCTTTGATAGTGTGTCACTTTAGGCCTTGTTTTTTCTACGTACTGCTTTGTTTATGCCGCCATCTTGATAATTTGAAACCGCGTGCCTAATACTTCGCGGACGCAAAATGTCGCCGATTTCTGGTAATGGATTGTACAGCGCGGCTTAAGGCACCTCGTGAGATATTTTGCTCCAATAGCTACCATGTCAGTGGTATTCAGCTTAAATATGAGACGGAAATCACTTAATTTGCGAACAACAGATCGGACGCGGGAGTCGATATCCATTGTGCACGCCATTCTTAGATCACCCACGTTAGCTGATTCCTCGCAAAAGAAGCAAACCGAATGTTTCACGCTCTCTGGAAATATACTTGAGAAGGTCCGTTTGCTGCTGCTTTGGCCGTGGGTCTTTTCAGGCATTTTCCTTTTTATTATGCGCTCCAGTTTCGTGCTATTGAACGCATCGCGACACGATTCATGCCACAAGGCAAAATGACTCGTTAAAGTGGAAGCAATTCCATTTCCCTCGTTTAGACATTCCCAGTTAACTGCTAAATGTAACTCTCCCACCTCATAAAATGACGTTACATCTCGCTCAAAAGTTACGTATCCAGCACCAGAGTCGTGTCGTTTCGAATTAGCCGGACAAGTGGGCTTTTCAGATGTTTCTTCCTGGCAAATAATACATTTCAACTAGTCAATAGGTTGATGTTGTGGCATGATTCCCACGTCTTCACGTCAACCCATTTCGTTCAAACCGGCCTGTTTCTCTTTATATGATCGGAATAATATTATTCTCTAGCTGCACCGATCGAGTCGCATGTACAAAATTCAGAGTGAAACCCAAGAGAAAGCGGAGAAAAAGCACGTGCAGAAAAATTGCAAATTCCGGCCTGCATTTGAATAATAGTTTTCCGAGAAAATTATTAGCATAAAAAAGAAAAGAATAAAATAACAATTTAACTTCAAATTAAAGCATTCGTATATTTTGAAAAAAAAAAAAAAAAGAGCAAGAAATGTATTTCGCGGGGCGTCTCGTGTCCGAAAATTTCATTCGCAGCTAACTAGCTGGAATTAGAAAATTAAGCTTGGCACTATATCAGGAAATGACCAACCTGGGAATGTAAATATTCCTACAAAGTTTGGTGCTTGTATCAAAAATCGCATAATTTTATAGCTAAGCCGCCGGACTACGCGCCTTTATTTAGCCAACTTAAAGTCCTTGACATATCTAGCATTAACTCCTTTTCTGTTGCGACTTTTATGTACTGGAATCACCATAATCTTCTGCCTATTAGCTTTCGTGACCTCTTTGTAAGTAGGAATCGGGTCCACCATTATGAAACTCGACTAGCTTCTCAATTTAGACCTCGTTTTTGTAGAACGAATATTAATCAGTTCAGTATCCTTTATTGTAGACCAGCTATCTGGAATTCCTTGTTTTCTGTACACTCTGTACTCACGCAGGAAATTAATGAGTATTATTATATAGACACAAGTGTTTTACTGGAAAATATACCACTTGAAAATTCATAAAAACTACATCCGGGACCCGAGTGGTTTATTTTCCATAATCTCACACGTGAGATTATCGATGACGAAATTTCGGTAATTCCCCTCGATTATTTTATCAAAGTCTTTTTGTCTATATAATAAAAAGAACATTACACGGCGGCTTGAAGATATGAATTTTATTTTCTCGTGGCAAAAACAATATTTTACTCACTCGCTACGCTCGTTCGTAGAACATTGTTTTGCCACTCGAAAATAAAATTCGTATCTTCGCGCCACCGTGTAATATCCTCTATATCTCTGTAGCTTAAGGAAGCGTTTAATGTTACGCTAAACGAACAAATAAACAAAGAAGGCTACATTAACTAGTACTATCAATCTCCCGGATACCCCATTCTCCGGACACATCACTGTTCCCTTATTTAATTGACTCGTCGCAAGCTGAAAATACCATTTGAATAATATGTTACTATTAACTATGATTCGCTTTTCTTCAATTGGTTCATTTCTCAGCTGCAATTACCCATTTCTATTAGAAATTTAATTGCTTTTTAAAAGAAGGTAAAAAAAACCTTGGTGTGGTGCATAGGTATCATGTTACGTTTGGAGTCGGTTCTCGCAAAACTTTTAACAATCACTCTGAAAATTAGGGGAGAAGGGGATAAAAGACTTCTGAAAATTAGGAAAGGCCATCTAACTACTTAGCTTTTCATGTTTTGAAGGTCAGAGACGACGGTTGAAGAAGTGTTTAAGAGGTCAGCTTTACTTCTTTTTCAAAACGCAATGTCCTTTAAACTATAAATTCGCGTCACCGGCCGCGTCACTTTTAAACGAATTTGACATAACGTCTACCTGTGAACATCCAGGTATGCCATGCGACTTGTCGGACGGCTGACACAAAAAACAACGGCGGAAAGTCCAAAAGAGTTACCAAAACTACTCTGTCTTAACGAATTCCACATGAATTGACCAATTTCCATATTTTAGAATTCAACCTCAAAAAATTCGAGGCTCTTGGGAATAAGCATATATAAAGAATTAATTTAAAGCTTTTTCAAAAGCTTTTTGTTTTAGGAAACATCACAAATGAAAACTAAGGATGTTATGCGCACAAGGGCGGTACCAGGTAAATACATCACAAACCCACCCGTTCCAGGCAAATAACCCTTACACATAAATAGAAAATACTCCCATAGAACATGCTTATTAGTTTGGAAACAGTTAAAGTCTACCCTTAATATTCATTTACGTTTTCTTTACTCTGGGAGTTTTGTCACCATAGTTAGTGAAACTTTGACGACAAAAGTGAACAATACATCCAGTTCGTGCAACAGTAAGTCCATCTCTCTATTGTCTTGTCTTTTTTAAGTTTCTGTGTAGAAAATTTTGTCAATGATTGAAGATACATGGTTTTGGACTAGCTAATATGTATTCAACCCTGTTTACTCTGCAGTATGATCTTTTCTGACATACCAGGAATTCTCCTTCCAACCAGAGAGTTACCCAGTCTTTCCACTTTCACAGTCGCTAGGTTGCCAAAAAAAGCAGATCCCGATTGTACATGGGAAGGTAGCGTTTCCTCAAAATCAAAACAACAAACAGTTCCACCCTGTAAGAAAAGAAATAAAATAAATGTGCTAACAAATACGGGTTTGTAATACGCAAGGCTCGGCCAACGTCCCGGCATTCTCACAAGAAAAGCCCAGTGGAATCAAAAGGTCATTGGGAACCTACTGGATTTGCGGGTAGCAGAAGAAAATGATTGTGCGGTTTGCTCGAATGCTTGTTTGAAAAAAATTAAGTGAAATCGAATCACAGAAGCATATTTCAATTCTGCTTTTTTTGTTTTTTGTTTTTTTTTGTTTTTTTTTATCACAAAGAACACCCAACATATAGTTAGGACTATGTCGATTCTGTGTTTTTTCCACGTGTTTAATTCACATCTAGGGTAAAAAAAAAAAAAAAAAAAAAAAAAAAAAAAAAAAAAAAAACAATTAAAATAAATAAAAAAAACAAAAAAAAAACAAAAAACAGAAAAACAAATAAAAAAAAAAAAAAAAAAAAAAAAAAAAAAAAAAAAAAAAAAAAAAAAACCCTCTGCAGCATTTTGAAATAATGGCCAGTATAAGCAGTATGCACAACAAATAAGAGAAACCAAAATAGTACTTATTATTCCTTTAGTGTTATTGAGGCCTGAAAAAAAAAGCCCATGAGTACTTAGGAACCTAAGTACTAGTAAAAAGAACCTTATGTTTGCTTGCTGAAGAGATTGCATTGTTTATTCGTGTTTACTAAACCGGCCGGAAAAGCCAACAAAAAAAAAATTAATAAAAAGAGAAAGAAACAAGCAAGGAGAGAAAAATCAAAAACAAAACCAAAACAAATAAACTTTACCTTCCAATAAGGAACTCTTTGTGGATCGATGGACACTTGAAGCCCTAAGTTCCCTGAAAAATCAAGAATAATAAAGAAGTAATAATTGTCACAGCAATTTCAGTATATCAGATATGCACAGTTTGTTTCCAGACGGTGGTTTATAGACTCCTAGTGAGCTTTTACCCTAACCCTGACCAACCCTCGTATGCCCGGCAGCCCGGGGAGAGCTTGCTCGCAGGCGAATTGCTGCATGAAACTGCAAGTCTCAGATGACTGACCCCTTGTTCAGCCCATTTCAGTAGGTTTCAAGGCGTCGCAAATCGACAGGAGAGAGGCACGACTCGAATCGAGATACAAACAGTTGATGGATTAAAATAATGACCCATTGACAACTGAAACCCGAAATCCAGTGATGCGCTCGTGTTTGTATCGATGTATTGGATATCTGGTATGCTGAGTTTATTTAATGCTTCGTAAAATTTTGAAATTAGTACAAAGAGATTTTTAATTGTTCACTTTAAACAAATAAATTAATTGCTTGTTTGCATGTAACATCATGCGGTTGTCATATTAGTCAGGCGCACCCACGCCTAAAATGAATTTCTTTACAAGTCTGTTTCGTTAATTTGCAGCTGCCCTAAAATCAATCTATCCGTTCAGATGTTTTTGGCCTTCCTGAAAGTTTTAGAGGGTCGTTTGGTCTTATCCGAAGTTTTTGCTGTCCTAAAGCGTCTTATCGAAACTAGGAGGACAAGGAGAAGCCACACTTTCATTAGAACATTTTAGGGGACGTTATTTTCTTTATACCTAAATTTTCTGGTGACCTTTTGTTTTACCAAAAATCGCCAAATCTTGGGACTAAAATGTGAAAAATCCACTTCCGAAAATCGTAGGGATGTTAATGGAAAACTCCGAAAAGTTCAGACGCTGCCAGTTGACATTAGCATTAAAGGCCCATTGCCAACGCGGGAGTGTTTTTGGGTTGAAATGGCGCTTTTGTAAATGACGCGCTCTAAAAGCCACCGTGAAGATGCAAGGAACCGTTTTTATTTTTCCGATCTGTGCTGTAGCAGTGGCTTTTAATTACTTTTTTCGGAATTGGCGAAGGAAGATGATGGTATTTTAAACAGGCAAAAATATCACAGCGAGAGTGTATTCCTACGGCTTCCAAAAGCGTTTGATATTTTCATACGAAAAGGTCAAACACAACTTAACTTGTTCGGGAAATTTGTTGAATATTATAACTTTGTCTTGAATAAAACTTGCTACGATCGAATGTTATGAAAGCATAGAAGGCTATTTAGCAGAAAATTTATCGTGACAATTCATAAGATGATGGTAAAGGACGCTTAGAAGAATTATTTAAGCTTACATGATTTTCGTCGCGAACGGCTCGGGTGAAAGTGATTTGGAACAGTAGCGCCGCTGACAATTCTTTTGAACCGCGGGATAGCTCGAACCGTTCAAGCGGATTACAGTTTTCTTCGAACGGATAACCCGAGCAGCTCGAACGGATGACAATTTTTTCCAACGGATAGCCCGAGCTGTTCGATCGGATGACAATTCTCCTCGAACGGATTAGCCTGTGTCGTTAGAAGACCTTCGAAGGGATGGATTGCATTTTTTTTCCAACGGGATAGCCGAGCCGTTCGATCGAATGACAATTCTCCTCAAACGGATTAGCCTGTGTCGTTAGAAGACCTTCGAAGGGATGGATTGCGTTTTTTTTCCAACGGATAGCCCGAGCCGTTCGAACGGATAACAGATTTTCTCAAACGGATAACCTGAGTCATTCGATGACATTTCTTTTTCAAACGGATAGCCAGAGCCGTTCGAACGGATGACAATTTTTTTCGAACGGATAGCCTGAGGCGTTCGAACCGATACCAAATCTTTCGAAAAGCCTTTCACAACTGTCAGTAACTTCGTGTAACACCACATTCGGGGGATTTGTGTTCGCGGCGCGCAACGCATCAAGGTTGGAATGGGCCTTTAAACAGAATTAAACTACAGGTCAGCAAGATAACTGAAGCACAAATGAAGCACAAATGCCCACATTAAAAAAAACTTGGAATGCACATATAAATAAAAACTCCAAAAAGTTCAGATGAATGAAACGGTTATCCAGAACATTTTAGCCTTGGTTGAGCTATTTTAGGAAATACTTGTTCTTCAAACAGATATTTCACAGAAATGCGGGTCGTTGGGTACCCCTGATTAAAGGACAGTGGTCAAGAAAAAGAGCATTTCACACTGTCCGAAACTTTTTCAGTTGTATTGGCCACTAACTCACGTGATTAAAAGCCAATAATAGACTTACCATCACCAACGGTAAGGCTAGCACTTGTTTCGTTTCCTGAATCTGTGGGTCTGTGTGCCGAAAAGTCTGATAATTGTGACTGTGAAGGCAATAATTATAAATAATATATTATTAGTTAAAATAAAAATAAAAACTACTTCAAAGCTTACTAGAAGTTATTTGGTTAGTATTTCAAACAAATCATAATTTCCGATTTGTGAAAGGATATAATGACGGTGCTTTCCACTTAGCAGACATTCTTTGCTCAAAGATGTTTTTTTACGACAAATGCTTGAAACAATTTCTGCATAAACTTTTAAAAACTAACTAAACTTTCCCGGGAATATTTGACATTCTAAAACTAAATTAGAAACCGTACTCAAATAAGAAACCGGAGCTCCAACCTCTTATTTCAATCAGACATTGCGGAGCCTGGAGACTCGGGAACGAGGATATTTTGATAAAACCTGAGTTTCATTGGCCCCGTCTATGCTAGCAAATCAAAGCCACGAAAAAAATGCAGTGAGAAAGTTTTCGATATGTATTTAAGGTGTTAATCGATACAGTTTTTGGGAGACTTTACCGATGTTTTTCAATCAGCTTAAAATTGATTTTACCCTTGTCCGATCGCCGCAAAATTTTTACCAGTGAGTGACTATGAATTGAAGTTTGTCACAATGCAGCTTTTAGTATAGTCGATATCACTATGACAACAATAAACAAAAAATTTGAAATCGATAAAATCCGAATCTTGCGCGATCTAGACCTGGTACTAAAAATTCGACACCAGGAACTCATAGTGTGGTGTTTAGTAAATACCCTTCGTGAGAAGTAAAAAAATTCTGTATGGTTGAATTCAAATAAAACCTAAATATATTTCAAACCTTACATTTTCAATAGCCGTGAAAAATTGTTTAATAAAAAAGTTCTAAATAACCCACATTAGTCTTAAGTAGCGTCACAAGGCTGCTTAATATCGTTTTTCAAGGCAAGGAAATTTTGGTGTATTTTCTTGCTTTCTAACTAACCTGTTTCTCCCCAGTTAAGTACAACTTTTCTCTAAATTTTGACTTTAAGCGCTTTTCTGAATTATCTCTAAAACGGCTCGACAGAATTCTTTTTCAACCTCATCACATAATCTTTATGATGTATATAACAATTTCTTAAGCTTTCATTAAGATTGATTCACTGCAACAATTTCAAATTTCAAGAGAAACCTAGCAAACGAAGCGGCCAAAAATCCGCGTTACAACTAAGTGAACATTCACTGTTTTGACCTTATGCTAATTTTTCCAAATTGATACCCATTATACATACCTCCATGGCTAGTACATTTAAGTATGAACTTTACTGCATATTTTGAATTTAAAACATTGACAAAATTCACACTGAAAAGTACTAGCCATGGAGGTATGTATGGTAAGCGCAGGCATTAATTTGGAGAAATTAGCATAATGTCAAAACAGTGAATTACTCCCTGAATTGTATTCCACTCAGCCCTATTACCATTAATAATGATAATAATAATAATAATAATAATAATAATAATAATAATTAATAAAATAACTTTATTCATAGATTCAAAAAAATAGACTATTTACAGATTCAAGAATATGAATATTAAAATCTATACCCTATGTACATTCTTCTTGTGTACGAAAGAGAATTGTCGTAAAATGACTATCTAAAAACTACTAATAACAATTAGTATATACACACTCAGTGATCTTGGTAATTCAAGCAATCTGATTGGTTAGCTATCTCGGACTATGACGTTATATTCACCGCGCTAGGCGGTGAATATAAAGCCGAACAAAATCGCTGTCGTGAACTGGGTGTTTTGCCAAAGTTTCAAAGTAAAACCTTTTTGAAAATACACGAATATCCAAGTGCTGATGACTTTGAAGGCAA
>CALNXI010000387.1:126785-139285 GCA_942486025.1 Porites evermanni | reverse complement strand
TCGGTGGCCGGAAAGTGCGTATGTACGACTCGTTTTTAACTGTCCGTCATATTGATTTCTTCATGAATGCTCAATTAGTGTAAAATGAAAACCAGTAAAAGGAGTTCTCTGCGCGTGAAAACAGGCGCGTATTACTCCATTAATATCATAGGTGACGAATTACTCCCTAAATTTGGCGCGAAATTTCAGCGTTAATTTGTTATTTCACATGTGCAACTTACAAAAACTGCCATAGCAACCTTCAATACGTCTTAGTGTCAAGATGGTGACGAAGTTTTATGTTATGAATGAAGATGTCAGGACATTAAAAGACACTTTAGAAAACCTAAACAAACGAAAGAGCACATCAACAAGGACTCCAACAGGTAGTTGTCGAAAAATTCTGAAAATTCTCAATTTAAGGCAAATTTAAGCTCTAAACGTTTGATAGAGTGGAGTTCTCGATCGAGACGGGATAAACGTGTCAGAAATCCTCGATTGCTACATTAATTCGTCACCCATGATATAAATAGGTATGGTATCCCAGTAAAATTATTCCCCTAATTCACTTGTTACCACTTGATTACACATACTTCTTTACGCATTCAAGACAAATCAAAAAGAGACAAGTCAATGTTTGCTCACTCAGTACTAAACCATGGTCTTTTGGGAAGATACCCGATAATTGATGGTGAACCATAGCAAAGCGGCAAGAGCTCTTCCTCGTTGATCACTGTTTGTCAAACGCACTTTGTTCGGCATTCATTTTTTTTAAAAAAAATATCTCTTGGGAAGGATGCCCCAAAGGGTATGGTTTTTGAGCTGGTTTGGTCTGAAACCGACGGGTATAGACTTTGCCCATTTAGGTCTGAAATCGGGTATAGCTTACGAGGGAACTAGGGGAGTGTATGAACGTACTTATCGTTTCAATTCCGAATGAGTAAGAAAGAAAGAAAAAGATGCGAATTCGAAATGGATTTGAGGATTTTTTTTGTTTGCGCTCTAATCTAATTAATGATGACATAATTTCTGCCTTAAGGCCAGGTCTGAAAACGGGTATGGATTTTAGAGGTCTGGGTCCCGTTTCTCGAAAGTCCCGGTAACTTTTCCGGCTCGAAATCAAATGTTGAAATCGAAATATAAAGAAGAAGAGCGCGGGTCCTGGCTAGCAAACTACTCCATTTTGTTACATTAACTGATAGTTTTATCATGTTAGCTGCAAAAGTATTGAACGCTAGATCTTTAACGTAAACGGCAACACCTTACCTTGCCCGTTATTTATGGGGACTTTCGAGATAGAGGCCCCTGTTCTAAAAACAGGTGTGGAAATGACATTTGTTTTAAAGCCTGAAATGGGGTTAGGATTTGAAGAACCGGGCGGCAGACCGCACCAAGAATTCCCAGGAGTACTTTCCCGGGCCCGGCATCCCCGGCATCCTACAATTAATGGCGGGTAAAATGGGCACCATACACTTTATAAGGATTTCCGTCCACTCAAAACACTAAAAGAAAACACTGTTTTGTTGCTAGTTGTTTTAACTTTTCGGGGAATTTTTTAACGCTCATTGGATCGCATTTGTTGCGTCGACGAAGGAGACGCTTCTTATTTGAGTTGTTGTCTGCTCTGTGTGTTCGTGGACGGCCTTTGCATGTTTCAAGCGCAAGAAATCCAAAGAAGAGGATGGTCGGTGTCGTCGGTGTGTCGGTTCCAAATCTGCGCCACCTTGAAAAGTCACAATAGCATCCAGCATGTCGAGCGTGCCATGCGCCATTGTGAAACGTCACGATAGTATGCTTGCGTCACAAATTAATAGTACTATGCAAAAGTTCTGCCGAAGAGGTTTCATTTGAATGGAAAAACCACAGGATTTCGTGCAAAAGTAATTTCGTGTGAGAAATCAACTCCCCATAACTCAGCGTAGGAAAAAAAGGAGTAAAGATGCTTTATGGAAACCGATACACTGAGGTGCTTAAGGCCCTAAGGTCACGCATTATTATCTACGATTACTGTTAGTTATAAAAATACAGTCATGGCTCATTTGTGGTTCATTCAAGAGTTATGCTTGTTTCTCAGTCTAAGGTTTGTTTTCGGTAGTTAATGTATAAATAAAAAAATACCTGGATTACTGATGACTAAGCACATTGGATTGAAGACCTGTAATCAAAAAAACAACCAGTATGAGCATCATTAAGTTAAGAAATGAAGCAAATTGACAACAACAAAAAAACAAACAAACACAACAACGATGACAACCGGCTTGTGAATAGCAATTTTCGCGCGTTTTGATTGGCTACCGTAACTCGGAATAGCCTTGGCTATTTACTGTTTTGCGACTGGAGCTAAGATGGCGTCTCGCTTCGAGACGTTTTCGAAAGACGAAATTGAGCGACAAATGAAGCAATCCTAAAAATAAATACCAAGAAAGCGACTAACTTAAGCTTGTCGTTGTTTACTGGTAGGTAGAAAATTAGTTTCATGCTGAATTTGCAACAAAATCGTAAATGAAAATGCACTTGACAAAATCCCTGAAATGTTGTAAATTTTAACTAAAGTTCTTAATAAGTAACGTTTATAATTTACAAAAAGTTGCTTTTTACATTTTTATCCAACTGATTTTGTAAATACTAAAACAACTATACCTCTCAGGGTCGCTGAACAGCGCTAGTTGCAATGTATATACCGCGACGCTTCGCGTCTCCGTATATCCAAATACTATTCACCCCCCCTTCGGCGAACAGTTGTAATTTTTTTTCTGACAGAAAAACCTCACTTCACTCACCTGTTTATCCTCTTTCGGAAACTGGTTTGTGGTATTAGACAAGGAAGTCAAGGCACTTTTGTTTCTACAAGCTGGAAGTTGAACATTGTTGTCGTTCTTTAAGAAATCTCCAGCAATGTTTGTTTGATTTTCATAAACCGACTGTGGTAATCGCTTAGTAGAAGTTTCACTGGACAAAATTTTCCAACTGTTATCTTGACCCTTTGGATATTCGATTGGTGCATTACCCACTGGCACTGTCACGAGCGTAGAATAGGACGGTATTGGCCCTGTAGCAATCCTAGCCGTTTGATTAACTGGGTTTCGGTGACTGACAGGGGATGCTGAATCGTACTCAGTACTTTCATGAGGAAGTCCTTTTATCTCTGCATGTCTACCATCTGTTAGATAAAAAGCTTTTTCACAAACCATTTCTGCAGCTGTACCAAGTGATCTTTCTGATCGTGAGTCGTTTGAAATGCCTTCAAATGCTCTAAGCTTCTTTAAAGCGTGAATGGCCTCTTCATTCTCTGGAGTAGCCATTTGTCCGTAGGGACGCTTTGTTGTTGGCTTTTGAGAAGCTACGGGATTCTGTAAGTGATCAATTTTCCATTTAAAAAGTATTGATCATTCATTGTTGTCAAAGAAAAAAATAATAAAAAAACAATAACAAGTGAACACTTATAAAAAAATGCACAATTACAGCCACCAATTTAAGACGCTAATCTGAAAACAAATTCTCGACCATGCAAGGGTACCCCGACAGAGCTCTCGCCTTTGATCTGGTATACTTAAGTTTTTCTTTCAAAGGAAGGTACTTCTTATCCCTCTAGCTTAAGACAGTACCTGCTATAAGAGCAGTACCTCTTAACGATTTCTTAAGGAAAATCACTTTGACCCCGAGATTCCAATCTCTTATTTTCACTAACGCTCAAATACAGTTTTTGAAACGTCAGGACTACTTAAAGGACAGCACGGATTCGAAGAAAAGTCAGTTAGTGCGCGCGGCCTTCCTTCTTTTGAAATCTAACTACTAGTAATAATTAACACCACAGCTGCCCCAGCTCTCTATATTGTCGGTCAATAGTATTCTTGGTCGTTGTGTAGCTCTTTGAAATATATCGATTATAATGAAGATTTGCACACATATTCCATACAATAGGTGAGATAAATACAGCAAACGCAAGGTTCCATGCACAGCTACAGTTCGATTTACACCGCTTTGATCAGTCACAACATTCTCAGTTTCGAGAATAGTTTCTTCTAAACCATAACAAAAGATTTAATTAGAAGTTAGAATTTTTCGCTATTTCTCTTTCACTTTTTACCTACAGTTCATTTTATTTGCCGGAAAGTATACTTTAGAAATTATAATTGTTGTTCTGGTAAAAATGGCTTCTAAGGAATGATATGAAATATATGCTTGATTCTAAATACCTATAAACGGAGCACTCATTGAGATTGAGGGAGGGGCAAAGGGAATAAGTGCAACACTGGCCTCAGGGTTAAGGTAACCCCCTTGAATAGGGCGTACTATGCAGAATTTTTCAAACTTGGCCCAATTGACCACCATACATAGGAAATTTATAACTGCAAAAAAGATGGAGTCACATGGCTTGTTTTCGTGCGGCATGCCCCTTAATTCTAACTGTTTTCCCAGTTGCGAGCAAAATGTCCAGACTTGAAAACCGCGATAAGTACGAATCTAGGGCCCGTTTGTTTGTCTGGGCTTTAACTTATCAGTGAAGTAACTTCAATAACAAAAATGGACAGTTCTTACATTGTTTTTCTTGTAGCCATAATAAGCAAAAATAAACCAATAAAAAGGAGGGATCACCGTTCTCGTTACTTCACAAAAAGACGGCCCCAAATGATCATGATGCGCGAGGGGACTGGACCTTTTGCCTAGAGGAGTTATCACAATTGCTCTTAAAACCATTTGGACTACAAAAGGTACCTTTGTTACCTCACTTCAGGCGACAGGTGAAAATTAGCGCCATCTTTGAAGCCATAATGTTATGTGCAAAGTAGGTAATACCAAGAGAACATAAAAGAGCTTCATTCTCTCTTTGTAATGCGCAGTGCAAAACAAGGGAATTAACAAAAAATAGGAACTTACCTGAGGGCCACGTAGTGATGACGTACGAAAAGCATTCTGGGCTGGCTGGGTTGCAACAAGGCTCTCTCCACGTACACTTGAAGCTGAGGAGCAGAAAATTACAAGTGTCAGAAATTCTCTGCACAGCGACAGACTTTCTTAAACTGAGTCAAAGAAATAGAACCTAACATCGGAAAGAGACCGATTTCAGAAAGGATAAAAACTCTCATGAACTCTAAAGATTATAATGTAAATAAGTCCGTTATAACGTTCATTTGTTCAGCTATGAATATAAGTGACTTATCCCTGCAGATTTGCCCTTATTAATTACTATGAACAAGCTTTTGCAGTAATGTAAAGTGTTACATTCATGCAAATAAAGTTAGACTGCGAGCAGTCGCTTAGTTTCTTTGCAAATTTACTGCACGCGAAACCCAAGCAAGCGAGCGGTTTTCCGCTAGCCGCGAAGTTATTTACAATTACTATTATTACTTTGGCTACTGCTTTGGGTGTCTGCGAAAAGGAAACAATGAACAGTTTTGATAAGGGGGATACGACTGGTCCACATGTTGATTCCCTGGGAAGAAGCGCTTTAAATCTCTCAGTTCAGTTTTAAGAAATGCTAGTGCATTATCACCTGTTGATACGAAAGGTAACGATGCCGCATTATTTACGAAGGTTGTTGTTGCTGTTGCCGCACCAGTCTTCAGTGACTGTAGGGGTGGCCCCGTGTTTAAACAAGCAGCAGACTGCTCAGGAGGCTGTCTTTCTAATGAGGAATTCTGTGTCAACAGAAAACATTATTAAAATAATAAATTGAATATCAACAATTATCGAAGCGACAACAGCATGATAAAATGAAGTGACAAAAGCCATCTGCCAATATGATATGTAGCGTAAAATAGACAAGAAGACCAACTAAAAAAAGGACATGGAAAAGATCGTAAGACTGAGAGATGGCTATGCCACTGCACTACGAACCTGCACGGTCACAAGACTCAAAAGTACCCTAAAAGCATTTAGCCTTGAAATTTTTTTTCAAATAAGGCCGTTTAAAGCAAGTCAGTCTGGCCCCAAACATTGTTTAAAAATCGAAAAATTGGCTGCCACCTGTTCCTGATTGTAAATTTCCATCTCCGTAGTTCAGGCATGTGGTTCATGATTAAAAAAAAACTAGGTTTACCCAACCCGATATATACTGAAGGCCAACCCGTCATTCCACCGCACCAAGTAATCTTAAAGCGAAGGTTCATCCAACAGCCCTCATTTCTTTGTCCTTGGACGGGTTTTTTTGGAGTCGTTTTCCTTCGTGGCTTCCTTTCCATTCCTAGATTCTGGGTGGGAGCCAAGAGAGGGGAACTCATTCGGCTTGGTCACCCCATTTAAGGGCTGCTCTCTTCCTACCGTCAGTAGTTGGTATACTTGGTGGGGGCACTGAGTGTGTCTAAACAAGTTGGCTTCCATCATGGGCACAAAGATTCACGTGTGTCGCCAAGAACGGCATCTAAAGGCAAATTTTACTGGGGACTCCGCATTATTACATAACCCTAGCAAGCCACATAATTCTAGTCCATGACAATGCAGTACGCACCCGGTTCATTGTGGGTTTCTTACGTAACGTCAGTTGCCCTTCCTATAATAGCGTGTTCTATTCACTTCCAATTTCTTGGCCCCAACGATCTTTTCGCAGTGATGACGTACAATCTCAGACAAAAACCTTGTAATACTTTCGTTTCCCACCTCCCCTTTACGATGTGGTTGTAGCCACTATAGTCTACGATCAGCACATCTCAAAATTGTAGAGGGAAAAAGAAGTTCATGGGTGTTTTATGGATTTGGGGGTGGGGATAGTTCCTCTCAGCCAGGACCATAAAGGATGAGTATCCCTGAACTAATTTATCTTATAGAAGTATAGCCGGGTAATGTTTTCGGATAGACCGTGCTGGAGCTGCTCAGTGATAATTCATCACATAACTAATTCACCTCAATTTTAATCCTTCCCATGAACTAAAAAGCCTTCACTTATTAAAAACTTAAGGGTGACGATGTTTTATTTATTTATTTATTTATTATTTTTTTTTATGGAAACCTTACCCCTTCAGCAAAAATATACAGAGCTGAGTTTCCCTTTATTTTCTGCTTTATAAGACGTCCGTCCCAAAGACGACGCGCTCCATGGAAGTCTAACCTTGTTCGATTGTCAGCTGCTCTTGCACAATAGAACCTATATTGGCAAAAGAATGAAATAGTTGAATTTAAAGATGCCGAAGAACAGAAAGAAGGAAACACCTAGGTATATACTTCTTGTCAAAAAATAATAATATTCAATATATCTATGCGTAGTCTTCAATGAAGCATCGGCTATAGTGGGTAATTTGCGATCATCACAAAAATTCTAAGCAAATCGGACAAAACGAATTAGACTGTACAGTGAGCTTCTTTGATTACTTGTGCAAAGAAAACCCAGAGTGATAAGACCATTGTTGTACAACCACGTCAACAAGGCCCCCGACATTTATCGACGGCTAATGTTGTTCGTTAGGTAATCAATAAAAAAGCACGAAAATATGCCTTTTAAGATCAAACTGTTTTTGGCGAATTTCATTCTATCTAAAAGCGAGAAATTTGTTGCTTTTTTTTAATCATCCGCTTCATCTAGCTTCCACAGCTTCCGCTTGTGCTGGCATACTGGCGAAACTGTCTTGCAATTTAACCTCACCTGGTCCTCGAATATGCCAAGGATTGGGCCAGCTAGTGTAAAGAGACGGCATCACTCATTTACAAGCTACCATACATTAAGTTTTCTCAATCATGACCGTTTCGTATAACAGTATATTATGTCATTACCTTTTACTTTCGAGATAAGGAAATGTCTCTACTAATATCCTTTTTATGTCCATTTCTGTCATCTTTGAGGAAATCTGCACATTTGTTTTAAACTGTCCTTTTTCTGATTTTTTAAGTTGAGCCATTTCAATTGTGTTTGGCATGAACACTGTACCATCCCTTTCTACAACATCACAGGGCTTCAACACCACAACACTCTTCCCTGTTAGAGCTCCAGGTTCTTTCTTTTCTCTCTTCATTGTACCGGGTGTGTCGATAAGAATCCGTGTTAGATACACAGGCTCTTTCATCGTTTCAGGTAAGGCTACCACATCTACACCAGCAGTCGGCTGTTATAGTAGAAAAAAAAACATCGACTTTTAAACCGGACGGTTAATCGCTGCGGAGCGATCGTAGGGAGCGAGCAGCAACATAATCAGGATTTAAGGGAAATATATAAGGTGGGACGAATTCTCGAAGTCATCACTTTTTACCACAATGCATTGCATTTAACCACACTTTTTACCACAATGCATTGCATTTAACCAGAGTGCACTGCGCTCCTTTTTACCAGAGAATGCATGGCGCCACCAACCAACTCAAATGAAAACACGATGAGAGCGTGCATCGTTTGCTGCCCAGACTCAGAGTTTTCTTTATGGCAAATTTTCTACAGAACGGTTAGAGGTTTTACTAAATTTAAGACACGCCGGAGTCTTTTAGATGAGTACGATGGTTAACTTGGGGATTGGATTTCAATTCAAGAGCCTTTGACTCGTCCAGGTACCCGTTAAACCTGACGAGAAGATGAGCATTTGCTCTTCGACTCCGCAACACGGGGGATACACAAATTCCAGCTTGATAGAAGGTGTTGTGATGGTGAGAAAATATCATGCCACGCTATTCTTAAGAACCTGTATGAACCGAAAATGTATGTGATTTTGACCATTAGCTTCAAAATAACAGCGGAAATTGAGATAACAAAACATTTGTTTTGCGTCCTACTTTGCACACGAGGACGTGTATCGGCGTTTTGAAAAGCATAATTATGTTCTTTCATTCATACATTGCTATGGAATATGCGTTTACATTGTTTCTTTTTTTTACTGTTAATAGCTCGGTTAATGCGGCTGGCTATCGTCTTGCCGGCGGAAGTTTCATGGAAAGGGCAATCGAATTAAAGACTTTTCCCCTAGATTACGTAATCAGCCGCTGTGGTGTATTGGTTAGGTGTAGTCTCGTCGAGCCGAAGGTGCAGGGTTCGAGTCCTACTTAACTCTTTTTTTCCTTGTTGTTTTCTTTAAATATATACCTAAATAACTGTTATTTAATAAAGTGCAATAAACAGCAAGAAAAGTATCGTGTTTCCATAGAAAAGATAGTACACCGTATATTAAATATATGAATAAACAATCTGAATTTCTACCATTTCCTACAATTTACTGTGGGGAAACCAGAGTTGATAACCACTTGATTATTTTCTAAACAACGTTCCCACGAGTTATTTCTATACACTGATAGGAATTATTACTTTCCAACATGTAAATAGGACATTCAATGTCATTTTCGATTCTTCGAAGTCTCACTGCCTTACTAATACCAGTATCAACAGAATGTGCCATAGCATTACTATCTTTTAGATACCCTAGTAAATACTATGTATGTGAAGATCGTTGTCGATCGTTGTACTAACACTGAGAGAATACTGCAAACTTCTTGTATGAAATAAAGGGCACCATTTTAAATATATAAGTAATAAAATAAGATTTCTGTTGCTTTAGGATTCCTGCTTAAAATTGTATTACAGGGGAAGGTTGTCAACATTAATTTCATAACGTCTCTTTCGTAAGTTTTAGTTGTGTCGTCTACATACGAAACATACGTTCTAATTTGAAACTTTAAATGCTTTCACATCTACTGAACGGCCAAGGATCAGGAATAGGGACTTTAAGATAGGTCACTACGGTCGCCTGGAACGGTTAGATAGATGTCACGTCACGCAAAACACGCGTGACTTTTTACCGTCGTCCTTCTGGGACGGTATGTTTTCGCCGGGTTTCTCGTCGTGAAGACAACGGTGAAAGCGATAAGAGTTCATGCATACTTATTGTCACTTTTCTTCTAAAACTGAGTAGCCAATGGGTTAAATATGCGTTGGCTTGTGTTTACATTGATTTACCTATCGGTGAAATGAAAAAAAAAGAGAAAATGTCTGAGTTCATTCATAACTTAGCCCGCGGCCGAATGGCGACTGCTTGTTTTCTACCTAGTGTCGTCTGCAATGGCAGAGGAAAATTGCCGAAAAGAAAGGTAAGGCCCAGTTCAAACGTTCATCTTTTCATGTACCGAACTTAATACCTATTTAGGTTGACTCAAATGGTTCGAGGTTGATTTAGGCGTCAAACTTAAAGTGTAGTCGAACTCGATTCATTTTCACGATGTTCAATGGTCTAGAATGCTTTAAACAGGTGAGTTTCGGCACATGAGAAGTTCGACGTTTCAACTGGGCCTAACAGTGATGATTGTAGCCGTCCTTTTTATAACTTAAAACTGTATTTTTTCAAAGAAAAGATTTTTTTAACTCAAAAGGTGTTGGCTTAGGAAACGAAAGTTCAAATAAAAACATCGACTACAGTTTTGAAAACTAGCTAGCTCTAATTTGTACCCTTATTCTTCTGATTGGTATTCTTCGTATAAAATAAGAAACTCTTCTTCAGTAATTGAGCCTTTAGCGAAAGAAATGACAAGCGAGTTTCGCACATGACTTCACCGTCCTCTGTTTTGTTGTCCGATCTTAAATTGAAAATTTTCGCGGCTTTTTACCGTCATGGCCCCAGGCCGCCCGTATACACATCCAACCGTCCCAGCCTACCGCAGTGACCTATCTTAAAGTCCCTAATGTTTTGAAGACGTCGGGAACTTTATAGACGTAAGCGGTGTATTGAGAGTTTGGAAAACTTTTAAGCGAGTAATAAAATAATTATTGGATAAGCCTCTCGTGTGATATATCACAATTATTCACCAAAGTGGAGGTGGCTATAGTGGTGTCTTTACCGAGCCCTGAAGCGGCGAGGCAAATATCCCCTAGCAGCCACCGACACTGAGGTGAATAATTGTTTTAGTCAGTGAGACAATTGAGCACAAAAAAAGATGATTTTTAACTCATTGACTGTTGCCAACGATTACAATTTTGGCGCGCAATGACCGCGGAAAGGCCGTCGAGTTTTTTTTGCCGACAAATAACACTTGTGAAGGCGATAGCTAAGCTCTTGCGGGGAAATTTCTTCAAAAGGAGTCATGAATTCTTTTTGTATACCTCCAGTTGTAGTGATATTTGGCATAAATAACACTATGGTGATATTTCGAAAATGTTATACGTAAAGGCGAGTGAAATTTGAGACAATTTTGAAACATCACGAGTGGTATTTGTGCCAAATATCATATACAAATTATGCTATTATTTGTTTATACTACTAACCACAAAAGGTTTGTAATTTTCACGCGTAGGTATTTCAAATTAACTGAAATACCACTGCTCTAAGCCAATCAAATTGCAGTCTGAAATGTCTCATGTAGTATAGTATAACACAAATAATCCAACAAGCTATTCCCGAAATACACCAATAAGGTGACGAAAATCGGTAAATGGAAGTTTTAAGAGGTAAAACTCTTGTCTGCTTGACTTGAATTGACTGACAACAATCTTATGAACAAAACTTTATAAAAACAGGTTATGATAAACCAAAGTTTTAATGATCGTGTGTCTCGCGCAGTTTGCCGATCCGAGAATAGTCAGCCACTGTCATTTACTGTCCAATTCAGGACTACAAGATGATAATCATAGTAAGCCTCTTATGACATCTTCTTTGCTACTTTTGCTTTATCGTTATATCTACCTGGGGGCCACCTACTGATGACGCTCCAAAAGGAAGCCGGATTACATGAGTACCTAAGCAGAAAAAAAAAAAAACAATTAAGTCCAATATCTACATACAAATTTTCGAGACTTATTGATCCTTACATTTCTTTAAAGAAATTAGTTCAGAGAATTATTTGTTCAAAGATCAAAGCATTTTCCTTCCGCGATCGTTTTATGCGTTCTCACAAACCTTTAATCTTGAATGCGTACTGATACTGTTAGGAAAAATTCATCATCACTCTTGGAATTTAAAAGGTCAAATACTATACTACCTGGGATAAGTCATACCCAGCCTCAATTTATTATCATGTATTTATTCTTCTAAGCCTGTTCTCTAGTAATCTAAGGTAGCAGCTGCACGTGATTGTTTCATTCACGTCATCTTCTGGGGATAAGGGGCATGATTTTTTTGTTCTATTGTTTTCTCGAAGAAACACTGAGTTAAATGACATTCATTAAGAATGGTGTTTTTCGTCCCCTATAATGACCTACGCTCCAAAAAAAGAAGCACTGTCTTTAAGAACTTTGCACCCCTTTTAATTGCTATAAATGCGCTGTCTTTAATACCAGAACTCGACTTTTTCAAAACAGAAGCAAAACCATAAAATGGGTTTGTTATCCGTTTGGGCGTTTTTTTTACAAACCGAAATGACAGATTTCCGTACATTTTGATATACTTCAACTGGTGAGATCCTCACCCTTTCATCGGCCTGAAGCTCGAAAAAGTTACCCCTCTCAGACGAAGCCTCCTTGCATATATGAGGTCATTATAGGAAGAACGGAGTACTCCAATCGCGTCCGGACAGTGCCCTTCTCACCGGGCCCAACATATCTCACCTCCAACTTCCACCCAGCCCTTCCACACAGGTAAGGCAATCTGCCTCCCATCAACAGTCAGCGATTAAACTGCTATAACATG
>CALNXI010000387.1:87206-118452 GCA_942486025.1 Porites evermanni | reverse complement strand
GCCCCCCACCCACCCCTCTCTTTTAAGCCCCCCCCTCTCTATTAAGCCTCCCCCTCAAAAGTGCTTGAAAAAAATCAGCCCCCCGAGGCGCTTAATAGAGGATTTACGGTAGAAGGGTTTGTATGGAGTTTTCTAACCATAACTGGGTTACGATCTCAGAGACAATTTGCCCCGAAATGCTCATTTTTGGCAAGTAGGCCTCTTGGACATTGTTCTTTCAGAATATCCTGACAAATCCCATAATTTCAGAAATTTCATTTTTATGACATCATCACTTTGTTACTTTAGTACTTTAGTGCTAATTGTTTGTCAAAATTTTGGAAAATGAAATTTGGAAATTTGGTCGAAATTTGCCTTTGGCCACATTTGGCAGTGAAAGGGTTAAGGTGGCCGTTAGTGGAAGTTCGACTGCATATTTCTTTTAGAGAACGAAAGTTACTGAGTGTCCCCTTTAAAAGAAAAGAAAACAATGATAATTCACCACACTCGTGTAAGAGGAAATGAAGATTTACCTCTCTTGGGAGCTCCAGCCTTAAGACCACCATGTTTTAATGTGCACAAGCTAATCAAGCGTGGAATTACTCATAGTAAAGATGTGCATACTAAGGAATAACGTAACTGTGGATCGTATCAATATCACTAGTTTAAACACAGTTATTAGAGGAGACTGGTTACGAAAGACAACAAACATCAAATATAAAACAACGGTTTACAATTATTGGGAAACTGCCAACCTACCCCTCCCCTAAGCTAAATTAATGACCGTGCACAATCCTTTGTTTTCTGTTGGTAAATTAATTGTGAGGGAATAAATTAATGTAATGTGTTTATTGGTCAATAAGATCAAAATATTAGGAGTGGTATTGAACATTGACACTGTCAGATCCACAAAAACATATAACAAAGGAGTCTGACGGGTTTCATAACCATTCCATTCTGTTAACCATGGTTTCAGTGGATAATTTGTGAAACTGCTGACGCACCCCTCCCCTAAGCTAACATTAACACTCACTTCTCACTTAGGGCAAAATGTTGGCTTAGGGGAGGGGTAGGTGGGCAGTTTCTCAGAAATCTAAATTGATCCGTTTAAACAATATCATCCTCCCTTCATCACCAGTTCCTTCTTACTGAGTACTGTAAACAGCTGTTTTAAAGCTCTCCCCTCCAGTTGATCATGCCTGTCTGCCTGTAAACATCTGATTATAAGCCTTCCGCATATAAGCCCCACCCCCCCATATGACGTTTTGAAGCTTAATAAAAAACATAATGTGCAGAATGTATCTTGATCAGCACTCCCATAGCTTGTTTCGCAGCACTTTTTCCATTCCTGGCTATAAGCCTCCTCAGATGTAAGCCCCTCCGTTTATAAGCTTTCCTAAAACCCCTTAAGAAGATGTTTAAGCCCATTAGGTTTAATCAAAGTGGCAGCTTATAATCGGGATTTTTCTGAGAGAGTATAGGCGAATCAATGTTTACACTTTTTGCCTCATTAAAATATGCTTATCACTTTCTGATGATGCTAATAAAATAGAGACTCTGAATGTTGAATGTGCATAACAGTTTCAGTTATCTCTGAAAATTTGAGCCTAATACACCGAATGGTTTCGCAGAAATTCTCTTCTAGAAACTCGAAATTTTACAGAGAATGTATGGCTCATTAACTTTTTTGCCACACAGCAATTTCAGAGTTTTTGATGGCTCATATTTCCTTCAATATTGCTTGCAAAGGGCTGAAAATTGAACAAATTGCTCAAATTAATCAGCTCTTTCAACTTTTGCATTTAGTTCGTATATACGGCCACGGCTTCTATGAGTTAAGTCGTATGCTAATGAGGAAAATTGTAAACAATGACGTTAGCAAAGATTCGCCTATGGGTATAAATGATTATTTGGAAGTTTCTATCTATTACATTCATTTTGGCTTAATATATGTAATCACAATTCTGCCAACAGGCTACGGCTGCATATGAGCCACGACGAGGTCCTAAAAATATAGCAGGATCATAGGATTTCTGCCCTTTTGATCTATGTTGTGACTTGTGACATAACAATTTCTATATGGATACCAGCGTAAAATAAATCACAAGAAACATCATTTTCAAGATCTTACCTTAGATTATGGCCAGGATCTCTCGGATTTTTCCCCACTTACAACTCGCAATTTTTAATGGGTAACCACGTACGCGTGCGAGTACTTGGATTGAGAGAGCAACTACTGAAATCGTGGCATCTGTTGTTCGTGCCAGGAAAACCATCACGTATTTTAAAACGTAGGGTTTTTGGTTTCCTTTGAATTTAACCTGAACCCGTTAGACTGGGACTGCGCGGAGAAAATTTCCCGAAAACGTCTTAGAGAGCCATAAACAGACTAATTCTGCCGCCATGTTTTTCAAACTTGTTCCAGGACTCTTTGACCGTTCGTTATTTTCACGTCATGTATGCTTCACAAAGTAATGCAACGGCAAAAACGGCAGAACACTAGCCCCTCCCATGACAGGAATTTAGCTGGTCTGGGGATTCTTCGCAGTCAAGAGCCATTATGGCTCTTGTCGCAGTATAATAAGTGTATGGTGACAATAAGAATGGCTCCCTCACTCAACCTCAGCCTTTCACTCAGGTAAAAACACTTCTGTTAGAAACTTAAACCTAAAGTTTCAACTGGAAAAATCTCCCAAACAATTCAACTTCAATGTTTGCGACTTTTTGCAGAAAGGTAGGATCACGCAGAAGATCTATTTCCTTTTCACTTCATTTTACATCCTCAGTACTACTGGTATGGAAGCTAAAAGTTATGTTTATATTTATTTTTATCTGTTTAATATTCATTTTTTTACTCGGATGACTAGGATTTTGACTGTGTAAAGCCGCCCCTCACACGTCCCCCCCCCCCTGCCCCTAGAAAAAATCCGAGTTCGGATATATTTTTTTGGGAGGAGGGGGCGGCTGTACACGGGGTAAGATTTTTGCAGATATTCCATGATATTTGATGCCCATAACGTGAAAAAAGGTAAAATAAGTTTAGAATTAGTTTAGAATATGAAAAAAATTATTTTTTGATCCACCATCAATGGCCAGTTTCTCGCTCTTAAGCTCTTTTTTCTTCGCTAGTGTTTTCTAATTTACATGTTACATATGATATTAATTGACCCCCCAATATTTTTTGGTTATGGCCACTTAACTAAAAATGTTCAGCAAAACAAGACTTTATGTTTATAATTTATTTTACAAATAACAAGTTTTTCTTTAAATGTGATGCATGTGGCTTACAATTTAACAATGACCATTAGGTTTTTTCCTCCAAAGCGAAAAACTGTCAGGAAGAAATATTTTGTTCCACAAGTTCCAAAAGCCTGCGATCCAGTACTATTTTGATTAAAAAGACAAACAAACAACCTAAAGCCGGTTCAGCACAGCGAATACATGTAATGACTCTATTTTCGAGACAAAATCAGGTTGTCATGCCAGCTAGCTTATTGCTTTGGCCACGCGCCCGTTTCAGTCAGAGAATTATAATGAATGCATTATGCGTTTCGTGTCTCGTCAACTTTGCTGTCAAGAAAGTTAAAAAGCCTGATTGGCCTATGCAACTCATAACGTTTTCACCATGCACATATTACATTTAATGTAAAAAGCGTCTGTCTGCTTTTTTTTTGCCCTGGTTTAATATGACAGAAAGTCTGTTCTCTTATCATTTGTTAACGCCCTGTTCTACGGAGAGGTCTACAAAGCTTACTTGTAGATTGAATACGAGCGGACCCTCAAAGACTGGTAAGTCAAGAGAAATTATATGGTTACGGTTTGTCTTTCATCGCTTTAATATTAGAAGAACACTAACTGTCACAAAACCGCGATTTGTTCGCTGAAAAATACCTCAATTCTTCTCAACGAAGTTAGATTCAAACGCGCCTTAATTTGTAAACAATTACAAAGCGTTTACAGCATGTATTAAATACAATCTAATATAATTCAATCCAATTTATCCGCATGGAAAAACAGTGGGAAACATCAGAACCATACAAGCTACCCATATAGTCCACCCAGTTGAGGTCTAGAACACTCACCATGACAGCTAATCGCCACTTTCAAACTTTTCCGAAAGCCATGCGTTAGCGAGCTGGTTTAGGCGTTTTAAGAACCTTTTTCTTCAAAAATATATACCGACTCATAGCTAAACAAGACCACTGTTGGTATAGCTGGTTTACTTCAACTTAGTTTTTCGTTTAAAACTGTACCCCTACCAATCAACAGAATTTATTGATGACGATTAATGCAGAGCTTCGTTGGGCCAAAAAAAAGGCACTTCACTTCACTTAAAATCGAGAGATATGTAAAACTTTCAACATGGTTGTCTGCTGAGACCTAAACTTAAGAACATATATTAAGTACTCGCGAAATGAAAAATTTGTTTTGTTGATCGGTGGAAATTGAATGAATGAATCAGCGTTTATTTCATAGGCATTTATGACGTTTTACCGCGTAATTGAATCGATCCCCAAAATGACTTGCTGCGGTAAATAATAACGCAACTTCAAAAAAAAAAAATATATTGTTCTTTCCTTCTTCTAAAAAGCGCTAATTTAAGGAAAAAGATTTGGCGGATGTAAGATTCGTGTGGAAGCACTGAAAAACAACTGATAGAATATTGGTGCATTCCTTCAACAAAAAGAGCGTTACGAAAGCGACAGTGTTCTTAAAACTAGTTTCAGGCCTTTGATCGAAGGTCAAAACGCTCTTGCTCCAAAGTCGGTGCTTTCCGTTTCACGTGATTTAAGTGAATGATCTGATAGAAGGTCCAAAGGCACGTGATGAGATTTTGCGTTCTATCCATTCAATTAAATGCTGGCTATGTACGTGCCAAGCATGCGTAATTGCACTAGAACATGGAGATTAGGATTGCGGGCTCCTCTGGTCGCTTGCCAAACGTTAGCCTGCGAAAAGAACCGTTTCTCCCCGCTCCTCGCCGCTGGGGACTTTTCGCGAGGAGGATCTTCTGCGACTCAGCGACAGAAATTCGATACTGATGAACTAAAATCTGTCTGGGATCCCGTAGGAAGCGCTGATTAGCAGACGGAGTAGTTATATTGTTTTAGCTATTGTTTACGAATGACAGACAAAAGGCTAAAAAGGTCAAATGTAAACGCGATGAATCTATAACAAAACAGTCAATGACTGTGGAATATATTCTTCTCTAGAAGAAGCATTTGTGTTTTGCCGGTGCTCGTTCGCAGATGAACACAACACTTTACCAAAATCGACCAGTAAAAAAACCTAAAATGGAACAAATTTGCATTTGGAACCCCACGACTACCGGATTTATTAAACAATCATTTACGTCATCCGTATGAAATTTTTGTCGCTGAGTCGAAGACGGTCCTCTTCGCAAAACATCCCCACCGGTGCGGTTCTGGCAGGCTAGCAAAACGCCAGACGAGCATAAAGGAAATGGAATAATTATGTATAAAATTATCTGTCAAAAAAGTTATACGATTGAGAACTGGACGCAAACATTTTGTCCCGATATTAGAACTCGTTGGGTAAAAGATGAGCTGGCTTATATGTCTAAGTCCAAACGACTGTGTTTGAAATCAGATCACCTATCTCCAAGTCTGCCATGTGGAAGATAATACTTAGTGAGAATATTTCTCTAAAAGCTCCATGAAAAATTTAATCGTGAATTAGGGACGCAAAACGCGGTAGGGAGGTCGATGATAAGTGAGCTTGGGTTTTTTGAACAGTAGAACAGGAAACTAAACATATTATTCTTAACATTTTTGTTTGCAAGCTTTCACCGGTGAAAGGGAAATGATATTGGCATGATTTTAAGATAACAGTCATCCCTTCACTAGAAATAAACAGTTCTATTTGGACGCTCCCTAAGTTGATTGATAGGCACTTATTTTACCACCCAAATTAAAATTAGCCACATTCCTTAAAATTACAAGGAAAAAAATCCAGGGCAAAAGTTAGATCCAGCAAGAATTTGTACCCTTCGATCAACTGTGGCTTTTTAGGAAACACATGTATCGATATGCTTGCAGTACACAAAAGCAACCTCCCTTTTCCCCTGCACATTTGAATCATTTGGAGCCATCTTTAGTCATGAGTCAAACCATAGGAAGGAAAGTATCATTTTTCTGACAAAGTTTAATCTTTGCCCACATTTTTGAGGTTTCCACAAGTGAACGTCCATTTTCTCCGAATATAAAAGCAAAACAAATGAGAAGTTAAGTGAACAGCCGATATTAAGAACGGTTTCTATCAAAATATTTTCTTGTCATCTTTTTCACAAATGGTCATTATTTAATGACTAAGCTTCCTGAGTCCTCCAAAAAGCACTAAAGGTTTTCAATGTGGGAAAAAGCACTTCAACCTAACCTCTAAAACATCTTCATTTCCTCAAAATTAATTTCTGAGAAGCTAAATGCTATTTACTTTTTGCAGGAAATCAGAATCATGCTGAAGATCTTTATCCTTTTCACTTTACTTTACATCATCAGTACTAATGGTAAGAAAAAGTCCAATTCTATGACGTTTCTAAATATGTTTTACTAATTTATGTCTAATTCTTGTCTTTTTCATATACAAAATCTGCACAGTAATTTTTAGGGAGTTGATATAATTCCAAAAATGGAGTAAAAATTTTAGGTACAGGAAAACCCCTTTTTGGGGGTTACTTTAACTCCTAATTTAACTCCAAATTTGGGGTAATTTTTACTTCTCAAAGAGAGTTCTTTTTACTCCCAGTCTGGAGTTAAAATAACTCCATAAATGGTGTTATTTTTACTCGTTACATGGGTTGTTTTTACTTTTTTTGGAATTACTTTAACTCTGAAAGTGGGGTAAAAATTTTAGGTACAGGATAACTCCTCTTTTGGGGTTATTTTAACTCCTCGATATCTAGGGTCATTTTTACCCCTGAAAAAGAGTTCTTTAAACTCCTTGGAGTTACAATGACTCCCAAAAAATAACTCCACTGTAAGGAGTTAAATTAACCCCACTAGATGAGTTATTATAACTCCTTAAAAATTACTGTGTGATAAGCGACATTTTTGCGCATGTAGTATAGTAGGAAACTGTTAGATCCCTTTTTTACGCAAGATTCTCATCAACTTGCACACGACTATATTAACGCCGATGACGTCACGGCCCTTTGTATGACAATAGATTGTCTGCGATGGACAATGGAATCGGCAAGACATAGAACTTGCATGATTATGTTACGGCTCATTGAATTTTAAGTCACAGTTGAGTTAGCGGTTATTCCTTCTACAATCAACAAATAAATACTTTTGTAAGTTTTTAGTCTAAGAATGGAATAGACCTATATATAACTTATGTAAATGAGATTCCACCGCATTGTATTCTCGGGATAAAGACTATTTTTTAAGGGGCCGTGACGCTACAGGCGTTAACCCTTTCACTGCCAGGATAAAAGAAGGAGTCTCGTAAACTGGTTTTAACTTTCGAATCTGTGGACGAAATCCTGCGGTGTGACCATTCAAATGAAACCTCTCTGTCAGTACTTTCACATTGTATTATTAATCTGATTTTACAGCATTTTACCAAAATACAATTGGAGATTTTGTTGAAATTTGACTTTGGCCACTTTTGGCAGTGAAAGGGTTAATTATTCTTGAGCAAGTTAGTAAGATTCCTGCCCAAAATATGGGGTTCAACTGGTCCTTTCTATACTACTCACATTATCTTGCACAAGTTCTAAATAGGGAATACGACAATTAATCTTAATTTCTGTTCTATTTCAGCTGATTCAACCCCTTGTAACAAAGACATTGGAATCCTTATCGACACGTCACTAAGTATTCCTCAAAGGAAACTTGAGGTTTTTTTGGAAACGTTTTTAAAGCCATTCTATGCCAAATTCGAAATATCAGCGCAAAAAACCCAGTTTGGTTTGATAACCTTTGACAAATACAGTCGTTTGAGGTTCACGTTGGCAGAAAACGTCAGTACTATTGAACCAGTTAGACAGTTCATAACAAGAATCGACCTAGCCCTGCTACAAGCCAAAAACGAGCTGTTTACTTTAAGTGCAGGAGACAGAGAAGATAAGCAAAATGTGTTACTCGTGTTCACGGATGGGAGGCCTTTTCCACCAGAAACGTTCCTTCTTTTCAACAAATCTTTACCTTTTTTAAGGGTAAGAGATGTGATTTTTCTTCTCGAAAGAAACCAACCAACCAACCAACCAACTAACCAGCCGCATTACGTCAACAAACTAATCTAAAAACATATAAATAGGCCACTTGCACTAAGAGGTCACGTGACCAATGCTTCCTTTAAACAATGAGTTGGAATCTTACAGATGCCAAAAATTGACAGAGCATATAAAATGTATCTTACACCCGAAGTTTGAGAGGAAACGCACTTTAGGGAGATATTTTATGACACTTTGATTTTTCAGCAAAGTATTATGATTTGTATTGGCTGCCATGTTGGAGGGCATACTCTTGCCCTCCAACATGGCGGCCAAAACCACTTTTTGCTTATATCCTGTTAAACGTTTGATAGTTACGCTCAGATGTGTTGTAAACGTTGCCACATCATTTTCCTTGAAGTTTAAGTGCAAAATTTGTGTTCAGAAAGAGGCAATTCATAATTTTACAATTTTGGCTAAGTGACCGGCTACGAACTTACTCATTTTAAGAAAATGGTGCAGGTTTGAAAAACCAAATCACTATTATTTTGTTTAAGATATGACCCATTAATCGTTTTACGAAAGCAAAATTATGTAACTTCCATTGTCATAAAGACAATGTCACATGACCTCTTATGGCAAATGGCCTATTACAATGTCTCTATTTAAAAAAGTTTTTAGATTTGTTAGAGGACCTAAAATGGCTAGACGCTTTTTATGACTGTCAAAAAGTGCCAAAGTGCCAAAGTGCGTGCATGTATAAGGTTTATCTCAAAAATTTCTCCTGGCAACCCTTTGTATGCGCTTATTTTAAGTAGGTCCCAGCCTAGGGAATCCCAATACGATCTTAGAAGGAATACCAACGTTGTATCCAAACAAACCAACACCGACCGTTTTGCACAGTTTGTAACGTGCAAATATGCCACCTATTTAGATTCCTAAGCGCTTTACATACTTATTTTGTATTATTTATTACCTTAGATTCCCGTTATTTCTGACCCTACCTGTAATTCAGTTCTCACTGCAAAAGGTAGCAATAAACCAATTTATTTTTTATTTATTTATTTATAAAAAAAAACTTCTGGTTTAGCGAAGCATGTGAAATTTGTCATCAGAAGGTATACCAAAGGGATAACTGTTCTGTTAAAAGGGATACACCCAATTGCAAAAACGTTGTCATAGAAAAATGAAAAAAGGAAAAAGCTAAAAAGGAATTAATTCAGCTAATTTAGCCACGTTCTCATGGTGGATTCATTTGCAGCCGTTACATTTCTCCGCTAGATTTTCAGCTTTAAAACAATAGCAAATTCCAACAGGCAAAAACGACGTCCAGGTGCAGATGTTGCAAATGAATTCATTAGGCTTATCAGCCTATTTTATTCCTATTTGGCTTTTTTTTTCATTTTTCTAAGACAACGTTATTGCAATTAGGTGTATGTCAAAAGAAAAGGGGTAGACTTTAGGGCGTAGCCTGCAAGTATCAAACTATGTTTAGTGCCTCCCCCCGCCCAGGTGAGAATCATACCTCCTTTCCGTGATTATGTAGAGCGAATAGTTAAAATTGAAGGCACCACTTCTAATTACCAGTTTTTTTTTCGCAGGCGCAAAACGTTAGTATATTTGCTGTCGGTTACGGAATAGAAGCTCAGATTAATACAACAGTGCTTAGGGAAATAGGAGGAGACAATGTATTGATCATGTATGAAGACAAAACCTTAGGATATACACCCTTTGTCGATCCAATAAAGAAAATGGTTTGCAGTAAGTCAATATTTCCTCAAGTCAGTTGCCTTCCTTATAATTGATTTCACTTCTAGTTCATGGTTATGATTGTTATAGTTATAACTATGATTATGATTAAGATTATTATTTTATCACCATCATCGTTAACATCATCATCATCATCATCACTGTATCATTATACTATATCGTCATCGTTACTACTGCAATTAGAAAATAGAGTCTTGCATGCCTTTGTTATTAACTTTGTCGGTGTGATTTTCAAGTTATCTCTGGCAGGCGGGGTTAGGAGAAGCTTTGAGTTCAGAATCAGCTTGAGGCGTCTATTCTTATTATTACTATTTCTGTTAGTATTATTATTATTATTATTATTATTATTATTATTATTATTATTATTATTATTATTATTATTATTATTATTATTATTTTATTTCTTACTACAGGCGACCTGACATCGACCCATGGTAATCCACAGTGGTCCGAATGGAGTCAGTGTAGTGTTACTTGTGGCTCTGGAACACAGTCACGCAATAGACCCTGCATAAATGGAATTTGTTCTGAAACTCGAACTTGTGAACAGGACCCTTGCCTTAATGGTGAGTGTGAAATTTAAATAAGCAATATATCTTCTCCGATTGGAAATAAAAATTTAACAGGCAAAGTCGCTAAAAATCGAAGATGATTCCCTTAGTCACTGACACGGTGACGTATTACACTGTCTGGTAGTTTTTTTCTGTTGTTTAATAGTAATTAATTATAAAATAACTCAGATAGTACGAGCGTTCTGATTGGTTAAAAACCTATGGTTTATTGTGCTGGTAAACTCATAGAAAACTTAAAATTATTTATAAAAGTAAAAGACCACACTTTCTATGGGTTTCCCGGCGCAATTAACCACTTGGGATGTTGGGGAAACACTCGCAAAACTTGTAAATCACTTGCCTTCGGCTCGTGATTTACAAGCTTTTCTCGTGTTCTCCCAACATCCCGCGTGGGTTATCACACCGGTAAACCCATAGAAAGTGCTGTCTATTGCTTAAATAAACCAAAAAAGCTTTTTCAAAGGAAAGAAAATGCTTACTAACAAAAACCAGAAAAAGAACCTTTAAATCATTTCTTAAAATGGATCCAAAGTTTAGCACGGAGCCATATTGGCTATTTATCTCATAGGGATATATTATTATTTACCCAAGACATTTCTCTGTTTCTGATTGACTTTAAATCCCACGACTACTTCTTCGTAACCCGCTAGCGCTGAACAAATTTGGCAGATGCTTAGATTATACCATCACTGACGTAAGTCTCTCTGACGTCAATAAATGAGTATGCGATATAGCATTGACGTCGCAAAAGACAGGGGTGCGGAAGCTTAGCTGTCGTGAGTGTAGAACTCTATAAAAAGCGAAAGAGTTCACGGATTTTCAAAGAAAAATAGCAGAATTACTTGCTAACTCACGATAAACCGCTTTTTGAGGAATATCTGCAGGAATGAAAAAACGTTCGTTCACACTTCGAACGTACAATGGAACAAGCACAAATTTTGAAGAAACTTTAACTGGAGGTGTTGAAAAGTTCAGGTGCAAGACCAATACAAAAAAACTTGTACAATCAAACTTGCTCTGAACCTTGGATCAAAAAAGATCTCGATCAGTCAAATTTAATAAATTATTGTCGAAGAGACAACTGCCAGGAATGATCAAACAACGTGAAAAGACTAGAGTTGCAATATTTAGATTTGCCAATACCAGTCGTCATCAAGTTTATTACGAAGATCACGAAATTACAGAAATTTCTCTCAAGATATGCAGTACTACAATGGGAGATGATGGAGGTAATGATGTTAATGCATGGATCAATTTTACCCGCTACCACTAACCCTTCTCCCCTTCCACCCCCCCCCCCCNTATAGCACGGAGCCATCTTGGCTATTTATCTCATAGGGATATATTATTATTTACCCAAGACATTTCTCTGTTTCTGATTGACTTTAAATCCCACGACTACTTCTTCGTAACCCGCTAGCGCTGAACAAATTTGGCAGATGCTTAGATTATACCATCACTGACGTAAGTCTCTCTGACGTCAATAAATGAGTATGCGATATAGCATTGACGTCGCAAAAGACAGGGGTGCGGAAGCTTAGCTGTCGTGAGTGTAGAACTCTATAAAAAGCGAAAGAGTTCACGGATTTTCAAAGAAAAATAGCAGAATTACTTGCTAACTCACGATAAACCGCTTTTTGAGGAATATCTGCAGGAATGAAAAAACGTTCGTTCACACTTCGAACGTACAATGGAACAAGCACAAATTTTGAAGAAACTTTAACTGGAGGTGTTGAAAAGTTCAGGTGCAAGACCAATACAAAAAAACTTGTACAATCAAACTTGCTCTGAACCTTGGATCAAAAAAGATCTCGATCAGTCAAATTTAATAAATTATTGTCGAAGAGACAACTGCCAGGAATGATCAAACAACGTGAAAAGACTAGAGTTGCAATATTTAGATTTGCCAATACCAGTCGTCATCAAGTTTATTACGAAGATCACGAAATTACAGAAATTTCT
Source organism: Porites evermanni (assembly GCA_942486025.1). NCBI lineage: Eukaryota > Metazoa > Cnidaria > Anthozoa > Scleractinia > Poritidae > Porites > Porites evermanni. The sequence continues at coordinate 105,993 of CALNXI010000387.1, read as the reverse complement.
CTCAAGATATGCAGTACTACAATGGGAGATGATGGAGGTAATGATGTTAATGCATGGATCAATTTTACCCGCTACCACTAACCCTTCTCCCCTTCCCCCCCCCCCCCCCGACATATCCTGGGACATTTCCAGCCCTTTAGGGCTGGGGCTAGGGATTTCTTTTGAGGCGGCCCTGGCCGAGGGTAGGGGGTAGAGTAGGTGGTAAATAACTACTCTTTGTTCTTGTCAAGTTCATAATTTCTTTGTTGACATGGTGACGCCAGACCGATTGGAGGCTTTTAAGACTGTTCAAACATGGAGAAATATAAGTAAAGATTAACCTCTTAACATTATAATTGCCAACGAGGCTGCGAGACGGCAGCCTAATAGAGTCGTGCGCGATTGTTCCAGGGGCAGAAAAAATCTCGAATCGATGTAACATTTAGGAAATATAGGTAGTCTTTACACTAGAGTCTAAATAAGCTAAGAAATATTTCAAGACAAGTAAATTTTGATTACTTCAAGTAAAATAAAGCTTCACACACAACCGCTTCATTTTTACTTCATGTTAACTTAAGGCTATTTTCCCACGCAACATAATTAAGATTGATTGAAATGTTTCGCTTTTCTCAAAGCTCAAAAAAACCGCAAGTAACCGCAAGTCAGCTAAGTCGGTTTTAAGGATGGTTTTCAAGTCGCTTGAAACTTTCTTGAATCGTTTCAACTTTCCGACTTTAATGAGATGCAAAGTAAAGTCACTTGAGATTTTACTTCACACACGAATTTTTGATTAAGTAAAACTTAGCAGCTCTTAAGTCTTGCTTAACATCCCAGTGTAAAGACAACCATAGTAATGCAAGGCAACATTTTTGACATAATGCAGAACAGACAATGAATCGCTTCGAGCGAACACGTGATACAGATCAGAGAATCCACGAGCCGTGTGCGTGTTTGTGAGTCCCGTGCTCATCCCGTCTTCAACCAATCGTCGGATGGACATTTATTTGCATAATACGCGATTAAATTTTTTTTTGCCTGCCGCTAATTTAAGAAAAAAACGACGCCGTAAAATTGATTGCGTCTTGGAAGCAAAATAATTCGGAAGGCTTCATCGGCGCACCTTAAATCTTATATTCGCGGACTTAAATACGATTTTCTCGAGGATTCTAAATTGGCTTATCAGTTGTAAGACCACTAAATTTTACGCAACATGACATGTGCGCAACTTCGGACAAAAATACGAACTTCAATATCTCGAAAAATTTACTATGTAAAGTCGGGACTTCAAATTATTTATGCAATAGAACAGTTTAGTTTACTGTTTTCAAAAGACAAACTTAAAGCAAGGGGCACACATACACCAACCCATGATCCCCCGACAGCTCAAACATGGGTTGGAGTTGTGCAGAGCTGCCCCTTAAAAGGACAAGTTCACGATACTACGCATGTGTGAGTTCTGTCAGCAGCTGATTGTTTTTAAACCAATCGGAAGCGAGTTAGATGCACGCAAGGAAATTTACACAATTCAGATTCATTGTTCGCGACCCGGGAGTATTTCCGGACATTTGGTTTGATTTTATATATTCCCCTAATTCATACTTATTCTTTGCTATCCCTCAGATATAATTATGTTGTAGCCGATAAGAATAAGATTTACAGCCCTGTCCTGCTTTAAAAACAAACATTTACCTACGTGTATTTTTACGAGGCCTTTTACGTACCCACGCTAACAAAGCAGTCACCGATTGGCAAACAAAATTTGTAAACAAACCTTCTATTCTGATCTCTCTGTTCGCCTTATATAAACCTAGAGATACCTGCAAATAGCGCCCGACCGGTGACAAAAACACACAGCGTATGAGTATAAAGATTATCTTAAATTGAGCAAAAAATTCAATTGCTTATCAGCCTTCGCGTTGATAAAGAAACCAGATTATAAACAGAATATTCAGGCAATAATTTATTTTAAAAACATCAATTCTTAAACATATACGATCATACAGCAAAGATAAAAGGAACATTTCAAGTGTACCAGATCGGTGAAGACGCGCAGCCTGTTGCGTACTTTTCAGTATACAAGGCATAGTTATAAGTCAAATCAGAGTTGAACAAACACATACTTTTTACCACTTTCCAAGTGAAACCACACACTACTCCTAGAACCATACCATATCGAGCGGCTAAGCTTTTCTATCTCCAAAGACTCTTGAGAACGTCCTGTTGCCGGTCTCCCGCGACGTCGCTTCTGAGACTCCATTCAGGAAATTGAGTTTTCGTCCCCTAAACGCCTTTCTCCGAAAACAAAACAACACTTACGGGTACTTAAGAAATAGCAGACCTCACTTTGCTTACTTAGAGCGACGGATGGGTGAATTTAAAGACAGATTCCTTTGGATTAGCAGTTGATGTCTTCTTCGAATTTAGCGTTGGCCCGTATGATTTATTCCGGAAGCTGTCAAGGCGCGCACGCGTATGACCGTGAACCCCCCGCTTTAAAGGAGTGCCTTGCACACGCCTCGGCAGTAGAGGGTCTTTTAGACGGGTTTACCCCGTTCATTGACCTGACGGCTATGCCATGCTGCTGAGTTCTGATAAATGTCCGTGGCTGCCACGCCCACGTGATATAGCTGTGCCCATGGGTGGGTTGGTGTAAACGTGCCCCTTGCTTGCACTACTTTCAAGGTAATTTTCGCTTATGCAATTGAATTAAGTTCAATCTATTATTCAAAATTTACTGTAATTTATGACATTTCTGAACAAATTAAACTGCACGTGTAGATAGGTACAATCCTTGCTCGTTGGCACTTAGCGATGGCTATAACTAGTAAATATTTCGAATATAATTTTATAAATGTCAAATGGATGTGCGTATGATGCGTAATCGAAAATAGAACTGTTCTGTCTGCTGTTCGTTGAGGATCTGGATGGGGGGATCTACATGTAGGTACCTCAAGTGAAGATAACATATTTTTTGTAAACCTTTGGTCGATCATTTAAGTCATAATTTTCTTTTTCATTTCCGCTTCCATTTCCTCATATGTGTCTCAGGGGGCGGGGGCCAGTCCATTGGAGACAGCGCTTCTTGAGTCAGCGAAAAAGACCGCCTACTCGACGTTTTTGTCCATAGAGTAATGTACTGTCAGTTAAAACTTTCGATCTATGTAAATCTCAAATAAATGACCGAATTTTCGCTAGGGACGAATTATCCGTCTGAAACAAATTAATCGTATTCAAATTCCCCGTTCAGACATATTTTCGCCCCAAATTCTTCTGCACTACATTTGTCTGACAGACGAGACGAAATCGAAATGGAGCTTCGTTCGCAGAGCTCTCCTATTTTTGTGGTGGATCATACAAAGTATAAGAGCGATACAAGCTTAGTTCCTGACAAAGGATGGGACTGTCCTGGACTGTGAGACCATAGACAATAAAATGTTACAACTACTTAACAGCTTGATGGTGAATTTTTAATTGTTAAAGATTACTGATATTATTATTTACTTTATACTACTACATGAGAAATTTCTGCAATTTGATTGGCTGAGAGCAGTGATATTTCAGTTTAATTTGAAATACCTACATGTGAAAATTACAAACGTTTCGCGGGTAGTAGTATAAACAAATAATAGCATCATTTGTACGTGATATTTGGCATAAATACCACTCGTGAAATTTCAAAATTGTCTCAAATTTCACTCGCCTGATGGCTCGTGAAATTACGTAGAAGAATTTCGAAATAGCACTCTTGGTATTTATTCCAAATATCATTACTAATCATGCTATTACATACACTAAAATTCAAAAATTTATTTAAAGTTATTCAAACTTTTAGTCATGCATAATGTATAGTATTTCTGAAATAAATTTTATGAACACTTTAAGAACCTTTTCAAGCTGATTCCTCACTAAGTCGGTGAATAAGAACTTGAGCAGCCTGAACCTCGAAATCACAGGCTCTTATATGCGAGTGAATACTGTACTTCAAGCTATAGGCGAATCTTTGGTGACGTCACCCTTTACATTTTTCCTCCTTAATACGACTTAACTCAAAGAAATCGTGGCCGTATATATGAACTAAATGCAAAAGTTGAAAGAGTTGATTAAGTTGAGCAGTTTGTGCAATTCTCAGCTCTTTGCAAGCAATATTGAAGGAAATATCAGCCATCAAAAACTGTGAAATTGCTTGGAAGGTAAAATGTTAATGAGCCATACATTCTCTGTTCAATTTCGAGTTTTTAGAAGAGAATGTCTCCGAAACCGTTCGATGTATTGGGCTCAAATTTTCAGAGATAATTGAAACTGTTATGCTCTTTCAATATTCCGAGTTTATATTTTATTAGCGTCATCAGGTAGTAATAAGCATAATGTTAATGAGGCAAAAAGTGCCTACAAAGATTCGGCTATACCGACGTTTTAAAAAAAGGACTTTTTACCTTTTTGCAAGCATGTGGGACAAATTACGAGAAGATTGGATGCTTTAAGGATAACTTTAAACGACCACTGCCAAAACTGCTCCTAACAAGAAGAGGCAACATTGACTGGGGAAACTGGAAAACGTTTCTTAACAAGTAAGTTTCTTAGTTTAGCGCCATGTTGAGTCATTTCCATATGGTATAGTCTCCCTAGGGGAGAGGGGTCAAAGAAAGACTGAACCACGTTCAGATAGACCTTATTCACGATACCCGCCATCTTTGCACGCGCTTTTAAAAGGACTGATGGAATAAAAATAATGTCACGTGGTTTCTCAGGGGCCAAACAAACAATAAAGTTTGCCAATGCAAGAAATCGCGGTCGAGTTTGTTTATTCTAGCCAACAGGAAAATGGAGAACATTTTATCTTAAGGACGATAATGGCAAATTATGGGTGGAGACGATCATTGTTACTTTTTTAGATGTGGTCGCGACCGTAGATGTTCTCACAGCAAGTCATAATGACGTATTAAAAAGTTGTCGAAATTCGAAATGTATATTTTGCATGACAATTAAATCGTCGTCTCGTTTGGAGAGAATAAACAAACTCGAGCGCGATTACTCGTATTGGCAAATTTTGTCACTTGTTTGCCCCCTGAAATACCACGTGACATTGCTTTCCTCCCATCAATCCTAAAGCGCTTGCAAAGATGGCGGGTAACATAAATAAGGTCTATTGGTTTCGTTAATTCTAATTTTTCTTTGAGCATCTCCATTTCTTTCATATGGAAGTCATTCCGGGAGAGGGGGCAGACGAAAGTTTATTTTGTAACTTGGCTTGTTTTGTTTTAGTTTGTGTTGTTTTAATCTGTTTACCGTTTAACAACAACCTAGAGGATCTAAAGAATTCGTTTATACGGGTTCTTACCCAAAAAGCTCAAAAGAGCGGAAAACCCGGGGTAGGAAGGGGTGACCGGAGATATCATTACCGGCTTAAGGAAAGAACTAGCACCGAATCAACCGATTTATGCTCGTCACCTCGAGCCCTGAGCTTCGAGATACAAGCCTGTATCAAATTTAGGCAGTGCTCGAAAATTGGTTGAATTCTAGCTTGTACTTTGGACAATTAGCTCTCACATTTTAATTGCCAGGGGCCAATTGTTTTTCGTCTTAGTTACATAATGATTTTTTTGGAGAAAAACTTGCCTAGCTAGCCCTCACCCATTGGGCAAGTACCCTTAACAGTCACTTGCGGAAACCTTCTTGACTCCTACTTGTCAAGGACTACCGGACAGGAGTTTTTGCGAGCCCTATTAGTGTATTGTTTTCTTCACTGTCCCATCCTTGTTTCCCCTCCTTCCGTAACCTGCGTAGCAGGCCCAAGAAAGAACGGCGCGCGAGAGACACGCTCAATCTCCCCTCGCGTGTCTCCCTCTCACGCGCTCGTTCTTTCTTGCGCCCACTACTTCCAAGCGCCTGCTACCCAGGCTACTCCTCCTGGGAGGGGTTACTCCTTTATATAAGCCATATAGGTACCTTATTACATGAACTTTTCGCGACATGTTTATTTCGCGATTTTGATGAGCGCACATTTCGCGACACTTAAATTTCGCGAATTTGCGAAAATTGTATATTTTGAATCACTTTAATTTCGCGTTTTTGAGTACAATTTTCATTTCATACTCAATGTTATTTAACATGTCTTTGAATTAAGTAAAATGACTTTATCAAAGGAACAATAAAGCCAAAATCATGAAGAAAACGCAACAGCGGGGACTAATGTCAACAGTAACAATAAAACAGTTCTCACAATGTCCAAAAGCAGTTCATGCTTGTACGGAATTATTGTTCTTGAGTCAATTGGCCACAACATCCATTTACACTGAGCATTCCTCAGAAAAGTAACAAATGTGATTTGTAAACGTTTCAGTGGCAATAAACTCGTTCATTTTTGATATGGACATAACGTGAGTCACTTAATTTTCGTGTCATGTTATGTTCGCGTCACTCATTGTTCGCGTCACTTTCATGTCGCGATTTTTTTTTTTGTATCGCAAAATTAACGTGAAGGGAACATTTCATGTAATAAGGTATGTGCCGCCCCAAAGTGTATGGCTTTTGGGCCTTTTTGGTCTGAAAACGGCTATACACTTTGCCTATTTTTGTCTGGAATCGGGTATTGTTTTCGAGGGAACTACGGGGGTGCATGAACGTAGTTTTCGTTTCAATTCCAAATGAAGAAGGAAATAGAAATACGCCAGGAGCCCTGAATACGCGAATTCGAAATGCATTTGAAGACTTTTTTTGTTTGCGCTCTAATCTAGGTAATTATGACTTAATTAATGCCTAAAGGCCAGGTCTGAAAACGGGTTGGGATTTTAGAGGTCTGGTCTTTAAATGGGTGTGGAAAAGGACAATTTTTGCTCTGAACTTGATAGGGTCCGGATTTGGAGAACCAGGCGGCACACTCCCACCAAGAATTCCCAGGAGTACCCCCGGGCCTCTCCTGTTGGTCTCCCTCAACCAATAAGCGCCCAGAGGAAGCCTATAACTCTAAGTGAGCAAATTCCATGTACTCGTGTCACTGCTATTTCACTAACCAGTTTATGTTTAGAATAAATATGGTGCGAATTTAGATTATCTTTCAGGTCTCACAAACCAGTCAGCAGACTAAGACGTTTAGTTTTCTTTCCTTTTTCATGCCTTATACTCAGTCAGATGCGCTCGATCATAGACGGAGCAGAGCTTCCACTTTAAAAGATAAACCGGTCTGTAAAAAACGCCGTGACAAAGGTCTGATTTGGGAGTTGCTTACTTTGGGTCATGGGCTCCTAACGCCCAGTTATATCTTAAGCGTTATTGTAAAGCTAAAACCTCCAAAGCTTCTCAACTTTTGACATGGACAAGCCAGGGAAAATCGGTTGGCTTCGCTGGAAAGAGCGCTATTTAAGTTATTAAACTTGCCCAGTTGTTTAAAACTGACAAAGACATACCTGCTCAAAGACGCCAAAATTTTACAGACCTTTGTATTGCGGGGGAACAAGCAAGCGTCTATAAGTTTTAGCAGCTTTGCAGAGCTATATCTTTGCTCGTTTTAGACGTATCACTCTCAAACTTGGCAAGTTCACTTATTTCAAGACGTTTTTTTTTTCCAGTAGTGGCCCATGTCAAAAGCTGAAATAACCATGCAAGGGTCTATTGGTTTGTTTTGTCTAGGATCGTAAGTGATTGTGCTAACGCAACTTCGAAACAGGGCTTCGAATATTTTGGCATTCAGTTCTATGGTGAGTGTTGGTCCGGAGTGAGTAAGATAGCCTATGATGCCGTTGGCAAATCAGACAACTGCAAAGGTCCGAATTTCACAAAGTGTGATGATGCACCTTGCTCGTACTGTGTGGGACAAGCAAAAGTGAACTACGTATATAAAATCAATTCGTGATTGCCCTCCTCATGCAGGTAAAATAACAAGAACCAAGACTGAGTACCTACCCCTCCCCTAAGTCACCAAAGTGAGAAGTAAGTGTTGATGTTGACTTAGGTGCGATCAGGCGTTTTTTTTTTAAGGGCGGACGAGGCGAATGGAAAAAAAAATAACGCCTGATACATTTATTTAACAAGCCACCAGCCGCCCTGTAATTTAAATAAACAAACGTCAGCTCTACCTGTCAAGTTAATGGGCCAATCAGCATTTACCGGAAGTCAGTTGCTATGCGTACATTGGCGGGAATCTCATTTCAACGAGGCGCGGAAAACGTCTGCCCGCTCCCTTTTATCCCTCTATGTCTCTCAAGGGAAGAGAAAAGAAAATTACACGGCGATGTTCAGATGGCGCTCGCTAAAAAAGTAAAAAATGTTATCTTTGTGATGAAATTCTACTAGCTGGGGCTGTGCCGTTATGCAAAGCCGCAAGAAATGGAGAGTTAACGGAAAAAAAAATTGTCTACTGCCGGCAGTATCGTGTTGTCGGCCTTAGTCATAAGCGTTGGGATAGGTATTTGTAATGCAGCGAGCGAAGAATCCATATCAGCTTGCAAGCTACTTGCAATTAGCGTTTCTTTTAATGGATGCAATAATTTAATTTCTTTCCTTCTGATACAGGTAAAGAAATATTCAACGAAAAGAAGCTTTACAAATTTGAACTGACATTGACAACTGTTTATCGATATATACATAATCTCTTAATTAGATAAGAATTGCCCGCACGTGTTCTTCTTATTTTTGTTTATCAATTTTTGTCTTTATCTTCATCTTTCAGATATTTATTACATATTCCAGTGGTCGGGTGATAGAACACGAGTGTACAGGTGACGAAGAGCTTCTTAAAAAACTTAGGAATCAAAAACTACAAAGCCGCCGCAGTTGGCGTCACTAAATTTTCTCCACTGCACGATAAAGTGTTAGAAGAGATTGGAAAAGAAATAAAGAGAGAATTAAAGAACTACTCAAAAGATCCGACGAACACGTACAAGTATCGAGGGGAGTTAGAGAAGCTTGCTGATTTCCGAAATGACCATTTGATTACAGAAATCCAACAAAAAGCACCCAACTTGCATTGCCTTGTTTCTTCGTCATTTCCAAGGAACAAAAAAGTAAAGAACGCGAAAAACGAGGAGGCATTTAAGAACTAGCACCGAATCAACCGATTTATGCTCGTCACCTCGAGCCCTGAGCTTCGAGATACAAGCCTGTATCAAATTTAGGCAGTGCTCGAAAATTGGTTGAATTCTAGCTTGTACTTTGGACAATTAGCTCTCACATTTTAATTGCCAGGGGCCAATTGTTTTTCGTCTTAGTTATATAATGATTTTTTTGGAGAAAAACTTGCCTAGCTAGCCCTCACCCATTGGGCAAGTACCCTTAACAGTCACTTGCAGAAACCTTCTTGACTCCTACTTGTCAAGGACTACCGGACAGGAGTTTTTGCGAGCCCTATTAGTGTATTGTTTTCTTCACTGTCCCATCCTTGTTTCCCCTCCTTCCGTAACCTGCGTAGCAGGCCCAAGAAAGAACGGCGCGCGAGAGACACGCTCAATCTCCCCTCGCGTGTCTCCCTCTCACGCGCTCGTTCTTTCTTGCGCCCACTACTTCCAAGCGCCTGCTACCCAGGCTACTCCTCCTGGGAGGGGTTACTCCTTTATATAAGCCATATAGGTACCTTATTACATGAACTTTTCGCGACATGTTTATTTCGCGATTTTGATGAGCGCACATTTCGCGACACTTAAATTTCGCGAATTTGCGAAAATTGTATATTTTGAATCACTTTAATTTCGCGTTTTTGAGTACAATTTTCATTTCATACTCAATGTTATTTAACATGTCTTTGAATTAAGTAAAATGACTTTATCAAAGGAACAATAAAGCCAAAATCATGAAGAAAACGCAACAGCGGGGACTAATGTCAACAGTAACAATAAAACAGTTCTCACAATGTCCAAAAGCAGTTCATGCTTGTACGGAATTATTGTTCTTGAGTCAATTGGCCACAACATCCATTTACACTGAGCATTCCTCAGAAAAGTAACAAATGTGATTTGTAAACGTTTCAGTGGCAATAAACTCGTTCATTTTTGATATGGACATAACGTGAGTCACTTAATTTTCGCGTCATGTTATGTTCGCGTCACTCATTGTTCGCGTCACTTTCATGTCGCGATTTTTTTTTTGTATCGCAAAATTAACGTGAAGGGAACATTTCATGTAATAAGGTATGTGCCGCCCCAAAGTGTATGGCTTTTGGGCCTTTTTGGTCTGAAAACGGCTATACACTTTGCCTATTTTTGTCTGGAATCGGGTATTGTTTTCGAGGGAACTACGGGGGTGCATGAACGTAGTTTTCGTTTCAATTCCAAATGAAGAAGGAAATAGAAATACGCCAGGAGCCCTGAATACGCGAATTCGAAATGCATTTGAAGACTTTTTTTGTTTGCGCTCTAATCTAGGTAATTATGACTTAATTAATGCCTAAAGGCCAGGTCTGAAAACGGGTTGGGATTTTAGAGGTCTGGTCTTTAAATGGGTGTGGAAAAGGACAATTTTTGCTCTGAACTTGATAGGGTCCGGATTTGGAGAACCAGGCGGCACACTCCCACCAAGAATTCCCAGGAGTACCCCCGGGCCTCTCCTGTTGGTCTCCCTCAACCAATAAGCGCCCAGAGGAAGCCTATAACTCTAAGTGAGCAAATTCCATGTACTCGTGTCACTGCTATTTCACTAACCAGTTTATGTTTAGAATAAATATGGTGCGAATTTAGATTATCTTTCAGGTCTCACAAACCAGTCAGCAGACTAAGACGTTTAGTTTTCTTTCCTTTTTCATGCCTTATACTCAGTCAGATGCGCTCGATCATAGACGGAGCAGAGCTTCCACTTTAAAAGATAAACCGGTCTGTAAAAAACGCCGTGACAAAGGTCTGATTTGGGAGTTGCTTACTTTGGGTCATGGGCTCCTAACGCCCAGTTATATCTTAAGCGTTATTGTAAAGCTAAAACCTCCAAAGCTTCTCAACTTTTGACATGGACAAGCCAGGGAAAATCGGTTGGCTTCGCTGGAAAGAGCGCTATTTAAGTTATTAAACTTGCCCAGTTGTTTAAAACTGACAAAGACATACCTGCTCAAAGACGCCAAAATTTTACAGACCTTTGTATTGCGGGGGAACAAGCAAGCGTCTATAAGTTTTAGCAGCTTTGCAGAGCTATATCTTTGCTCGTTTTAGACGTATCACTCTCAAACTTGGCAAGTTCACTTATTTCAAGACGTTTTTTTTTTCCAGTAGTGGCCCATGTCAAAAGCTGAAATAACCATGCAAGGGTCTATTGGTTTGTTTTGTCTAGGATCGTAAGTGATTGTGCTAACGCAACTTCGAAACAGGGCTTCGAATATTTTGGCATTCAGTTCTATGGTGAGTGTTGGTCCGGAGTGAGTAAGATAGCCTATGATGCCGTTGGCAAATCAGACAACTGCAAAGGTCCGAATTTCACAAAGTGTGATGATGCACCTTGCTCGTACTGTGTGGGACAAGCAAAAGTGAACTACGTATATAAAATCAATTCGTGATTGCCCTCCTCATGCAGGTAAAATAACAAGAACCAAGACTGAGTACCTACCCCTCCCCTAAGTCACCAAAGTGAGAAGTAAGTGTTGATGTTGACTTAGGTGCGATCAGGCGTTTTTTTTTTAAGGGCGGACGAGGCGAATGGAAAAAAAAATAACGCCTGATACATTTATTTAACAAGCCACCAGCCGCCCTGTAATTTAAATAAACAAACGTCAGCTCTACCTGTCAAGTTAATGGGCCAATCAGCATTTACCGGAAGTCAGTTGCTATGCGTACATTGGCGGGAATCTCATTTCAACGAGGCGCGGAAAACGTCTGCCCGCTCCCTTTTATCCCTCTATGTCTCTCAAGGGAAGAGAAAAGAAAATTACACGGCGATGTTCAGATGGCGCTCGCTAAAAAAGTAAAAAATGTTATCTTTGTGATGAAATTCTACTAGCTGGGGCTGTGCCGTTATGCAAAGCCGCAAGAAATGGAGAGTTAACGGAAAAAAAAATTGTCCACTGCCGGCAGTATCGTGTTGTCGGCCTTAGTCATAAGCGTTGGGATAGGTATTTGTAATACAGCGAGCGAAGAATCCATATCAGCTTGCAAGCTACTTGCAATTAGCGTTTCTTTTAATGGATGCAATAATTTAATTTCTTTCCTTCTGATACAGGTAAAGAAATATTCAACGAAAAGAAGCTTTACAAATTTGAACTGACATTGACAACTGTTTATCGATATATACATAATCTCTTAATTAGATAAGAATTGCCCGCACGTGTTCTTCTTATTTTTGTTTATCAATTTTTGTCTTTATCTTCATCTTTCAGATATTTATTACATATTCCAGTGGTCGGGTGATAGAACACGAGTGTACAGGTGACGAAGAGCTTCTTAAAAAACTTAGGAATCAAAAACTACAAAGCCGCCGCAGTTGGCGTCACTAAATTTTCTCCACTGCACGATAAAGTGTTAGAAGAGATTGGAAAAGAAATAAAGAGAGAATTAAAGTACTACTCAAAAGATCCGACTGACACGTACAAGTATCGAGGGGAGTTAGAGAAGCTTGCTGATTTCCGAAATGACCATTTGATTACAGAAATCCAACAAAAAGCACCCAACTTGCATTGCCTTGTTTCTTCGTCATTTCCAAGGAACAAAAAAGTAAAGAACGCGAAAAACGAGGAGGCATTAATCTTTGCAAGCATTCTGAATCCATGGATTCCGAACTCTTATTTTACATTTAGGTTTAACACCATTCATCGCGAGCCATCCTAACACCGTGCGAAACATGCAGAAGAAAGCATGCTTTGCTTTCTACAAAGCTGCGACGAACTGGAAAGATGAGATAGTAACATGCGAGGAGAAGATTCTATTTTAGGCCACGCCCAAACAATGTTTTATTATTCATCCATCCGTCTCAAACAAAAAAGTGGGTCGGTCGGTAGGGCAAACAAGAAAGAAAGATATAAATGGTGTACCGCTCAAGCTGAACCAATCACTTGTGTCTTCCTTTAGTCAGCGACGAATTTTTCACGATTGAACAATAAAACTATCAGTTTTTAAACTAGCATGAAACCTATCCTAGCACCAAAAGTTCCCAGTTTCTTCTATAAGGCGGAAGTAGATACCACGTACTTTTGGACCTCCATAATCAAGTTCTTTAATAAAAAAATTTTCATCAAAGCTTTCGTTGACCTTACCTAAATCTCTGTTGCTCTTCAGCTGGTGGAAACTTTAAAAGATCGCGCTAAAAAAAAACCTCCTGCCGCCTGCATCTTCACTCAAATCAAAACTACCTCATGGCCTTTTGCATATAATTTAGATCGGCTTAATAATATCACGTGGTTGTAGGTGCTGAGGCTGATCGCATTCTAATTGGCTCTTGAATGTAAAATACAATCTTAACATGTCACAGCTTGAGGCGAATTGCTCCATAATAATCCTTCATTTTTCGTGTTAAATACATGACGCTGAAATGCTTTAGAAACCTTGTTTCCACTTGCTTTTCTTAGATAAAATGCTTACTTAGTTCAGTTACGTGTCACAACATGTAGATCTGATTTACGGTACAGTTGTTACATGTATTTCAATTAAACGATGGATCATTTTAGGCTTTATGATATAGGGCTTCATCAAGCGTATTCCTTCTGCAGCGCATTAGTTCAGTCTACCAAATGTTATAGTCTCCCTCGCTAATCGAGCAACGTTCCACCTGTTGGAGACGAGACAAAAACAGAGACTAACCAAATGTCCACTAAACGTAATTTAGCCCTGCAAGATCAGAAGTGAGGTACAAATTCATTATTAAGTAAAACTGTATACGAGATTATGCAAATCGAAGTAAGTGTGCGATCCTTGAGGCCAAGCTTTGGGGTAAGAAATTGTTTAAGGCATTAGGGCCAAGTCAAAGTAGAGGGCAATTTCAGATTTGTTCTGGACAAATCCGACTTGAAATCGGCCCGTGACAAAAAACATTGTCCGGAAAGCTACAGTCGCACTTAAAAACTAAATCTGTGAACAAAACACAACACCATGCTGTTAGCGCCTTGTGATTCTCGGCTTTCTAACCGATCATGCTTTTCAGCCCACAGTTGAACTAAAAGCTTCTCCTCTTCTTTACTGCATCTGTCCTGAGCCTTCTCTTGTTCTCGACTGACGAAGATGCACGGTGCGAAGAAGATTGGGGTTGATGCCGGCATTGAGCTATGTTCTCTGAACTGGAGGGATTCTGGCAACGAGTCGGTACTCGTGGTCGGGATGGGCTGGGATTTCCTCGATCATCAAACATGTAAGGGCCTGGCAAAGGATAGATCCATCCTGGTGGATATTGTGGATATTCGTACGGAAAAAATAGGTCGTCCGCGCAGGGATTCATGTTGTTGCGAAATGAGAACGTTTTACGACGAAGTCTATAGCATAGAGACTCTGCTACGTATCACCTGTCAAATCATTTCCGAATTAAAACACCCTCGCTATTGTTTTCCAAAATTTGTCTCAATTTGGCCTGCTCCAGAGGTGGTCGACGGCATCTTTGAAGTTTGTCCGTCTGCGACCAAATTTTGTCCTTTGGTGAACAAACCGGTTGCACTTGGTTTTTTATTGTGATGACAGATTTTTGACATAAACAAACAGTTTTGTCCTCTAGTGCGACTTGGCCCTTACTCTAGACTTCAATTGCGCTAGAAATGACACGTAGCTTGAAAGGAACCTTCAATATCTCTTCGTCTAGTCAGCGATAAGTTTTCTTCCATTTATCTGGCATAAAATCTATCCTAGTGCGGGCACCAACGCTTTAAAATTCGCATTATGCCTCTCCACAAGACGGAAGTACTTTTGTGTACTTTTAGAGCTCCATTATCAAGCTGTTTTTGCCAACGTTTCACATAGAAACTTTCGCTTCCCTTACCTTTTGTCAGTGTCAGTTCAAATTCCAGGAGATCGGGCTAGAATAAAACGAAGAGTAAACCTCCTTCCACGAGCATCGTTACTCAAAACGAATATCTCTCTCGTGGTATTGACTTATAAAACTAGAAGTTCTCATTGAGAAGGGAAGTGCTGCAGTGAGTTGCGATGCGAATAGGACAAAGAAAGTATGAAGAACAGTTGAACATATGAATTTTTTTTCTTAAAGTCAATAACATAGAATTATGATGCACTCCGAGTAAAATACAAAAAAATGAACCAATCACAATGACAAATATGCTTACATTCAGATACTGACTCGCCAAAGTTTCAACATGATTTTGTAATTCATTTTAACAACCGCAGTGCTGATAGACTGTTTCTTCATCGAACAATCATCGTGTACATGACGAGAAGAGTTGCGAGCAAATAACGTAAAGGCCAAAACTTGTTTATTCACGGGTCAGGTAGGCGTAAAGTATACGCCGATCACAACTCACAATCCTGATTCCCGAGATAACAATCTGTATGACAAAAAGTACTCGCTATAACTAATCTTGAAACCTAGCATTAAAAAAAAAAAGAAAAAATGTCCCGCACAATAGTTCTTGAAC
Organism: Porites evermanni; assembly: GCA_942486025.1. Classification (NCBI taxonomy): domain Eukaryota; kingdom Metazoa; phylum Cnidaria; class Anthozoa; order Scleractinia; family Poritidae; genus Porites; species Porites evermanni. The sequence continues at coordinate 90,542 of CALNXI010000387.1, read as the reverse complement.
TGTCCTTACCGTTTAGGCTGTTTAAAAAGACAGCAAACATCCGATGTACTACAACTTCTGCACAGATCTTAAACTCACATAAGAACAAAACAAAATGGCGGGTTGCTCTGAAGAGAAAAACAGGCGCGGAAGCTAAGCACTTGCTGATTGAACCATGGAACCATCGAACCAAAAATCTCAAATCGCTCAAGAATATGGCCTGCTGCCGGCTGATGCGCGGCAGCAAAAATATCACGAGGATGTATGCAAGACTAATCGAATTCTAATTGGTTGCCAGTTTAGATACTGTGTATTACGGGGTGCAATCCCAAAAAAGTAACGCATTACTTTTACGCGTCGTGATCTTCCGTAAACTTGTACAAGCTGTTTATGCTTTGATGCTTGTGCTATTCTTAGAACAAAAAATTTGACTTTCTGTCACTTGCTACTAAATCTTTTTGATACAGCGTTGGCCAAAAAAAAACAACCGGAAACGTCAGTGGAGAAACAAAGTCACACGATGCACGTCACATACTGCGACTTTCCCAGTCAGTCAGTTGCAAGATAATTTACATCATCATTCAGTCAAAACCCACTTTCTTTGACTGGTTCCTTCATACCGTAAACTTCCGCTTATTGAGCCTCCCCCCAGTTAAAAGCCCATCTACCGGTAAACATCTGATTATAAGCCCTCTGGATATAAACCCCCCTCTAGCTGTTACTTTTATGTATTGAAATGAATTTGATTTATTCCCTGCTAGAAGAGGCCTCTTTTCCCTGGTATTCGGGAAAATAGGCTTCTGCTAATGGGGAATGTTTTTCGAGGTATTACAACATTTTGAAGCTTAGTTAAGAACATATCAGAACATATTTTTATCGGCACTGCTGTAGCTTGTTGCGAAGCACTTTTTCTATTCCCGGCTACAAGCCTCCTCACATGTACACTGTAAGTCCCTCGGTGCATAAGCTTTCCTAAAACCCCTTAAGAAGATGTATAAGCCCAGGGGCCCGTTTCTTGAAGCTTCCGGTAATTACCGGGCCCGTTAAGCTGTTTTGTTTTCCATTTTAGAAGGAAGTTTTAAAAGTTTTGAAAATTATACAGTAGAGTTATTAGCTAACGAAACAAATGGACGTCATTAGAGGTCAGAACACACCCTACTTTTCTTGAGACTTTGATTTAAAAATATGATTCCGGGCCGGTTAAGTTACCGGGACTTTCGAGAAACGGGCCCCAGGGCTTATATCAAAGCGGCTGTTTATAATCACCCAATGTAAGGAAATCCAAGTACATCTTGGATTCTGAATTTAATAATAATAATAATAATAATAATAACAATAATAATAATTATAATAATAATAACAATCTTTATACAGGGAGCTCACTTCACAATGAGTGATATTCAGTGAGACCCTGTAAATTTCGCGCCATGGATTCCGCATTCCAGATACTGGATTCAGGATTTTTGACAGTTGAACTTGGATTTTGGATTAAAAAGCCCAGGATTCTGAATTCTACAAGAAAAAATTGCCGGATTTTGGATTCCACAAGCAAAAATGTCCCGGATTCTGGAATCCGGATTCCCTTACATGGGGTAACTTATAAGTGGAATCACCGAATTTTTCTGAGATAGTTTAGAAGTTTCCATCTGGTACTTTCATTTTGGATAAATACGTGTATATGTTACCACAATTCCGTCAACAGGCTAGGGCTACTTTTGAGCCACAAAGTGATCTTTAAAATATAGCGGAATTATAGGATTTCGGTGACTTTTGCGTGAATCGTTACCTCTTGGTAATATGTTATGACTTTTCAAAACGATTTCTAAATGGATACCACTGGAAAATAAATGATAAGAAACATCATATTCAAGATCTTACCTTAGATTATAGCCAGGATCTCCTCGGGTTTTACCGAAAACTGACTCGCCATTTTTAATGGATATATAACCACGTGCGAGTACTTGGATGAAAACCAAAGTTTGAAGAGAGTACCAAGTGAAATCATGACATCCATCGTTCGTGCCACGAAAATCATCACGTCTTTTAAAACGTAGGGTTTTTATTTTCCTTTGAACTTAACCTAAGCCCATTAGGCTGCGTCTGCGCGGAAAAAATGTCCAGATAACGTCTTAACGTCTTATAAAGCAGTGAACAGATTCTGCCGCCATGTTTTTCAAACTTGTTTCCAGTACTCTTTGACCGTTTTGTTGTTTTTACTTCATGTATGCTTCATATAGTAATGCAACGGCAAAAAAAGAGACGATAACCCCTTCCCAGACAGGAATTGTTTTTGCTAAACGCACTGAACTAGAAAACTACGCGAACTAATAACGAGTAAGTAGGGACCTTAAGAAACTAGGGAACTTAAGATGGAGACGTTTTCGGGGCGACGGCAACTTTAACCGGACGTGACGTCATGATTTGTGCAATATTGTGCATGCTCTTGCAATTCAATTCAATTCATCACATTGGTAGTCTTTACACTAGAGGATAAATAAGCTAAGAAATATTTCAAGGCAAGTAAATTTTAGTTACTTAAAGTAAAGTAAAGCTTCACACACAACCTATTTTTTTTTACTTCAGATTAACTTAAGGCTATTTTCCTACGCAGCATAATTAAGATTGATTGACATGTTTCGCCTTTCTCAAAGCTCAAGAAAACGCAAGTCGGTTTTAAGGATGGATTTCATGATCAAGTCGCTTGAAACTTTCTTGAATCGTTTCAACTTTCGGACTTTAATGAGATGCAAAGCAAAGTTACTTGAGATTTTACTTAGGCCTTCACACACGAATTTTTGGTTAAGTAAAACTTAGCAGCTCGTAAGTCTTACTTGACAGCCTAGTGTAAAGACAACCATTGCTCACCACATTGCCGTCGTGCGTCCGTCGACGACGTGAAACTGGTCTGTTTGGCGTTGTGGCGAGAACGTGAGTATTTAACTTTCATTTCAATCAGGTTTGTTGCGTTTAGCAACCAGAATTTTGCAGATTATCGTTCTTAAATTGTCCTTGTTTTCTTTGAGTTACATTTCAAGCTCGATTTTCAAGCTCTGTTATCTAGACTTACATCTTTGTAATGTTTCTATGTTTCATGTCAGAGAGTGAAAATCCAATCTGATCCAATACGACAAACAGCAAACCGTAAGTGAGCTTTACATCGACAAAATTGTCTTACGAGCCAAATGAATATCCAGACAAAAAGTACGAACTCCGATATTTGAATTGTGTGTTTTTATCTCACTTTTTTCGTTAGAGTATCGTATAAATGAAACGTATGTATTGAAAATTGTTTAGAATAGTAGGTAATACGACATACTAAAGTGGGAATACTGAAATAAAGTTGTTGTTGTTGTTGTT